>CM053772.1:107632711-107690244 GCA_028658325.1 Potorous gilbertii | reverse complement strand
GAGTTTCTCTTTTTGGATCCCTTTCAGGTGGTGATCGGTGGATTCCTTGAATACTTATTTTGCCCTCTGGTTCTGAATATCAGGGCAGTTTTCCTTGATAATTTCATGGAAAATGATATCTAGGCAATTTTTTTGATCATGGCTTTCAGATAGTCCCATAATTGTTAAATTGTCTCTCCTGGATCTATTTTCCAGATCAGTTGTTTTTCCAGTGAGATATTTCACATTCTCTTCCATTTTTTCATTCTTTTGGTTTTGTTTTGTGATTTCTTGATTTCTCATAAAGTCATTGGCTTTCATCTGTTCCATTCTAATTTTGAAAGAACTATTTACTTCAGTGAGCTTTTGAACCTCCTTTTCCATTTGGCTAATTATGCTTTTTAAAGCATTCTTCTCCTCATTGGCTTTTTGAACCTCTTTTTCTAATTGAGTTAGCCTATTTTTAAAGGTGTTATTTTCGTCAGGTTCGATTTTCTTCTTATTTTCTTCTAAAGCTCTATCTTTTCTTCTTTTTTTTGGGTCTCCTTTAGCAAGGTGTTGACCCACTTTTCATGCTTTTCTTGCATCTCTCTCATTTCTCTTCCTAGTTTTTTCTCCACCCCTCTTATTTGATTTTCAAAATCCTTTTTGAGCTCTTCCCTGGCCTGAGACCACTGAATATTTATTTTGGATGTTTGGGATACAGAAGCCTTGACTTTTATGTCTTTGCCTGATGATAAGCATTGTTCTTCTTCATCAGAAAGGATGGGAGAAGATATCTGTTCACCAAGAAAGTAACCTTCTATAGTCTTATTTTTTCCCCTTTTTTGGGCATTTCCTCAACCAGTTATTTGAGTTTTGGGTCCTTTGTCAAGAGTAGGGCATACTCTGGGGATCTGTAATATCTAAGTTCCTCCAAGGTGGCACAATCCAGTGTGTACACTCATCTGGAAGCTGGGAAATTTTTATGTCCAGAATCTTAGCAGTTACCTCTCCACAGCCACCTGGCCTCCAGTTCTGCCAAGTCAGCACTGGGGGCTGATTTTCAGATAAGCTGGATGGGCAGGGCCACCATTCAGTGTGAGACCAGCTCTCTCAGGGCCTTCACAAAAGGCTGAGGTTCTTACCTTACTCTTGTCAGCAGCTCAGTGCCCCCAGGGGTTTTATGATCCAACAATGTATGCGGGCTGATGTAGGGGCTGCCCTGAGAACTGCTGCCACCTGCTCGATATGGCCTCTGTGACCACTGCCCAAGGCTGGAGCTATGGGAAGTTCCTTTTCCCTTCCTGGCCAGTTGGAAAAACCCCTATCATTGACCTTTGGCACCCATGGGTTGAGGGATCTGAGGACCAGCTTCTGTGACTGGAGATTCCACCCCTGAGGCGTCCTTCTCCCAGAGTCTCATAGAGCCTGCCACAGGGCCAAGGATGGGCTCTGCTCCGGGCGTCCAGTACAACCAACTGGGTCTTTCAGATCACCCTGGGCTGGAAATCTCCTCCACTTTGTTGTTCCCCACTTCTGTTGCTCCAGAATTTGTTGAGAGTCCCCTTCTGAGTATTTTATGGGTTGTGGGGGGAGACCCTGAGTATGTGTGTCTTTCTACTCCGCCATCTTGGCTCCGTCCCTGATTTGTATATTTCTTAAAGAGTCTGAGCACTCAAGTGAAAATGATTGTGGTTTATAGTAAATAGTAAAATTAAAAAGAAACCAGGATGACTAAACCTAGACTCAAAGAGTGACTGGAAATGTTCTTCTTCTTCCTTTATCCTCCCCTCTTATCAAAAGAGGAAAACAACAAACTAAGCTATGTCATTAAGGAGTGAGTACAAAGAAAGAACATGAGGTTGCAGAAAGACAAAAATAGGAGACTATTTCTGAGACATTAAATGAAATTAAGAAGGTATTATTTAATTGTATTGGCTGGAGATGAACCAAAGTAAACATTACTCCGTACAGAGTAGAAAAATCTAATAAGAGAGAACACTTAAAAGATTGGAAGTTTGGGCTACTTAACAAAGTTTTAATTAAAAAGTCCTCTTAAAAATCAGATTAGCAGACTACATGTTTAAAAATAGATCTATGAAAAAATATGCACAAAACTACATTTTAAAGCTTAATCTGCGTTAACATTTTCTCTGTCATTTTCTAGATAATCAACAAAACAATAAATTAATTCTTGATTTGGGGAGTGTGCCAATTTCTGAGGGGTAAATGCTCACACTGAAAATTTAACAACCAGCTATAGGAAGCCTGATTTTAGCATATCCCTGACACGATCCTTATGTTGGATTATAAAGGTTGGTATTGAGGACCCAAGGTCATAGATTTAGCTCTGGAAGGGACCTCAAAAGATCCTCTGATCTTCCTCATTTAATCTAAAAAGGAACAAGTCCAGAGCAACCAAGTTTCCTAATATCCTATAGGAAGTAAGCAACAGAACCAGTCTTTGAAACCATGTAAAATTAGAGAATGGACTTTTCTAAGAGCTACAGATCAGTAGCTTAATTAAATAACCTTTTATTGACTAGACCGGATGATATGTATTCTAGAATACTGTACTCCACAAAACCTTTCTTATCATTGTTTATAACAAAAATGGAAATTTTTTTGAGAACTTACTCTTGACAGAGCTGCCTAAATTGTTAAATAAAGCAATATATGACACATAAAAAAAAAACCAGAGGAAACTGTAAGGACGACAGATTTTTTGCTTAAATATCTTGTATAAAATTTTACTAAACATTAGTCACTCTCTAAATACCTCTAGAGTAGAAAGTGCTGAGTAATAAACAAACAAAAAAAAACCCAGAAGAATAAATCATATCCTAACATGTTTGGAATTCAATATGAATTCTTTTTCAACCACTTGACATTCTTATCCCAAAATTGGGAAATAAAGCCCCAGCTAATATCTCACACATTTTAAATAATATTTCATTCAATAATCATTTAATATACATTAAGTGTATGGGATTGTAGAAGGTGTGTGAGGATACAAAGAATTCTGTTTTCAAGAATCCTATACAACAGCACTGGGGTTCTTAACCTTGGGTTCCACAGAAAGATTTTAAACTTGGATGGGTAAAAATTTTTCACTAACCTCTAACTGAAAATTAGTATTTCCTTCAATTATTTAAAAGTAATAACCCTAAGAAGGGTTCCATAGGCTTTACTGGATTGTCAAAGGGGTCCATGAGATTAAAAAAAAAAAAAGGTTAAAGTACTCCTCTCCCCCTTCCTACCCTGTCTAATGGGAGGATATGCTGTGTGTTCATCCTTCATTGCCAAAGAAGACCATGCCATCAGAGAAAAAATGACATGACTTGCACTTGACTTAGTTTTGAATGAGGGAGGGCTGTGCAGGTCACCAGCCTCACTTCTTCTCCAGAATTCATCAGGATGACTGGAAGTGACCCAGGATGAGGCAGTTGGGGTTAAGTGACTTGTCCAAGGTCACACAGCTAGTGAGTGTCAAGTATCTGAGGTGAGATTTGAACTTGGGTCCTCCTGACTCCTGCAGTGGTGCTCTATCCACTGCACCCCCTAGCTGCCCCAGGAGGATATGTTAGGTACAGAAAGAAGTATGCTATATATGAGATAGATTATGATTAGGTCAAAGGAGAGTCCAGTCAACATATTTTAAGATAATTTAAGAAGAGGAGATCTTTTTTAACTGAGGAGATGGAGAAAGGTTATTAGACATTTACCTAATAAATGTTTAACAATGTATTCTAAACTTTTGCTAGGAAGTAATGTCAAACTCACTATCTAAAATCTGACTTCACCCATTTCCCTCTTCAGAAAATCTTTTCTATTATATATACTTATATTTATATACTCATATATTCATACATATATCCACACCTCCATCCATCTATTTACATCCACGCATGTTTATACAATGGAAGAGGTTTATATATGTATATATGCATAGAAACACAAATATATACATACGCTTATATAAACACATATACACATGTGTATAAAGGTATATGTACATATATATAGGGCAGTTAGGTGGCTAAGTGGATAAGAACATTGAGTCCAGATTCAGGAAGACCTGAATTCAAATCCAGTTTATGTTTCTTTTTTACCACCTTATATATAAAGGAAGCTTTTCCTGTTCCCATTTGTTTTCATATTCCCAGGGACAAAATACCATCCCTTATACATAGAAAGTATTAGTGTTTATTGGATTGAATATGAAAACTTCATTTATACAGATAATTCCCAAATCTAAATAGGATGAAGTGGTACCTGATGTAATTCTTACAGAAAAAAAAAGATTTCAGCTGAGATCTACACAAGGGGATAGAGGTGGAATGCAACTAAGAAGTAGATGAGAATCCAATCTGGCTAAAATATAGGGAGTGTAAAGAAGAAATTAGACGGAAAAGATTCATTGAAACCAGGCTACATATGGCCTTAAATACCTGTCAAAGAAATCCGTATTTTATTTATGGTCATTCAAGACTTTTGAACAGGAGAGACATGGTCAGACATATCCCTTAGGAAGAGAAATTATTTTTCTAGAAGCAGTGATAGATTTTCACTGACCCATCTACATTATCTCTGCAGGTTCCCTGAGAGCTACAGCATGTAAAAGTTGGCTGGTTAGCTAGATTAGCCTTAGGGGTGTACAGTTGGTGGCCAGAAAACTGAGTGGTGCTAACTAGCCTACATAGAAATTGAAACCATGACCTTGGCCTCATTAATTTTTTGTGCTTGAAAGCAGGCATGACAGCCACTGGAGATCAGGCCAGCTTTTTGTAGGATACAAGCCTGATGTATATAGGGAAAATGTTCCACTATTAACTATTTTCTTGGTGCTATAATAATAATAGCTAACATTCATATAGCACTTCCTATGTGCCCTGCCCTGGGCTGAACTCTTTACAAACATCTTATTTGATCTCCATGATAACCTTGTGAGTTAAGTACCATTATTTTCCCCATTTTGTTGATGAGGGAACTGAAGCAAATAGAGGTTAGCTAATTTGTCCTGGGTTACCCATCTGAGGCCATATTTGAACTTATCTTCCTGCCTTAAGGCCCAAAGTTCTATTTATTGTGCTATCCAGCTGAAGCTATGCAGAGAGTATAGTTATATAAATGTAGAGTTTGAGCCAGAATGTTTCAGGGAGATCATCTAATCCAATATCCTCATTTTATAGGGGAAATTGAAACCTAAAGGAAGTAATTTACTTAAGGTCAAACAGTGACCTTAGCAGAGCTTGACTTTGGCAAGGACCCAAATCTGACCAAAATACTTATTCCATTATAACATTGTTTCCCTAAAGCAGTGTATTGGATGGAGTGCCAGGTCGGGAAAACTCATCTTTCTGAGTTCAAATCCAGCCTCAGACACTTACTAGTTGTTTGACTCTGGAGGTCACTTAACTTTGTTTGCCTTACTTCCTGATTTCTAAAAATGAGAAGGAGAAGGAAATGGCAAACCTATTCAGTATCTTTGCCAAGAAAACCCCAAATGGGGTTACAGATTGGCTTTGGATTTGGAAATGGATTTGGATACCACTGAAATGACTGAACAGCAGCAGCAGCTGCAACGATGACACTACCCACCCAGAAGGGTTTTGTGAGAAATGCAATTTGTAAATATCAAAGTGTTATATAAATCTGAGCTGCTATTATTGTTTAAGCAATAACTGGTGTGGGTACACCAATCATAACTTCTATGACTTATCCAGATACCAAGAGTTTCTGTGGCAAAAATAAACAAAAATGAAATGAAATGAAATGATCACTTTGCAGTCAGCCTGGTGATAAGCTTTTTAAAAGATAGGTAATGTCAACAGACCTGCAGTCCATTACAAGGCCTATATCAAATACATCCTTTATAGGATATAATGCAATAAAACAGTAATTAGTATAGGGAACACAAGCAAAAGATACAGACCTAAATGGAGACTTACAAAAAATGTGCTGAATAATGAGTTTGACAAAGAGTAAATTATAGAAACAATAATAATATATAACAGAAAAGAATAACTATGAAAAATGTATAAAATTAGTAGAATGTATTAAAAAGCAATCCTCAGAGGAAAAAGTTATCTCAGAGGACATATATGAAGAAAACAGAAAAAGACAAAGGACACATGAAGATACTACCTTCATCTAGAGAAAGAACAGATAAATAGAAGGATGTATAGAATGATATTACATATATATATCTATTTGTGTCTAATGGTAGCCATCACTGGGGGAGGAAGGAAAGGAAGAAAAAAAGGGAAAAAAAGAAATTTACATGAAAACTTTATTGCATATTTAAAGGAATACCAAGTTGTATATAATAAATTTGCAATTTCTTGTGCAATTATCTTTTTTATTATATGATGTTATGAAAATTCTTGTTTATTACATAAATTAAAAATTAAATAAGTAAAAATTTTAAAAATAGATTTATAAAACTTAGGAGGCAATTTAAAAACTGGAAGACAAGTTTAAAAAAGCAGAAAACATGAAATCCTGGATATTGAAGAAATATATAAAATTGAAAATAAAAAAGGCTACAGAAATGATCGTTGAATGCTATACTTTCTTTTGATAACCTCATCCTCTTCTAGGTGTTTAACTCTTTAGGTAGCATTCATGCATATGTTTGTGCATATATATATATACATATGTACATATGTATGTATCTGTGAGTTGAGAGTTTTGCAAGATAAAAGGGTTTGAGGGGCAAAGATAATTAGTTCTATTTTGCATGTGCTGAGTTTGAGTTGTCTCTGGGACATCTAGTATGAAATGTCAAACTTGCTCGGGGGAGAAATCCTACTGGGGTGGTGAAAAGCACATCAACGAATCATTTAAAAAACACACAGAAGAAAGTTTGGAAGGGACATAGACAAGCATGGCAGCTTTTAGATTTAATACATCCTTTAAAAAAATGATGCAAAAGAAAGTCACAGTTCCATATATAACTCTCACCTTTTCTTTTCATACTGAAAGGTTGCTGATGTATTTTAAGTTCATAATAAACATGATAATTAAAAAGTGTACTCAATAATCGTAGCAATGCAAATGGAAAGAACAAGAAAACAGACATAATTCTGTAATTGTCATAACCAAATTTGATTCCAAAGAACTGAGAAAGTGCACCTCCTTCCCTTCATTACAAGGGACGGTGACAATTGGTCACAAAATACCACATGTATACTGGTCAGACTTGGTTGATGTGTTCATTGGCTTTGCTGAACTTCTTTTGTTTCCTCGCTTTTTAATCTTTGTCACAAGGGATGGTTTCCTGTGATGGAGACAGGAGAGTGTGGGGGAAGGATACAGTCTGAAATTAATGTGATACAAATATTATCAATTTTTCAAAAAGAAGGAAAAGAACCTACTATGTGTAAGAGACTGTTTTAGACTCTAGAATTTGAAATGATGATAAGCACATTTAGATGGAGGAGAATCAAGTAGTTTAATGGGAGTTTAGAGTTTGGCAGAGAAATTAGGAGAGGAGTTGGGATTCATCAATGTAGAGATAACAATTGAACCCATGGGAGCTGATGAGATCACCAACAGAGACTTTCTTCTTTAGGATGCTATTATTTTTAGCACGTGACTCATTTAAAAATGAGTAGATGTTGAAGAGAAGAAAAGATGTTTCAGTGGCTTTTTAACTCTTAAATCTCTAGTAGTTTTTATATATTTGTCTCTCAGACACCCATCCTTTCTCTCTTCACATAAAAATCAACATTAGCATGATCTTTGCTCCCTAGCAAGAACACTTCAAATCTTTCTGTCCTCTACAATCAAGTCCTGGAAATCATGTACTGTCATGATGTGTTGGAAAAAATGTCTCAAGTCTAACAGTTCAGGCTTCTAGGTTCTAGTTCCAATTTTGTCACCAAATTTCTGACTTGAGATCTCAGTTTCTATCTCTATAAAATGATGGATTATAGGATCTCTAAGGTCCCAGTCATTGTATGGTCAGACCCTAATGGTTCTTGATCTAATATGGGATCAAAGTTGAGCTTTAATGGATTGAGAATGGGAAAAAATGCCCACTAAATGATGTATTAATAAGAAATAAGGTTGACATGAGAAGAGTATCTGATCTTTTGTACTGGTGGATTCTGGCTGGATTTTCAATACTTCTATATGATTCTGTGAAAGTACTTGCAGAAATGCGAGATTTAAAAAATTCCTATAGAATATTCTATATTTTCCTTTAAAGAAATATATGAAGATGACTTGACCTAAATGAAACATTTCTTTTTGTGAGTTTTACTTCATTTACTACACTATACATTCACCAACCCCAAACACACTATATATGATGCTGAATATTCTATCTCCTTTATGTTTTTGTATCTATATTTATTATTCAAGGGTTTTTGTAGATTGCATTTTGGCCTGCATCAGTGTGCTAGAAACCATGTAAGACTAGAGACCTCTCCTATGCAAGTCATTCTATATGACTTCATCATTGAGAACATGGGAAAAAAGTCAGTATAATTTGTGAAACAGTAATCCCCAATAATGCATATTATTTTCAAATTATCTACAAATAGACCAGAACATAGGAACAAACAAATTTTGTGATGGGTTAAACCAATGACTACTCAGTCTCAATTTTCTGTTTTTGGCCACAAAGGGATATTTTGTTGGAAAGTTTTATAGTTGACACAGAGCAGTTTTCAGAGATGAGATGAGATATTTCTTGAACATTCACAACTTCTCTTTAATAACTATGTGTAGTAGCAAGCACTCTAGCATACCCAGGATGGTCTGCTAGGACATTTGCTTTTCTAAAGGAAAGTAACTTTTAAAGAGTCAGCAATCTTACTTTAATTAGAAAGAAGTAAATGTAAGCAGAGAAATTAGTACAGAGATTAAACAGACAGGGCTCTTACTGTCTGAACAAAGTTCTACAACCACCTACGTACACCACCAGATGGGAGAGCACAAACCTCTGGGTAGTGGAGGGGAGCTCTTAGCAAACAGCTACTCAGAGTCCCATTCAGGTCCTTTTCATAAGTGAACCCCCAAAGCAAAATACCAACCTTCCAGTAAATGTAACCAAGACTCAATTCCTGATTGGCTCAGAGCCAGTAGGCACGAACCTATGTGACTCAGTACATCTGTGAACCCTCAGGGTTCAAAGGTGATTGAGTCTTCAGATGTTTTCAATGAGCCTGGGAAACTGAACTCCAAAAAGAAAACAATAAAAATTCCACTCTTACACTATGAAATTATAATCTAAATCCTTCTTGTACCTGTTAATATTTTTGGTCCAAACAAGCCCTTTGGTTGAGGGTATTTTTGGGGGGACCAAACCTGTGATTTCATTGGTATAAGGAATTCCTGCTTTATCAATGCAGATGAGCCCTGAGAAATTATGTGATTTGCCCAAGGGCACACAGTCAGTATATTTGTATCATATACATAACATATGTACATATGATGTAATGTGTGATATTATAACATATACATCAGAGGAAGAAAAGCAAGAAGAAAAGAAAGTATATTAAAGTGACTCCTATGTTTGACATGCTGTGCTAAATACTTTACAAATATTATTTCATTTGATTTTCAAAACAAACCAGGGAGATTGGTAGAGGAGGTACCTTAACTTAAGCCTTCTTGAGTCCAAGATCATCTCTTTATTCATTATTTTTCAATGCACATATAGGGTATGCAAAAAAAATTTTCTTTTTCCATACCTGATAGGTATAAATGATATGTTTTCTCTAAAGGTAACGGTGATCTTTAAATTCAAAATCATAATGAGTAGCCTATCCAAGAATTATGTTTTGCGGTATTCTATTTTATAAAGGAGAGTGACAGAAGGAATAAGTATTTATTAAGTGCTTACCATGAGCTATGCACTTTACAATATTATCTCATTTGATGCTCACAACAACCCTGTAAAGTAGTTGCTATCATCCCCATGCTACAGTTGAGGAGACTGGGGCAGAAGGAGGTTAAGTGACACACCTAAGGCCCCACAGCTAGGATATACCTGAGACTGAATTTGAACTTATTTCCTAACTCCAGTCCCACCTAACACACTATCCACCATGCCACCTTAGCTGCCCTCTAGGAATACTGTATGATTCACTCAGTAAACACTGGGAAAGATGAGAAGCAATATGCTGTAATGGATAGGGAACCAGCCTTGAAGCCAGGAAAAACTGGGCTCAATTTGGCTATGATGCTTGGCAAGTCAACCTCTCAGTTCTATTTGTTTTGTTCAGCTGTGTCCAACTCTTGGTGACCTTGTTTGGGGTTTTCTTGACAGAGATACAGGAGCGCTTTATCATTTCCTCTCCAGCTCATTTTACAGATGAGGAAACTGAGGTAGCCAAGGTTAAGTGATTTGCTCAGGGTCACATAGATAGTAAAGTAGTTGAGAATGCAGAAGACCTGAATTCAAATCTGACCTCAGATGCTTACTAGCTGTGTGATCCTGGGCAGGTCACTTAGCTTCTGTTTACTTCAATCTACTGGAGGAGAAAATGGCAAACCACTCCAATATCTTTGCTGGGAAAACTCCATGGACAGTATTTGATGTGCCATGGTCCATGGGGTCATGAAGAGTTGAATATGACTGAAAGACTGACAACAACAAGCTGTAGACCACCAATGCAATAATGTAACTGTGAAACAGGGAAGTTGGAGAAGACAGGTCAGACTATTATTGTAGGGTCAAGAAAAGCCAAGGTCAGTCATGTCCTTAGTGACTAAAGATTAATTAATTAAGTCTTTGAAACATCAGGATCAGCTTCAATGAACACCTTTCTTCTCCAGCCACTTCTAAAATGAGAATTCTTTCTCATCAAGCCCTTAATATAAATGAGTCTGACTAGTCATCATCAAATAACATTGATTAAATTAAGCATACATATGAATTTCTCAATAATTCTGAGGCTAAAAAGGCTAGCATGAAAAGATCAACCACATAATATTCAAGTGCAAAGTAATATCATTTAAGTACTTTATTTAGGCTTTTAGGACACAACTCAGTAATCTTAGTTTCCTCAGTACATGACCAAACTGTCATAGATGAATCTTAATTAACTACTTCATTACTTTACTATGGCAAATCTTACTTCCACAAATTGTTTCTCTTATTTGGTTCCTTTTCTTCCCCATGCATAAGTAGTACCATTCTTTAAAAAAACCCATCAGACAAAAAGAGAGGCAGTGATGGTATACTGGATAATGAGAGAGAGACAACCTTTAGAAACAGGAAGATGCTGTGTTCATGTACTCCCTGACATACTGGCTGTGTGACTTTAGGTAAATCCCTTAACTTCTCAGTATCTCTATAGTCTCTAAGCCTGTAAGTTGCAGAGTAGATGCTGATCAAAACTGGTAGTTTCCCTATAACAATAAAATTGCAAGTTAAATCCTGATGATGAAATGATTCTTTGCTCTACAAAGAGATTTTATGTAGATTATTTTAAATGGTAAGGTCAGTTCTCATCTATTCATAAGCATATGTATGTATGTATACGATTATTCTCATACGTGTGATCAATTCTTTCATAGGTGTATTTTATATATTTGTATATATGTACACATATATATCTTTTTAAGAAAATATTTCTTTGAGTTAAGTATATATTTGTTTATAACCTTTATTTGTTACCTTTCTTTCAGGCATCCACTCTTGACAGAACCTAATCTGCTGAAGTATAGCTTTGCTGACATTTCGGCTTATAGAACCACAGAATTTTAGAATTGAAAGCAGCCTTAAAAATATCATTCAGTTCAGCCTCCTCATCTGTATGTAGCTCAGCTCTTGGAAATATAAACTCTCCAACACCTTCTCCTGAGGGAAATTTTTGGGAGGAAAAGCCATGAATTCTTCTGAGGAAGTTTTCTCTATTTGAAGCATAGGCTTAGAGTAGATTTCAGTTTGGAGTGGACCAAGAAAACAAGATAGGGAAACTGGACAGCTTCCCAGCTCCTCCTGAGGCAGGAATTTATAGTGTGACGATATAAAATCCTATAGAGTAATATAAATGATAAAACACCTTTCACGGTTCAATTGAAATTGTTTTAAAATTATCTGTCACAACCATTATCTTTCCCTAATTGCACATAATTAACTATGCTTCCAATTTAAACAATCTTTTCTTCCCAGTGCCTCTAAATATTTTGTCTTTTATACTGATCAGGTACAGATGAAATATCTGGGGCCCGTTTTATTTCTCTGTGGTAACACATGAGGCAACTGAGGATAGTTTAGGAACTGTCCAAGGTTTGTCAGAGAATATATGTAAAAGCTTCTGGCTCTCAGCCTTTTCAAGCAATGAGGTTGCTTTCATAGTTAGAAAGGTAGGGTTCTTTTATGCTGACCAGAGTTCCCTTCTGAAAGAGAGAAACTATAAGGGAATTAAGGAGTTGGTAGTGTAGGAATTACATTTTCTTATATTTTCTACATTTCACTGGAACACCATGTACCTGAAATTAAATGAGTACTTTCTCTTCTGTATTAGGTTCTGCATCCCCACCTACCCCCCAGGACTGCTGAAAATCATTAAATTTAGTACAAACAGTACATCTTGTTTTTCCCTTCCCCTCCCTTTCAGGTTATATAATCCTGTACTTTTTCACTACTTCAGATAGTACAATGCTCCATATGAATGACTTGGTTCTTTGTCCAAGAGATTTAATCTAATTTAAAGCACATTGTGCCAACCACCACTGATGCTATTTACTTTGCATATCAATATGTGATAAAATAAACAGCAAAATACACAATATAATAAAATAAACATTAGCTACAACAAAATGAACAATAACATCCACTCTAATCTCAGTAGATACTAAGTATAATAATCTTTATATTACTTGCTTAGTGGGAACAAACGAAGGAAGATAAGGTCATCTTCCACTGGCGTAATCTAATTTTCACTCCTAACTCTTTGATTATTTAACTGGTAGTGCCTCCAATAAGCTCTGAGCTAAACGAGTAACTTATTTTCTTTTACAGTTTTTAACGCTAGGGAAAAGTCTATTTGGCAAGAAAGGGAGAAAAGGTATATCTTGAAATGAAAGCAATGAAAAAACAAAAGACATCCATGAAAGTATGAAAGAAAAGGATTGTCTCTGATTCTCTAACACTAAAAAAAAAAATAATAAAATATTCACTGTATAAAATGAAGAATTATGAGTGTCACCCCACTTCCACTCAAGCCTGGGATGGATGTTTTAAGAGTCAGTCCTGTGGTCTACCTGATGGATATATAGAAAGAGAAGTGCCTCCTGACTGTCCAACTAGTTACCAAACAATGGCAGATGCAGGTGGCTAGGCTGTGACGGTGGCAGAGGATCAAAGAAGAATAACGGGAGCTACAAAGCAATACGATTAGTTGTGGTGGCCATGAAGGAGACATTAACATTCAAATGTAGGGTATATGTGAGAAATTCTTTGCAATATAAATAAGACCAATCCGTACATATTATGGATAGATCTGGAATGTAACGCACCCTATCTCCAAGGGAGATTTCAATTTCCACCTTTACAGAGAGGAGGAGGAGGAGGAGGAAGATCATGTCAGTACCACCAACCATTGTTTGAGGGCAGTCTATATGGGATAGTCCAGAAATTTATGTCTCCTGCCATCCCTATAAAGCACACATCAAGCACCTAATCTTAGTCTGACATATAATATCAGAACCTTGTGGATACCTGGTCTAACGATTTTGCAAACTTATTTTCTTAGAACTGTATCACAAATTGCAGGCACATGCCTCCTAAAGCTGGGGAGTAAGGGAAAAACTTCCATTTTTTTCTGTTAAGGGTATTGAGAGGTATCATTTGAAGGAATAGAAACAGAAGGAAGTCACAAAAATGCTCTCAATTCCACATAAACCTATAAAAGTCTTCCTCAATTAATTTATGTCATTATAAGAGTTTCTGTGTTTATAACATATGCCATTTCTAGTGCTAAAGTTACCATCCAATGTAAGAAAAACTATGTAATCAGACATATTTGCATGGTTACAATAAAAAATATTATCCTTAGTAGCATTTATATAGCACTTTTAAGTTTGCAAAACACCTTAAAATTATTCTCTTATTTGTTTTCATTATAAACTTTTGAGATATTTTTATTTTACAGAAACACTCAACTTCAGCATAGTTAGTTGAATTTGTTCATGTCTACATGTGTAATAAACATTTTAGTTGGTCTTCAAACCCAGATCTTTCTAGAGCAATGGTGAAAAACTCAAATCGGAATGGCTCCAGTCACATATTGACTTAGAAAACCACAAATTAACATTATTTATGTTGTATTATATTTTTATTTATTTTGCTAAACAATACCCAAGTACATTTTAATCTGGTTAAGGCCTATTCTTACAGTCTGAATTTTGACACCACTACAATCTAAAGTATAGAGTAAATTACTAATTAAAAGTAACTGCCATTTTGACTATAACATATCACTTTTTTTATTAGGAATGGAAGTCCTATTTCTGACACTCTAAAAGTAAATGTGAGTATATATGTCAAACCAAACTTGTCCAAAATGGAACATAATGTATACCCCCAAACCTTCCATTTCCAGTCACCCAAATTCACATCAACACCATTCCCAAGCTCCTTGTTCTCATTCATTTTGACATGTTTAATCCATTGTCAAATTTTGTGGATTGTACATTTACAACATTTCTCATATCTATCCAACATTTCTCATAT
The DNA here is from genome assembly GCA_028658325.1 of Potorous gilbertii. Taxonomy (NCBI): domain Eukaryota; kingdom Metazoa; phylum Chordata; class Mammalia; order Diprotodontia; family Potoroidae; genus Potorous; species Potorous gilbertii. Next base: position 107,675,585 of record CM053772.1, on the reverse strand, counting down.
CTATCCACTTCTCCCCACTCACACAGCCACAAGGTTCTGACCCTCATCACTTGTCCCCTGTATTCTTACAATAGCCCTTTAACTCATCTCACTGCCTCAAATCTTTCTCTATTCCAATTTATCCTCCAATCAGCAGCCAAGGTGTTTTTTCTAAAGCAGGAGTGAGGAACCTGTGACCTCAAGGCCACATGTGGCCCTCTAGGTCCTCAAGCTGTAATGTTAATTATGTTAATGAGGGCTAAAGATCTTCCCCACCTACTAATGGGCCTGCTCGTTAAGGGAAGCTTGATTAGGGGAGATTTGTTTTGTAGGAAGGCTCATACCTTTTGTTAATTTCTAACAAGGCACTGGTTCTCTAGGGCTGTGATGCCCTCCAGCTCTGAAAAGTGCATATATATTCTCTGAGGTGAGGGCTTACTCATTGGAAGTGTTTGGCCAGATGAGAATCTGGGTAGCCACTAAAAAGCCCCCCAGCTTTGAAAATCCAGATGTTGATGCTTCTGTCTCCAGTAACTATGTATGTATGTAATGGTCAGACAGCTGGATCTGTCTGTTGATCTGTGATGTATGTATTGCTTACAGTCAGACAGTTGGAAGTCCTGTCTGTTGGTCTCTCTGTTTGTAATTTCTGCTTATAATTTCTGTTTGAATTTTCCCTGAAGTTCAGGGGGTTGACATTTTCCCCTGAGCTAAGTGAATGATATTTATGCTTGATTAAAGTAGATTATTGTCTCCTCAAAAGTTGCTTTCCTTTTAGAAAAGCAGGTCTGAGAACCTGTACAGCAGGCCCTCCTGTGTATGTCAGGGTCCTTGCTATTTATTACACAAGCATGGCCCTTTGACTGAATCCAAACTTCATAGAACAAATCCCCTTAAATAAAGGATTTGTTCTGTAAAACTTGGACTCAGTCAAAAGATCACACCCAATGACCTAGTAGGCCACATGTGGCCTTAAGGCCTCAGATTCCTCATCCCTGTTCTAAAGTATAAATTTTACTATGGTCAACTAGATAACACAGTGGATAGAGCACTAGGTCTGGAGTCAAGACAACCTGAGTTCTGGCAGTGCCTCAGACACTTACCAGCTGTGTGACCCTAGGCAAGTCACTTAATCCTGTTTGCCTCATCTGTAAAATGAACTGGTGAAGTAACTGGCAAGCCACTCCAGGATCTTTACCAAGAAAACCCCAAAGGGGGCACAAAGAACTGGAAACAGGGGCAGAGAGGTGGTGCAATGGATAGAGCAGTGGATCTGGACTCAGGAGGACCTGAATTCAAATCTGGCCTCAGACACTTGACACTTAACTAGCTATGTGACCTTAGGCAAGTCACTTAACCCTTATTGCCTTGTGAAAAAAAGTAAAGTTGGATACAACTGAAATGACTGAACAACAAGCCTATGTTACCTCCTTACTCAATGAGCTCCAGTGGTTCCATATTATCTGCAGGATCAGTTATAAAATCCTCTATTTAGCATTTAAAACTCCATACAACCTAGCTTTTTCCTTTCTTTCCAGTCTTATTATAGTTTACTCCTCTATTCCCCTATACTGTGCAGCTCACATATGACACTCATCTTTCATCTCTTTTCCTTTTCACCAGCTGTCCTCCATGCCTGGAATAATCACCACTTAGTTTCCCTGGCTTCTTTCCTTCAAGGCTGCACTCAAATCCTTCCTTCTGCTATAGGCCATTACTGGTCCCTTCCCAGCTGCTATAGCAAGCAAGATAGGTAGGGATTTTTTGTATTAAGATCCTCCTTAATTTTAGTGTGTTCCTTCTATTGGTTATTTCCAATTTATCCTGGCATGTAACATGGTTGGCATGTTGTCTTCCCAATTAGACAGTAAAATCCTTGAGAGCAGGGATGTTTGCCTTTCTTTGTATTCCCAGTATTTAGGACAGTGCCCGGCACACTGCACCTGCTTGCTAAATGCTTGGTGACTGACAAGTCTATCACAGAATATCAAAAGAGGATATATCACACAACTCACTCTGTATAAATAAATATCTGCTACCTTCTATCTACAACAAAGATTGACCATTAGAGTTTTTCTCAGAATTGTGGGGAGGGGAAGAATTAGTCAGAACAAACTTGATCAACTGATTTCCTTACTCCTTCCACCAGGTGATGCGAAAACAGAAAATCAAAGGGCAGATAACAGAGACATTGGTACCTAGTTCAAGGTTGGTCATTTTCATTTTGAAGATAAGGAAATTATAATCTTGACACAATATAGACATTGAGAAATTTTCTGTATCTTATTTTCTTTGGGAATTTTCTCTTCTTTATTTCTCAAGTTCTGTAGTAAAGTTTTTCATTGATGAGTTACTTATTTTGCTATTTTTTGCTATTTTGACTTGTATCACGTTAACCCTTTAAAATTTGCTTTTACTTGCTGATTTAGGATTTAGAATTTTTTATCAAGTCAACAAGCAATTATTAAGTGCTTACTATTTGCCAGACACTATGTTCATCACTGAGAATAAAATACTAAAAGCAAGTAAGAAATGAAGGAAGGAATAAAGAAATCATGAAAGAAGAAAAAAGAAAGAAGGCAAGGAAGAAGGAAAGAAAGAAATATTCTTTGGGCCCTCAAGGAGTTTAAACTCTAATAAGGGGAGAGAATCCACAAAAAGAAGAGTGAGGAGAGAAGGAACCCACAAAGAGTCGTGGTAGAGAAAGAAATGAGAGGCAAGAGATGAGCCAGACAGGATGTGAACGCTGTGGCACTTTCAGGTTGCTTGTTCAATTATCAGCAAATAAGTAATGAATACTTCTTTACAAACTTGGGAATTTTACTCCTTAACAAAAACATTTTCCTATGATTGTTTACAAATTTTTTTGAGTGATACAGGCTGTGGATGCTTTGTATAAAGCACATAAATGCATAATTGGCTTATGTTTGCTCTCATCTTTTGGTAATATGTGATGTCTTTTGTTAAGACCTTGTATCAGTCAGGAAGTTGACAATATACTTGCTAGTATTGCTCCCTATACCACTGCAAAGTGGTCCAGACAATAGTTAGGGATCTTATGTGATTGGCTGCTTACCAATTTTCCAGAAACTAAAGTCTGTTTCCTTTCTTAATGCAATCTTCTATTAATTATATTCAAACTCCCTTTTTCTTGTGTAAGGGTGAGGGTCAAAGCAGACTTCACTGAGTCAATCAATCCATCAGTTAAGGGAATGGACTAGGTGTGAACAATTCCTGGATAGTCTATTGATGTAATCAATCAGTTACCTGATACTAATAAAACTGATCCACAAAACCCAGACTTCTATTAAATCAATCAATCAATCAAAGGTGTAAGTTATGTATGAACACAGGAAAAGTTTGGGGATTGCTGGAATACTTTGGGAATGTTCTAAGAAGCCAGATGCTAGCACTTATAACCAGATGCACAAACCAGGAGGGGAGTGGGAAGTAAGGGAGTATCACGTATCTCCTCTCTCCCATCGACTATGTCATTGGAGAGAATGGACTAAAACCAGGGAATTCAGCCAGGGGTTGAGAGAGGAAAAGCTAGAAACATGGAGAGAAGTAAAATTTCAGGATTTTATAGGGACCCAGACAAGGAACTTCATGAGGACTGAAAAATAGTCTAACCGAGTTGTAAGTTGCGCCTTTGCCACATGCACTCTGTAAGCTTGAGCCCACTTTCCCCCTGGATTCCATGTATTCTGGTGGAAGAGGGTTTTCCTCATATTTTGGAGAAATATAGTTCAGTATTTGCTATATCTTTTCTATAAATATTCCTTTGTAAAAGGGATTGATATTAATTGGTTAATTGATATTGGGGAGATATAAGTTGATGAAATGATAGTGGGGAGCAAATGGGGTGGTGGTGTTAATACCCCTTTGGCTACCCATATAATCCTAAGGGAAGAAATAGTCAGCTGTCCCATGGGGACCAGCCTTCCAATGTCAGCGGAAGTTGAGATGTAGTCCAGAACCTGTGCTATACTTGTTTTATCCAACTTGTTTTAAAACTTCATTTCACTATAGAGAAATTCCCTCCTTTGTAGGTTCTCTTTATCCTTTAATTTCTTTACTTCTCAAGCTGCTATAGTATAGTTTTTGATTGATCTTGGATTATTTTTGTTCTCTGAACTGGTCTGACTTCTTGTATCATCTTAAACTTTTCATTTTCACTTTTTTTGATTGATCAATGAATTTCTGATGCATTTTTGCCTTCTGGATTCTACTTCAATCATTTCTCCCCCCCTATGTTTTTCCCTTTCGTTGAATGATTTGGTGTTCAAAGTATTCTACTGCTCAACTGATATTCATATAATCTTCCAATGCATTTCTTCAGGTCTTTAACACTTTTTGCAAGCTGTTTCTACGAAGGAAGAGTTTGACATCTATCCATAGTAGTACTTCCAGATAGGCCCTCCTTTTCTCCTATGTTTCTTGCTGAGGGGACAATCCCAGCGTATACTGTTGTGTGTATGTCCTGAAATGTTATTACATACTCTGTCAAATACTGTGAGAAAATCATGATGATAGGTGACACCAGATTTTTGTGGCTGAATTTATCTGTCAGCAGGATTCATGCCAACCAACTTAAAAAAGACTTTTTGAAAAATTCCATTCTGTGTAGACTCATCTCCTTTTCAAAAGTATTTGAGAAATTAGCATTTTCTCCCCCATCTATTCCATTATCATGTAATACTTTGGGAGTTCATATTCTGTAGATTTTTCAATACCTTGGTAATCTTCAAACATTTTGTCTTCAGACTGAAGTAGTCTCTCAATTTTTTTTTTCTTATTTCATCTTATCTACGGTTAGGAATGAAGTTATTTCTCAAGATTACCCTACATTGGTCTGCTGCAATATATTAATGTCTCACTTGGAACTGAGGTTATAGTTCACAAAAGAAGTATTGAGTACTTTCCTATAAGTAGTACGATCTGTTTCCAATTTTGTTTTATGTGATACTGTCACACAGCAATCATATATCTTCAATTTGTTTTATGAGCACTTGTGCTTTTCCTAAACTAGTTGTCAAGGCTAACTGGATGGATGCGTTTCCAGTAGGTGAATATTTGGGAATTATTTTAGTTTTTGTGGTACCAGAACCCTAAAATGGCCGGTGTCTCTGCTGTCATCTGTGTCAAGCTGATTCTCACCATGATTACAAGTAGGTTTATTATCATAAATAGTATTATTATGTGACAATTATTGCTATAACTTCACATATCTAACCTTAGTAAATATTTTAATAATACTCATGACCACAACGTTACAGATAGTTTTCAAATGAATTTACTCTATTTGTTACAGTTATAGTGTTACAGATAGTTTTCAAATGAATTTACTCTATTTGTGATGTATTTGTAAAAACAAGTGTTTCTAAGAGAAGTCATTAGGAACTCTAAGTTCTAAAGGGCTTAGGAGAGTAACAATCCTTTAAACCTATTAAGTTATTAAGGGAACCAAATGGAGCCAGTCTTTCCATCTGATTTCATTTCTGTTGACTAGTGTGATCTCTTCTGAGTGATGCAACACAGGCAAGAGGCATTTTCTTCCTTTTGCTTTTCAGGTTTTTATTTCTTAGCCAAAGGAGAACACTTTGTCTTATTTATGTAAAGACTTCTTTATGATTAATTAATGAAGGGGTCTTGCTTTTTCAATGAACTTTTGCTATGATTCTTGTTCATTTGAGTTTTTAGTTGACCATGCCTATAGTAAATTCACCCTTAATAAAACGTTAATTGTTTGAGGGAAAGGATATACTAATAATAGCTTTTTGTTAAAAAAAATTCCCATTTCTATTGAAATGAGTGGGACTGTTACAAATTCACTGCTACATTTTTTTTTTTTTTTACAGCAGTACTGCAGGACAGTGGAAAGAATGTTAGAGTTGGAGTCAGAAGACCAGGGCTATCACCTCAGCTTGGTCACTCATCTGTGTGACTTTCCACTAGTCACTTCTTACTTTCTTCATCTATAAAGTGAGGGAGTTAGAATCAATTACTTCTACGTTTTCTTCTAACTCTAAATTGATGATCTTGTGACCTAATCAACCAATAAATGTTAGCTTTACTTTTATTTTGATGTATGTTCTCTCTCAGAGAAACAATGTGCAAGGGAAGATATATTGAGAATTTTAGATTTTTCAAATTATACTTGCATTTTGCTTCACATTTTTCTAATGCACTTGTTATTGTGCATTATGACTATCTGTGCATGTGAATGAAAGAAAAAAGCATTTATTAAGTACTCATTATGTGACAAATTGGGGATACAAGTAGAAAAAGTGAGAAAATGTCTGCTCTCAAGGAGTTTATAATATAATTGAGGAAAACAACTTATAAGAGAAAGTTTAGCAACAGGGTGGATGAAAGTGCTCGGGCATCCTAAAGGGGGCTTCAGTGCAGTCCATGGCAAGGCTTAGTGGTCCTTAGGTCATATGACAGTACTGGGGAACCACAGGGCATAGTTACAGGGCAGAGGGGAAGTCCTGGAGAACCATGGAAGGCAGTGACAAAGATCCTCTATCTCATCAGAAGGAAGGAAGCTGTGGATTCCAGTTCCATCCAACCTGTGTATCCAAGTCAACTCACTCAGCAGCCACAGAGAATGAGGGAAAGGAAGGGAACAAGGGCAGTAAGACTGTGGACAATATGTGGGCAAGCACTGGATCTCTCCTAAACTTGTAATTCTCTGGCACAGTCCTCTTCAAAAAACAGGCAATTAATGACTACTTATTGAGTTGAATTTTAGTGTTTATTTACCATTTACCACAAAGTTTGTTTATCAGGTGGTTCTACTGATGCTTGCAAACTGAAAACTTAAAATTTTTTGTGGATTTAAGATTCCCTTTCCTTTCTGTTTCCCCCTAATATGCCTCTGTGGGGTTGAGAAGAAGATTAGCAGTATCCTCCTTACCCTCTAAAAGACTGAAAGTTGGGGATTAGAAGACAGTAAAAGGAGAAAAAAAGAGTTGGGACTCCTTTCTGTTGAGAGAGGGGAAAATCTTCCTCAGTTCAACAATGCTCTCTTTACAGGTCCTTTCTTTTCTTCCTTTTCCAACTACAATTATTTCTATCTCGAATCTTAACCTGCGTCAAGATTTTCTTGAGTGCCTCTCCAGCTAGGTAAAATGGATGAATAATGTAGCTGAAAAACCTAAGGAGATGAGCATGTAGAAATCTCTCAAATCTATCATTCAATTTATTTAAATATTTTAATTTAATTTATTTTGTAATTTACTTTATCAATATTTTAGTATCTTTAAATCAAAGTAATAAATAGCTGATAACAACTAACATTTATAGAGAGCTTACAATGTGCCAGGTGCTTTGATAAATGCTAACCCTGGGAGAGAGATGCTATTATCATTTTATAGATGGTGAAATTAAGGCAAAGGTTCAGTGACTTGTCCAGGGTCACACGGTGAAGTGTCTGAGGCAGGATTTGAATGTGGGTCTTCCTGATCCAACCTGAATGCATCACTCAGTTACCTATTCACTCTTTTTATTAGGTAGATTTATGGAAATCATGAGAGGGAATGATAGAATGATCCCGGTTAGAGAAGCCTTTAATGGGATTAAAGTGCCTAACTCTTCCCTCCCCAAACAAATCCAATAAGCATAATAAAAGATCACATTTATATATCTTCTTCCACTGGATCCAGATGGCTCCAGAGGAGGAAGTGAAGCTGGTGACCGCACACAGCCTTCCCTCATTTAAATCCAATTCATTTGCAAGTCATGGTACCAGCTTTCTGATGTCATGGTCCTCATTGAGAACCAAGGAGAGACAAAAACAAGTCTTGTAAAATGCTTTTCTCACAACAACCTTACAAGGTAGGTAGTATAAATATTTCTCTTCCCATTTTACTGATAAGAAAACAGAGACCCAGAGAAATTAAATGATTTGCCCATAATCACATAATAGCCCATTATACTTCAAAAACAGTGCTGTGATACAAAGTTTTTTTGAACTCTGGGAAATGCTATGGCATTTCACAAGTTGAGCGAAACTTTCCAAGGTTTTTTTAAATGTGTGAAATTACTTTTTTTCCCTTCCATATTTTAGGCAGTGTCATGTGGAGAGAGAGGCATGGATCAGGAGAAAGAAAGCTAGACTTAGAATCCGAAGATGGGGATTTGAGTCCCTGCTGCACAACACTTAATCTCTCTGGTTCTCAGTTTCTTTATCTTTAAAATGGGGTTAATGATATATACTCTACTTACCTCACAGGCCTTGTTTGAAGGAAAATAGTTTGCAAGCTATAATAAACTCACATGAAATTGTAAGTTATTATTAGTAGTAATTCTGTGCGAAAATATTATTTCTGAATTAACTTCCTTTCTCTTTCACTTCCAAATTATCATGTCTTATCCACATTCTACAGTTATCATGGACCATACTGGCAAGTGAATAGCACAGCTATTGCCATCTATAGGTAGAAAATGTATTCTGTTTGATGTACTCCGACCTGGATAAAGAGAAGCAAAGAAAGGAAAGGAAGTCTTTTTATTAAAATCCTCCAAATTTCAATTGCCAACCTATCCTAGTGCTATCTTGATTATATTATTTTAGGGAGTATCTTAACATTGGGCTTCTTTGCTAAAACTATTAGGATAAATTGTAATATGAAACAAAATTTCTTTTGCATCTATTTCTCTGTGGTTATAGAGATTAATTCTAGTGTATCTATATAATTCAACACTTTCTCTCTTAGAATTATGGTACATCAACATGTTTAAATGCATAATACATATTTATTTGATTTTTTGTTGTTGTTCAGTCATTTTAGTCATGTCTGACTCTTCATGACCCCATGAGAGGTTTACTTGGCAAAGATGCTGGAGTGGTTTGTCATTTCTTTCTCCAGTTCATTTTACAGATGAAGAAACTGAGGCAACTTGCCCATCAACTTGAGGTGACTTACCCAGGATCACAGAGCATGTGTCTGAGGCCAGATTTTACCTCAGGAGGAGGAATCTTCCAGACTCTAAGCCCACTCTCTCTACTGCACCACCTAGCTACCCCAAATCAATTTTTTTATGAAGGTTTAAATGCATATTTTATTTGTTAAATGTCCATATATATGCATATGTACGTATAATATATAGATTATGTTAGGCACTGACAAGCTATATGGTTTAGTGTATACAGAGCCTGCCTCAAAGTCAAAAAGCATTGAGTTCAAGTCCTACCTCTGCCTTATAATAATTAGGAGATCCACAGAAAGTCATTCAGCATCTCAATGCCACCAGAAATTCTGAGATCATGTAAATTTCAGATGAAGTGCTAATCTTCCCTGATCAATGAATTTTTTCTTATCAAGAGTTCCCTATACCAGTAAAATTATAACTGGTCCCATACAGTTATTAGATATATTAAATATATTCATCTATATCACATAAATATATATAAATACTCACATATAACAAATATAATGATGTTAAAACATGATTCCTACATAGTAAATATTTAATGAACTTCAGAATTCTGTATTATAATTATATATAAATTTACTTCTGACATAATTATCTATATTATCTTAAAAGTTGAGGGTTTTTTTAAGCTACAGCAACTTATGAAAGATGTCTTCTAAGACACAGAAAAGGTTGGAATCTGCATCTGTGGCTGAAATGCCTAAATCAGTAAAGTCATCAGATCGTTTAAGTATTGAAATATCATTTGTTTTATCTACAGTATTATAATTTCTCTGCTTGATCAATACTTCTATTTCCCAGATATAGAATTTTCATAACTTATGAATTTATATTCTGCCTTGTATGATGTAGATAATGAATCACTTGAAATGACTGCATTTAATTAAATTCATACAAGTTATGATTATACACAATAAGGTAATTTGTTCAAGCCCAATGGATGTCTGTCTTTCTTTCTTTTGATCATCTATCTATCTGTATTTGTGTATGTGTATGTGTGCATGTGTGTTAATTAGGAAAATGCAGCCACTTCAGGGGATTTTTTATTTGAAGTATCAAGACCTAGCTTTATAATCTCTTTGAAGCCTTTTGACTTTTGACTTGTACCCAAAATACAAAGTAGTATAGGGCTTTTCACATAGCAGGTACTATCTAAGTATTAAATTGCTTTGTACTGAAAGCAAAGAGATTAAATATTCCTGTTCTATAGGTATGGTTAGGAGGCTCATAAATGCAATTTCAAAGGCTTGGGATTCATATTCAGATTATGTACACACACACACACATATAAATACATACATACTCATGCATATATATTTGCATTTTGTTAATCTCTTATGAAAACTTGACTTTTCAGCTTGGAGGCCAATGTAAAAAGACTTAAAGTATTCCTTTAGGACATATCTTAAGGGTGACAGTGTTCTTAAGTGGAAAGAATCCTACAGTGAGAGTCAGGAGACTTTGTTCTCATCTCATCTGTAAAATGCCAAAGGCATAGCTTTGAAAGTTCTTTCTAACTCTAGAGTCCAGTGAATTCCATGCTTCTTGATTCAGCAGAGGCACAAAAGAACTAGATTTATGTACCATCCTACCCCCCAAAAAAGAAGAAGGAAGGTCTTTTTTTTGTTTGGTTTTTGTTTTACTGTGAATATAGATCATGGAGAAATGCCATTGTCAGCTGGCATAGCTTTGCCTTCTTGTATCCCCTGAAGAGCTCCTCAACCTTCAGTAAAAATAAAATGACTCATATAACAACCAAACATCATCAGCTAAAAACAGTTTTTAAGTGTCATTTGGTGTAAGCATGCCTGCTTTAAAATGAAAGAAATTGGAAACAGAAAGACATAAAACCCTATTTACATTTTATAGAGAGCTGAACCCAGTTCTGTTGTCTCTTTGGGAATGGGATGGATTAACAGGAGCAGTGTACAGTCAGACACATCTCAAATATTGATGCCTTCTTTGGGACCTGCTGCATGACTGGGCTGTAATTTTCCCAGGATATACTCCACAGGGACATCTACCCTTACTGAGGATTTTCATCTAAGTCCACATGCTGACTTTCCTCCCCAATGTTTTTCACAACCACACATCATTTTCTGAAGTTTTTTTTTTTTTTTTACCTTGGAATCAGGATGAGAAACATCGTTTGAATCTCATCTCAGAATCCCCTGATGACGCTCAACTTGGTTGTGATGATTAAATGAAACTTATAGAATTACTGGAAAATAGTTCTTTTATCTTATAAAATGTTTAATTTATAGACTAAAACAAGCATTTCCATAGCATAGTACAATAAAAAAGAGGATTGCACATGAAACTACAAATCTACTACACACAACTTCTAAATACATAACAAAATTATCATGTAAATTTCCTTTTTTCCCTTCCCCATTCCACCCAAGAGAAGGCTACCATTAGACACAAATAAGTATATTTATATTCTATACATGCTTCTATTTATTACTTCTTTCTCTTCATGCAGATAGTGACTTTCTTCATATGTTCTTCATAGTTAATTTGGGTATTTATAATAGTCAAAATAGCGTATTTTCCCAGTTGTCCTTAAAACAATATTGCAGTTAGTGGATACAATATTCTCTTGGTTCTGCTCATTTTGCTCATTATTTCATGCAAGTCTTTATGTTTTTTTCCTAAAGTCATTGAGCTTAATTAAATCATTGCTTTATCTTAAATAATGACTGCTTTTTCTTGTTCACCCTCCCCTCTCCCATCTCCTTTCATTCAGCTGCCAAATCTAGTCATTTCTTTCTCTACATTTCTGATCTGTCTCCTTCTTTCCATTCACACTATCATCATCCTATTTCTGACCCTCATGTCTTAGACTATTGTAATAATCTTTTAATTGTTCTCCCTAACCCAAGACTCTACCCACTCCAATCCATCCTTCATTCAGCTGTTAAAGAGATCTTTCTGAAATGTTGATCTGACCATTTTACCTCCCTACTTAATAGACTGCAGCAGCTCCCTATTGTTTCTTGGATAAAATTTAAAGCCCTCTGTTTTACATTTAAAGCTCTTCACAACATAACCCCTTCCTAACTTTCTGCTCTTACATCCTACTTCCTTGTACAAAGTCTATAATCTACCATATTAGATTACTTATAAATCTTCATGTATTGTCTTTCATCTCCTGTCTCTCTTCCTTTGAATGGCTGTTCTTCATACCTAGAAGATCATTTTTTTCCTAACTTCTGACTCTCTGAATCTCTAGTTTCCTTTAAGAATCAGCTCAAGGGTCAACTCTTCCAGGAAGCCTTTCCTTGTCCGGACAGTTGCTAGAGTCCTCCCCTCTGGTTATGTTCTATCAATTCTGTATTTGTTTCTATGTTCACAGGTGTGTGTGTGTGTGTGTGTGTGTGTGTGTGTGTGTGTGTGTGTGTGTGTATGTGCATATGTTTGTACGTACATACATACATATATATATATTCCTCCCTCCCCTATTAAAATGTAAGTTTTACATGTAAAACAGAGTGTTTGGTTTGGTCCCTGCACTCTGGAGTCCTGTAGGATGCTCTGCTGTTCTAGGCAACTCTCTAAAATGATAAATTGCAGAAAGGATGCTAACTTGTTTTGCTAAAGGGAGTTTCCTTGTCTGAAATATCAGTGAAATCACAAATGCTGTCCTTAGGTTCACAAAAGGGGAATTAAATATCACATTCATTTATTAAGTACCTATTGTGTACAAGATATTGTGCTTGATACAGCAGGGATACAAGGACACAAATAAATAGTCCCTGCCCTTAGGGATCTTACATTCGATTACAAATCCTTCTACCTTTGTAGAAAATGAGTAGTATGTTTAGTATGTGTGATCCTTTATGAATAAGAATTTTGTAGTTTTTACCAGTCATAATTTTTTTACTGTTTTAAAAAGCTAGCCTCCTCTCACTCAAAAATAAACAAACCAGGAAATCTTTTGTTGTTGTTGTTGTTAAATACTAAAAAAGCTAAGAGGGTGTTGTTTTCAGTAGTGGTCAATTGTTCTCTAAAAGTTACATGAAGGTACATTTCTTTGACTTGTAGGCATATTGGAAGAGAAACTCTTGAAGAGATTAAACTATGCAACTGTAACAGCATCCCTTATGAAAAAGACTTTGTTGTTTGCAATGAAGTATAAATCTGCACTAAAAAAAATGATTTTAAGGGAATATAGGGAAACTATAGTTTTATTTTTGCTTTACATAACAGTAACGTTTTAGAAAGTTGATTGGAAATTTAGTTCCTTCAAAACAAATCAATATTATTATATTGATTTTCACCTTAAAATCAGAGGCATTTATATAGCAAAAAGAGTACTGGATTTGGAGCTGAAGTACCTGAGTTTAAACCCTGACTCTGCCAAGTTACTGAAACAACATGGTACATCAACAATATGGATGAGTTTAGCGTCAGAGGAAATGCATTTGCATACTTTCGTGACAATGACATTTCTGTGCCTTAGTTTCTTAGTATACATACATACATACATATATACACACACACACACACACACACACATACACATACATGTATATATATATATATATACAGAAATATATTTCTATAAAATATATTTGTTGGAATAGGTACCCTTTAAGTCCATCTCTAAATTGTATCATCAATAACTGTTCTTATGGAACACTTATGGTGTGGAAGAAGTTAACACGGAACCTTTAGCCCTGGAAATGCTTTGGTAGAACTACTTTTTAAATAGCATTTTCCTGATTTGGATTTCTCTTCCATTCTCCAATCCCATATCTTTCCCCAAACTATCAAAACTTTTTATCATACCTGAACACTTCCTACTTCTTTCTGATAGATGTCTTCCTTTTTTATTATGATTATATAGTTTTCCTACAAAATGCTCCCATCTAATACCTCATTTTTTAAATGTGAGGTTTTGTATTCTATAAAATAAATGACTGCTGCATATATTACATTAATTCTTTAAAAAAATCAATTTCAAGGCACTTAACTTGATGATTGAGATCCCACAGAGTAAGGTGTTGAATGTGGCAGATACCAGTACTTCAAAATAAGGATGAATGGACATTAAAAAAAAACTGTGTATATAAAAACATTTATAATTTTTCCTGGAGTAAATTCTCCCTCAAATGATTGGGGTCTTGGCATCACTGCATTTAATTTCAGTAAGGCATCTGAGTGCAGGTGACAGTGAAGCAAAGTGAACAGAGAACTTCTTCAAAGCCAGGAAGACCTGGATTTAAGTCCTGTCTCTGACACATACTGACTGTGCAATTCTGAGGCAGTCTCTCAATCTCCCAGGGCTCTAGGCATCTCTCTAAGACTAGAAACTGCAAAGAAGGTGTTGATTTGCATTGATAAAAGGAGATTCCTCTCCTGGGAGTTCCCTATGCCAATGAAATAATGGGCCCACTCCTTTTATAGCTGTAACTTTGAAGGTGCCCTGATTTTCCCAGAAGTGAAAAAATTCAATTTCAATGAAGCCTTTCTTCATTTTTTCCAATGGAGATAACTAATAGTGAGTACTGCAAAAATAAAATGTATAAAATGTATTTGTGTTTATAGTTCTCAAGGTTAAAAATGAAGGGAAGTGAAAAGAAAATGGTTCTATCTATATGATACAGCTGAATCAAGTGTTTACAGGATGATGTAGTTTTCTCCAGGATAAGGACAAGTAATTGATGAGCTCATGCAAGTTGCATCTTGTTGTGGCTTTAAAAAGCAGATGGCCTGATAAATAATCAATTCATTCATTTTGTATGGACCTTGCTGAAAGGAGGCATATTTCTTAGGTGATGGTATCACTTGAATTGGCCTTTTCATGTGTGTTTTGGCTGCTTTCTGAGAGGTAAAACAGCCTCCAATTCATACGGCAGTACCACCTGTTATAGTTATGTAAATAATAAGCATCCTAAAAGTTGCTTAAAAGAAGCTGCAACCCATGAAGCTCATGTAGTATGTTGCCTCCAATTTTGGGTCATGGCTATCAAGAAAGAGTCTTCTTTGAAAACATGGTCAAGAAAACAAATTAAACTGGTCACTAATAAAATGAAATGCATTATATAGCTGGGTGCATTTTGAAAGGACCTTTTATTCCCCACAAAGACAAAGAAGTCTTCACAAAAAATAGACTAACTCAAACACAGAAGCACAAGTATCATTTGGTGCATGGTACTGCAGTGGGGGAATGAATGCTGGTGAGCTGTTCATGGGATTGGAGATTTACAGCTGGAAAAGACATTAGAGGATACTTAGTTATCCTCTGTATAAAGGAGGAAACTGAAGCTGAGAGGAGACAGGTGACTTGTACAGGGTCATCCAGGCAACGAGCAACAGTCAGAATCTGAGCGTAGGTTGTGTGATTCCAAATTCAACCCCCTTTTCATAGTACCAAGCTGCCTCCCAGAAACTGCACAAGAAACTGATGTGCGCTACTGCTCAGTCACTCCAGAAATCCACACCCTCAGAGATGTGCTGCTTGGTGAAACAGGATAATGACAAATGTTCTAGAACCTCAAAGTGAAATGGCAGGGGCAAATGCTCAAGATTCTTTGAGTGACTAAGTCATTTTTACAACTATAAATACCTAAATTACCTACAGAGGACCCATGAAGATGCTATCTGCATCCAAAGAAAGAACTGATACATCGAAGCATGTATAGAATGGTTTTACACATATACACACATGCACACACACCCATATACATACACACATTTATGTGTATATATATACATACATACATATTTCTGTGTCTAATGGTAGTCACCTCTAGGGCAGGGGGAGAGAATAAAAAAAGAAAATTACATGAAAATTTTATTATATATATAAAGAATAGTGAATTATACAATATTATATTATACAATTTGCAATTTCATGTGCAATCTTTCTTCCCCTATTCTACTAAAAATGCTTGGTTTTTTTTTTCAGTTCAGAATGAAATAAATAAAAAAAGATGTTCTCAAAGATTATATTTTAACATGGATTTATGGAAGGTAAATCCTAACTGCCACGCACATTTTGGGTGCTTTTAGGTGGTAATAAGGGGCTGTACCTTCATTGGTGAAGGGAACCCCCAAAGAAGGGGTTCTCTCTACCAATAAGATTGCAAATATTCTGCAATTTATGTAGTCTTAGGGACTAGGGACCATTGAGAGTTTAAGTGATTTGCTCGGTCATAGATCTAGTGTATGCCAAAGGTAGGACTTGACTCTAGATCTTTCCAGTCCAAAACTAGCTCTCTATTTGCTCTGCGATGTTACTTTACACATATACGTGTACATATGGGTATATGTATATTCAGTTCAATCGGATTGAACTGGTCAGTGTGAGTTTGACTAAAAGTCCTTTGAAGTGCTTTTCAATGATGTAATTCTGTCATCAGTCCCTATGCTAGGAAAGGCCTCTCTTTGAAGGGAGTCTATGATGAATCATTTTCATAAAGAATCATTTTATAAAGTGAATATTCATGCCTTCCCATATGTTATTTTGCAGATGTAAATTTTCTTATATGTGACCTTTATGTGTTGAGACATATAAATGTAATATTGCATGCAAATATTATACATGTACATGTGTATTGCATAATTATATATGCCATATATGTAGACATCCACGCAACATGTATATAAAATATTCCTATGTACTGTGCATTGCATATATGCGCATACACATGTATTGTGCATGTACATATATACTTCACACACAATACATACACATGTACACAATTAGCATGTAACACAACACATGCATACACATACACACATGTGCATATATATGTACATGTATCTCAACACACATAAATCATATACAAGAAATTTTCTATCCACAAACTAGCATATGGAAGGGCAGGATTATTCAAGTTATAAAATTATTCCTTACTTTACTCATCATAGAATTTCTTTAAGGAGAGAGATCTCCTTGTATAGGCACGAATGACAGAATCACAGAATTCCATCACTGAAAAGTACTTCAAAGAATTTTTAATCAAACATAATGACCATTTCAATACAATTAAGAAAATATTTATTAAGGGTTACATTTCCTCTACAACATCCCCAATAGAAGACCTCGAGAGGAGGGATCAAGCACCTTTTGGGGCAGTCCATTACTCCAATTATGGATAGCTCCCTTAGTGATTTTCTCCTTCCATCAAGCTGAAATCTGACTCAATGAATATTCGATCCATTGCTCCTGTTTTGCCATTTGGGACCATGTAAAACAAGCCCAGTCCACAAAACCATTCTTCAAACATTCAAAGGTAGCTATTATGTCCCACCTTCTTCCATCCCCACTTCTATCTTCTCAAGATTGAAACCTAGGTTATCCAATGCCTTCTCACATAATATAGTGTTGATTCTTCTTATTCTGTTCATTTTCTGGATTTTTTTGCACTTTGTCAATCTTCTTTTTACAAAGCAGTGACCACATTTTAGGAACTATATTTCTTAATCTAAGTGCTGAGCATATGGTCCCTTACACATAGTAAGTACTTGATAAATGTCTGATGAAAAAATGAATTTAATCTTCTACGTAAAGATAAGTCTTGACTAATGGGAAAATCTAGTTTTGTCCTAGTTTCACCAATAGATAGTGATGACACCCGTAAAAGAGAGTCACTTTTATCCATCATTTGTCTGCTTATAAAATGGAGCCATTAATACGGGTGATCTAAATATCTCAAAAGAGTAAAATGAGGATGGGTTAGTAAAATCCTAGGAAATCCCTAGATTAAAAAGTATTAGATAAATATTACTAAAAAATCTCCACATGAATGAAGTGTTATAAGTGAATTGTTCATTTTCTAACAGATTATTTACAAATGATACAATAATCTCTCTATGTAACATATAGAGATTCACATAATACTTCTATTAAAAGCTAATTTTTCCTTCCTATTGAAACAAAATTTAGTTTTGTATAGTCTTTTTTTTCCTTCTCTGGATCTTTATCCATGTCATATCCACTAACTGTGGGTATTGCCCAAGGCTCTGTCCTGACCCTTCTCTTTTCTCTCTCTATACACTCCCATTTAGCTATCTCATTAGGTCTTATAGTTTGAATGATCATTTCTATGCAGATGATTTCCAGATCTATCTGTCCTTAGACCCTTTCCTAAGGGTAGGTAGGTGGTATGTTAGATAGAGAGTCAGATCTGGAGTCAGGCACTCATTTCCTGAGTTCAAATCTGGCTTCAGACACTTACTGTCTGTGTGACCTTGGGTGAGTCACTTAATCCCATTTTCTTCAGTTTCCTCATCTGTAAAATGAGCTGGAGAAGCAAATGGCAAAGCACTCTTGCCAAGAAAATTGAAAATGGGATCAAAAGAGTCAGACCTGACTGAAAACCACTGAACAACAAAAGACGCTTTCCTGAGCTTGTACCTGATGTCATAAATTGACTTTTAGACATTTTGAACTGCATTTCCCATAGGCACCTTAAACTCACCATACCTAACACAACTTATTATCTTTGCCTTCAAACATATAATTCTGAATTTCCTTAGTACTAACGCAGATACCACTATTCTTCTATTAATTCAGGTTTGAAATTTCAGTGTCATTCTTGACTTTTCATTCTTACTCACCCTCATATATCCAATTAGTTGCCAAATCTTATAATTTCACTCTCCACAATACCTTCTGTCTACTCTGTATGTATCTTGTAATGCCTTCTTGTTGTCTTCAACAGTAGATTGTAGGCTTCTTGATTATAGGACTGCTTTTAAAAATTTTTCTTTGTATCCCAGATACTTAGCACAGTGCCTAGCAATGTATTATTACTAAAAATGCACTTAGCCCTTAAATGCTTGTGGCTTGATTAATTTGCAACTGTTGATCCAGTAATTAGGTACCAATGAGGAAGTACCCACATCAAAGATATATAATTGGACTGAAGTATATAATATATCTGAAGAAAATCAGCACAGAAGATGATCACTTCAAGATCAACTTGAAATTTTAATTGTTCAAGTAGGACTACTCATTTCTTAGATACTTTTGCTTTTAAATTTTATTCCTTAAAATAATCTTATAGTCTTAACTGTTAGGAAAATATCAAATACAAAGTTTAGTATCTAGACTGATCTAATACTGATAGAAGACCAATTATTTATTTTAAAAAGAAAAAATGCAATTTTAAAACAATGTTTACACTATTTTTCTTAAAAGCTATCTTTATGCAGTTGAATAACAGAAATATAGAGATTTAATGCATGCAAAATGCAATAATAAATGATCTCATTTCCTCTTCACATTAACCTTGTGAGGCTGGTGCTACTATTCCCATTTGGAGTCACTAAAAATAACTAAAAATAGAGAAATGATTTCTATAGTACAAACTAAAAACTACACAATAAAGATCAGTTTCTTCTTTCACATTTTTCTACTGTGAGAAATCTTTCAAGAATTGATAAAGACAAAAAGTTCCTTCTTTCCCCTTCTTTGAATGAAGAGAAAGAAGAAAGTAATAGGTGTTTGTTGTTCAGGTATGCCTGACTCCTCGTGGCCCCACTGGGGTTTTCTTGGCAAAGATGTTGGAGTAGTTTGCTATTTCCTTCTCCTGATGAGGAAACTGAGGCAAACAGGGTTAAGTGACTTGCCCAGAGTCACACAGTAAATGTCTGCGGTTGGATTTGAACTTAGGAAGGTGAAGTCTTCTTGCCTTCAGGTCCAGCGCTATATCTACCACCTAGTAGGTGTTTAATAGCTGCTCATTGATTGTGATTGAATTTGACAAATATTAGATAAAAATCTAAAGATACTAAGATAAGTAAATATAAGAAGATAAACATTATGATATTAAATAGGTAAAATCTCATATTTCAGTTTGAGTTTTCATTTAAGTTTTCCAAGGATGGAAAAATTAGCTTTTACTAGGAGTATAGACTAAAAAATTTTTAAAGCAAAACAGATAACTACAAAGATAATCCAACATTTAAAAGGACATATTTTTAGTTAAAATAAAAATGTCATTGGAAAAATTCAGGCTATGAGAGCTTATATTTTTATTCAAATCAAGCAATTTAAATGTCCATCTATTGCTTTTTGCAGTAATTATTTTGCCCAATAAGGCTTGCTGAAAATATCACCCAGCCATCCATGAATATACTGTTGAAATGGAGATGGCTCAACTAATGATTTCACAAGCATCCAATTGCATTACATTTGGCAAATGAAACAATCAAATCATAATTCTATTTTCAGATATACCATTTTATTATTTCCCAAGTTCACATAACTATAAAGTTTTTTTTTTAAATGATGAGGAAAGGCGGCAGAGAGAAGTTGTCATATGCAAGTTCCTTGAAAGAAGAGATTGTTTTATTTTTGTCTGTGTCCATAGCATCTAGTATATTGCTTGGTACATAATAGGCAATTAATAAATGTTAATTAAAATGTTTGTTGATTCATTGCCACAGAATAAGTCTACGGTGGTGCTTCATTAGAACATATGGGCTGTCTTTACACAAGGTGGCAAAAATGTTTGCCCAAACCATTCTCACTACATCTTTCTTTTGGATTAAACAACCCAGTCTCATTACTTTTAAGTTTCTGCGATTTTCGATATTATTTTAAATAGAGCTCTACCAATAGGTTTTACATAAAATTATGACTAGAATGTTTTTTTCTCCAGTACACAGATCTGACCATATTATCTCACTACTCAAAAAACTACAGCATCTCTTCATTGCTCATATAATAAGGTACAAGTACCTAAGCCTCACCTTTAAGGCCCTTCACAGTCTGAATCTATTCTTCTGTCTTATCAACACAATTGTAAGTTCTGGTCAAACTGGACTATTCACCTTGTCCTGACTCAGCTTCTCTGCCTTTGCTCACCCCATCCTCCAGCCTTGGTATTGTCTCTCCACCATGTCATCTCCGTGCTGAAATTCTTTCTTTGCTTTCAAAGTCTCACTTAGGTACTATCTCCATGAAACCTCCTCTGTTTCCTACCATGCTAGGAGATCTTTCCACCTTTAAATCTCTCAGGTCATTCTCTTTGGAACTCTTCTAGGCTATTATTTCATGCTCACTCTGCACAGACTCATGTGTTAAATGCTAGGGAAGATGCAAAATTTATATACAACAATATCCCTTCCTCATTAGAGTGTAAAGTCTACTAGGAGGTTATGAGATCTACACAGGTACCTATGCTATGAAATTTTGTCTTTATTTGCATGAGAGAAGTGTATGTGAGGAAAGGTCATGAAGAGAGGGAACCAGAGAAGGCTTGCTGGAGGAGGTGATATTTGACTTTAAAAAGTGGTTAGTGCTCAAAAGGAACAGGGGAGGAAAGATATTCTAGGCATAGAGAACATTAAAAAAACACAGTGGTGTCAAAGTTCGAGACAGCCTAAGGAGTGGCAAGCTGTCCGATTTGATGTAAGTAGAAAATGAGGAAAGGAGTAGCAGGAGATAAGGCCAGAATGGTAGGATCACGGCATCAATTTATGGAGGTCTTTGAATGCCAGACAAAAGAACTACTAAGGAGTAGCTAATAAGATGCCACTGAAGAGTACTGAGGAAAGGAATTATGTGATCACAAAGGAGATGCTGCTGATGATAACAGCATTTATAAAGTGTTTTAAAGTTTACAAGGTGGTAACCATGGTATTTCGGTTTCCCCTCACTACAAACTTAGGTAGATGCTTTTATCCTCATTTAGGAATGAGGAAAATGGAGCCTGAAAGAAGATAATGACCTGCTCAGGGTCATGTAGTTGTTACGGTGTGATTTGAATTAGAATCATCCTGATTCCAAGTCCATGGTAAGTCTGGTAGTGATAAAATGGAAGGTTCGGAGAGGAAGCAAGACTTTTACAAAACACATTGTTATGGAACAAGTAGGAAAAATGAGTGTTTATACTAAGGTAATAGTAATGGAAGCAGTCAAGATGGGACACATGTGATAAAACATTGAAGTGGTGAATCAATAGGACTTGGTAACTTGCTGGATATAGGATCTGGTAGGGAGAAGGCAGAGCCCTCCTTATAGTTTCAAACATAGAAAATAGGGTGAATTGTGATGCCATTGATGTAAATTTTTGGAATCAAGTTTTGGAAGGAAAGAATAATTTATAGTAACAAGTTTTGTGTATTTGTCTTTGTCTCTTCTACTAGGGCAAGGACTAAGTCTTCTTTCATCTTTATGGACTTTAATTTAGAAAGGCCAAGGTCACCCGCTGCATCCTGGGCCATTGTGTCTTGACTTTTCTTTGTCACTCGACTTTGATGACTCTGGAGAGAATGAGGCTGACAACTTTGCACATTTCTGCCTCACGTCTAATTCAAGTGCAAGTCAATTCGAGAATGCAGGATGAACAACTCCCAGTATCTAATACAGTGTGCTTCACATTCCCTCAGTTTGCAGCCCATTGGCTTAAACCACTTAGCCATACTATCCTTTATAAATGTAAAGTATTTCCAAACTATATAGATTTTTTGTTAGTTCTATACTTTTTTGTGGTTTGGACCAGAACCAACCACAGTTGGAAGAAATCTATGTGATAACTGTTGACTAACCTCTATCTGCAACTTGACCCTGAAATATAAATCAAGCTTGCATCTAGGTAAGAGAAGACTTGATGTCCTTGCCCTAGCTGGACTGGAGTTATCTGAGCAGCTTCCTGCCCTTCATATACTGCTTCTCTTGCTAAAGATGCATGTGATGTTTAGTAAATGTGCAGATCTTCGAATCTGTCTGGCTCTACTTCTCTGCTGTTAGTAAGCAAGTTCAAATTTCAAGCATTTCCTTTAATTAACCTCTATTTTTAAATTTTTTCTCTTATGTGTCTACTAAACATTGAAAAATATGAGCATTTCAATATGCACAGGAAAATTAAGAAAAGGGATTACATATGCAACTGTGAGCTTCAGTTACGTACAATGGTTCATTTTATTTACTATGCACTTTTTTTAATGATTCAAATTCAACAGGGTAATTACAACACTGCCCTGTTTGTCCTTCTCCTTAAATTCCTTCTACTCGTTTCAGTTTATTTTTAAAAGATTGATTGATGTTCCTTTATTCCTTTTTCAGTTTCCCTACTCCACTTTTTCCCAAATAAAATCCTTTCCTTGTAACAAATAATTATAGCCATATAAAACAAATCCATATATTGTTCGTGTCTGAAAATGTATATCCCATTCTGTACCTCTAGTTCATCAATTCTCTAGTAGTAGGTGGGAAGTATGATTTATCATTAGTGTTCTGAAGCTGTAACTAGATATGGTGACCATAGACAGCTCTTACGTCTTTCACAGTTGTTTTTATTCATGATGTAGTTATTATACACATTTTCTTTCTACTTCTGTTCATCTCATTCTGCATCAATTCAAACAAGTCCTTCCTGGTTTCTTTGAATCTGTCCCTTTCGTCATTGCTTATGGCACAATAACACACCATTATATTTATATACCACAATTCATTCAGTCATTTCCCAATTGATAGATACCCACATTTTTGTCAGTTTGTAACACAAAGTGCTACTATATATTTTTTACATGTGATTCTTTTCCCTAATCTTCTTTTACAAATAAGTCTCAGTAATTTATACATTCACTTTTGGGGTGCCAAATTGCTTTCCAGAATTATCAGACCACTTCACAGTTCCAACAGTGTATTAGTGTGCCTGTCTTCCCACAACCCCTCCAACAATTGTCATTTTTCTTTTTGTTACCTTTGCCAATCTGATAAATGTGAGACTTTTTAAAATTTGTATTTTTTTATTATCCATTTTTTTCATGTGGTAGATGATAGATTGTCTGTCTCTTCAAATCTTTTGAATCTTTTATTTTAACCTGGTAAGGCTGAATTTTTAAATCTAAGTTTGGACCCTATTAGAGGCAATTATCAGTTCATTATTCCAGTATGTTAACTAATATATTTTTAATATCCTGATTTTTCATCCAATCTGTAAACCTAATTTGGTATCATATCCACATTCGATAAACATGCCATCTAACCTCATTTAAACTTTATTGTTTCCATTTTTAATTATATGCATTAAAAGGACTCCAAAGGCTAGAAATAACTAAACTCTTTGGAAAGAGGTTCTAATTATGACTAATTTGAAGTATATACCTGTTCCTAAATAATTCAATAATAAAAATATCAGCCTATTATGGCACAATGTCCTGCCTGGAGTAAGTGTTCAGTGCTTATAAATTCACATTCTATATTGACATAAATAAATATTGATGATTAACTAGCAGTATTGGTATAACTTTCTAATGATGTTTACCTAATGCTCTACATGAAGAGATAATTAACTGGCTTTACTTTGTTGAAACTTAACTTTCATAATTGGATTCAACTCCTTTTTCATACTCACAAAGTACTCTTCAGATGCTCTCAATGTATTGCTATATTCCACTACCAGACCAGTTACTCACTCATCAAATAATTTGGTCTGTTGGTCTATTTTTCATTATTCATTCACTTACTCATTCATAGTAAATATTCATTGATCATTTTTTTTTGGTTCCTGATACTCGAGGAACTTACACTGTATTAGGTATCGAAGGGGATACAAAATCATTATAAGACACAGTCCATGCTCTTG
Source organism: Potorous gilbertii (assembly GCA_028658325.1). Lineage (NCBI taxonomy): Eukaryota > Metazoa > Chordata > Mammalia > Diprotodontia > Potoroidae > Potorous > Potorous gilbertii. The sequence goes on along the minus strand of CM053772.1, from coordinate 107,651,109 downwards.
GGCAGCTGCACTTTAGTCAGAGAAGTAAGATATACGCATGTGAACATTTACTTAATAGCAAAACAAGGTAGTATTTGAATAAATGGTAAGATGGCATAGACAACCAATATTATGCAAGTTCAAAGGAAGACCCGGTTCCAGGAGGCTTAGGGGAGTGTCTCATGGAGCAGGTGGGACCCAAGTTGAGCCTGAAGAATGGTCACCTTTAAGAGAAGTACCCTTCCTTTTCTGGCTGTAATCTATCTATCCTCCAAGGACCTGTCACTTTTTCCAAGAAGATTTCATTGCTATCCCCAGCCAGAAGTGAACTTGTCTTCCTCTGGATTCTCATAGCATCTTTTTTTGTAACACTTTTATGAAATTAACTGATTGTTGTTTTGTATTAGTTATTTGAGTGTAAGTCTTATCTCCCTTGTAATTGTTTTTATTGTTGAGTCATTTTAGTCCTATCTGACTCTTTGTGACCCCATTTTGGGAGTTTTTTTGGACAATGATACTAGAGTGGTCTGCCATTTCCTTCTCCAGCTCATTTTAAAGCTGAGGAACTAAGGCAAGCAGGATTAAGTGACTTGCCCAGGGTCACATATCTAGAATCTGAAGCTGGATTTGAACTCAAGAAGATGAGTCTTCTTGATTCCAGACCCCATGCCACCTAGCTGCCACTTACCTTCCTGACTTGATTGTAAGTTCTTTGAGGGCAGGGGCTATGTTTTATGTTTGCATTTCCCTTAGCATTTAGTATGGTATTTTATATAGAGAGTAAATGGTCAACCAACATTGGCAATCAGTAAGTGAATAACAGATGGCAAGAAATAAAATAAGGAATCTAAAGAGTTTTATTATTAAATAACAATAGCAAAGAACCACCTTCCCATTCACTGCAGACAAAAGATCAAAGTAAAGACACAGGAAGCTAAGACCCAAGGCTAAGCTTTGACCTCATATTTGGAATGAATTATTTATTGTCCATTCAGATTTATTTCAACAACAACAACCAAAATCTTTCTGAATTGAGAGACCTTTTTGGAACAATAAGCATGAATCAACAGGCTCCTCTGGAAGGGAACTATCCGCAGGGACCTAATCAGTGTAACTAGACATGTCAGAAGAGAGTTAAGACGTAAAAGGTAGGAATTTTCCATTGGGTATGAAACAAGTAAATGCATCTTTTATGTTATACTCTTGGGATCTCTTGGACTATGTCTGAAAGAATCTACTGTTCAGATAATTCTGTCAGATTTCTAGGTTTATAGGCTTTGTTACCTTCTGGAAACTTTAGTTTAAACTTCTTTAGCTATTGTTATCCTTTCCAATTCAGGGTAATTCTCTCCAGGGAAAGAGATAAACCTCTGCTATACAGGTGAGGGTTAAGCTGATGAGGTTGCTCCTTAATTAGTGGAAGCAAGGCAGAGGACAATATATTTGAGATGCATACAACATCCTTAAAATAATTTGGTTTTTTAAATGCAAAACAATCTTTAGTACAATCTTGAATGGGTCCTGGAAAAGCAACCATTTTTTTTTATTAGAACTTGGCAGACTTATGATTGATGGTAGATAGTACTGACTCAAGGGTGTAATTTTAAGTTTTGTTGTGCTGTCAATTCAGTGATGTTTTCCATAAGTATGGGTACAATAATGATGAAAATGTCTAGCATTTTATGTATAAGTCACTGCATTCCATCTAAAGAAAGTAAAGACCTTAATGGATTCAGGGGAAAAAAATTATGCTTGCTTTGTTTAGAGCATTGGGATAAGCACTTCACAAATATTTTCTCATTAGAAATTCACAACCACCTTGGGAGGGGGATTGCTATTATAATTCTCATTTGGCAATTGAGGAATTTGAGGGAGGCAGAGGATAGGTGGCTTTCCTAGAGTCCCACAGTTGGTGGGTGACTGAGAGGCTGGATTTGAATGCAGATCTTCCTGAATCTGGCCCACCACTTTCTTGACACTGAACTCCAATGATCCTGGAGAAGAGAGAGAGGCTGATGACTTTGCACGGCTCTGTCTTACTTCAATCCAATTTTACTGCAAGTCAAGACATTCACCCTGGTGATCACTGGTCCTCTTTGAGAACTCAGGATGACCAATAGCAACAAGCTAGACATGTAGAGATAGAAAGATATACAACACACATGGTCCCTACCTTCATATAATTTATAATCTGATATATGAAAAGAATGTATTGTAAAATATATGCTAAGTATATTAGAAAGGTGTGAGCAAGGAATTATTTGATGCCATTGAGGGGAGGGTGATGGCTTTGAGCTGGGTTTTAATGAATATACAAAACTTCAAGGAGAAGAGATGGGAGGTAGGCATTCCAGACACAGAGATATATGTGTGTATATGCATATGCATGTTTTTAAAAAATTATGTACTAATATGAAGCACAAACTCTGTTTTTCCTGAGCTCAGTAGAAACTACTTCATCCTTTAAGAAAAAAAAAGTTCTAAAACTGAGGTACTGAGAGGTGAAATAATTTGCTCATAAAAACTTAGAAAAGATTTCCTGAGGCTATATGAGTAGGCAGGAAAGTGGCATTTGAACAGTAGTGTGGGCAAGTGTAAGATACCACATTTAGGAAAAATATCCAAACTGTGTATATAGGATGTATAACTAAGCCATTAGTTAAACTGAGGAAAGAGGTTTTAGAATCACTGTAGATTGCTTTTATATGAAAACATTCTTCCATTCATCCATGATAGACTCAGTCAACCTGATTTCTTTCCTCTTCCTTGCTCCCTGTAGCCAAACAGCTGGCAAGACAGTTTATGTCTACAATATTTCCCATGGGTCTCTTTCTTTCCACTTACATGGATACCAGCCTAGTTACCTGGATCTTTATCACCTCTTACCTGTATATTGCAATGGCCTCCTAACTGGCTTCCCTGATTCCAGTCTCCTTCCTTTGCTAACCATTCTTCAAACAGCTGCCCAAATGGTCTTACAGCAGACCTAATTGCATCACTCCTCAGCTCCAAAATTCTGACTAGTTCCCCCTTGCCTTTGGGATAAAATACAAACTTCTCACTCTGGTATTTAAATTCTTTCTAAGTCTGGCTCTAGCTTACCTTTCTTGACTTATTTCACATGATCCCTTTCCATGCACTCTAAATTACAGAAAAATAGACCTATTTGCTGTTCCCTGAAATTGGCATTTCATCTTCGGTCACTGCATGTCTTTGCATAGACCATCTTCCATGCCTAAAGTACACTCTCCTTCTTCATCTCTGTGTCTTAGGGTTTTTATCTTCCTTCCTAACTCAGCTCATGGGATACATTCTTCATAAAAATCTTTCTTAATTCCTCTATAAATGATTTTCTACCTTCCTATTATCTTGTACTTACTTCTTTACACTGTCATATCCTCCAGTATGATGGAAGCTCCTAAATGGCATGGACTATTTTCATTCTTTGCATCCCCCATGCCTAACATTTATATAATGCTTTAATGTTTGTGAAGGGCTTTAGAAATACTATCTCATTTAATCTTCATAACTCTAAGAGGTAGGTACTACTATAATTTCCATTTTACAGTTGAGGAAACCAAGGCAGAAGTTACCAGGGTTACTCAGCTAAGAAGTTTCTGAGACAGTACTTGAATGCAGCTCTTCCTCCTCCCAAGTCTAGCACTCTATCCACTGCCCCACCTAGCTGCCTCAACATTATATTTTGAACATAGTACGGGCTTAATATTTAAGCTGAACCAAAGCTGCTTTTTTACCCTATTATATAGCAGTCCCTTCATTTTCTGAATTCAACCTCTTCTTCTACTGTGACCCTCAATTCCCTTCCTTAATCCCTACCACAAAGCCAGCAAAATGCTACCTATCACCATGAAGGGTACTGAAAACAAACAACAAAAAAGAAAATATCATTTTCCCCTTATGCAAATTCATGATGCCCCTGGTTCTATATTAGTATATGCAGTTACAATCATGGAAAATTTGAAAGACCATAAGTGAACTAGAGATACTCCAGTGAAAGGCAGTTAAAATGATCAAAGAAGCAGTGGTTTGGGGACAGGCTGAAAAACAGCAACCTATCTATCTTGAAAGTCACTAACTGAAAAGGTATGATATGATCCCAGTCTCTAAAATCCCACACCTGGTTGGAGCATTCAAGCTAGGGAACACTCTTTGAGGCTTTAAATAGATAAATGTAGGAAAAATTAAATAAAATTTTACTTTTGGTCAAATTTGGAATGTGTAATTGAGTTGCGCAAATTGAAAATATGTATAATTTATTATTCCTAAAGGGTATTCAGGTGGAAAATATTAATTTGTTTAGGAAAGGCTTAGGTGAATTTATAGGTCATTTTGTTTTTATTCATAGGATCATAGACTTAAAGCTAAAAAAGAATCTTAGAAGTCATTGAGTCTACCCTGTTCATATTACAACAGAAGAAACTGAGGCAAAGAGAGGTTGACCTGGGTCACCAGAGCATCCAGGTCCTCCTGCCTACAAGTCCAGCAGTTTGTTGAGTTTCCTTATCTGCTAACTGAGGGAGTTGATGTAAAATATCTTTGGATCCCTTCCAGCTCCACCATTTTGAATCTATTCTTAGCTTGATGGTAGTAAAATATCAGTATTCTGACTTGACCTCGATTGTCCAGTGATAGAATATCCTTGAACTGCGGCATGATCCCTTCAGATGGAATAACTTTTATGCATCTCCTTAACTGTATTAAATGACACTTGAAACTATTTAGTGTTTATATTCTCAATCTACTCAATTCTAGTTTTGCATTTAGATTTTACATAACCAGGTGACTAGAAATGTTTTGATTTGACCAGTTTCAGGTTGGGAGCTGAACAATGTTTGTTAAATGGCTAAAAGCATTAAACTTGAATTGATCAGAACACAAATGGTCTGTGTACTTAGGTCTTCAAAGGTGGTGACTAAAGTAGACTATTCTTTAAGGTTCAAGTCGTGGAGCCTGTGCCAACCTTCAGTAGTAGGGGAAGCTTCCTTTCTGGCTCTATCTAGACCAATGAAATCAGGTCCATTTTAAAAAAAAGACAAGACTGGTTCAGCATCTAACCCATTGTTCAAGGCTTGACTATTAGAACAGTGACAAAAGCTGAACTGACTTCCATCACTATTGATTTGAATCACAGTGCAGATGTGGCTTAAATAATTCAGTAGGTAGATCAAAGAAAAGGGGAAGACGAAGGACTGATGAGAATAATGAAAAAAAAAAGCATTTCACCAGGAGAATTAAATCATATCCCCCTCCATGTCACAAACCAGTTGAGTGATTTTGGGTATCTCATCTGTTAAATGAAAGAGTTCAGTTAAATAATTCTTATAAGCCATTTCTAGATACATTGTTCCGTCTGATTCTCCCAACCTTATGTGCTTGGAATACCAAGTGTCAATATCACTATTGCTCATCTAGACTAGTAGCAGATCCAGTAGTAGTGCTGGGGCTTGAACTTAGTTGTCCTCATTTGAAGTCCCATGTTTTCATGATTAAGGGTCCGCTCTGATTTGACAGTGCATGTGCTGATGACTAAGTTCAATTCAATAATCACTTATTCATGAAAACAATAGTATACTATTTTTTCCTCCTTCCCTCCCTCCCTCCTTCCCTTCTTTCCTCTCTCCCTTCCTCCCTCCCTTCTTCCCTCACTCCCTTCCTTTCTTCTGAGTTTTCCTGTACAAAATGACTAATATGGAAATGTTTTCCATAATTGCACATGTATAACCTATATCAGATTGCTGACCATCTCATGGACTGGGGAGGAGAGGAAGAAAGGGAGGGAAAGAATTTGGAACTCAAAACTTAAAAAAAAATTTGTTAAAAATAATTTTAACATGTAATTGAGGAGAAAGGTAAAATGTTGGTTAGACATCCAAAAAATAATAGCAATGGTAGCTTATGTTTACATAGCACTTTACGACTTATAAAGCACCAATTTTGTAACAACATGGTGAAAGTATTACTATTATTTCTAGCATTATAAGTATTATGGTTTATTATTCCCCGTTCTGGGACCCTGGGGAGCAATGAACTTGTCTTCTCAAAACCTGGAGAAAGGCAGTCTAGGCACTCCATTCCACTGTGCATATAGTTTGCAATGCTCGTAGGTTTTGTATTTTCCAGAATTTTCCAAAAATTTGAACTTTTTTGATAACTCAATATCATACAGAGTAGCATATTCATGGAGATTTACACTTTATTCCCCTGCATGGAATTCTGTTCTCCAGTTATACCAGTCTATTTGCTGTTCCTCAAATACAATATTTCATCTCCAACTTCCATACTTTTGCACTGGCTGTGTCCCATGCCTTGAATTCACTGACTCTTCATTTCCCCAACTTCCTTCAGGATTTTGCTCAAATCCTACTTTTAGGAGGAACCCTTTCTATCTATATGGTTTCCCCTCTCAGGTTACCTTTCTTCTATTCTGGATTATTTTGTATGGATTTAGTTATTTACAGCTTATCTTCCCCATTAGAATATGAACTCCCTTAGCACAGGGGCTATTTTTGTCTTTCTTTGTATCCTTGGTAATTGGCACATAGTGTTTAATAAAATGTTTGTTGACTGACTAATTTTCCTCAGATATCTAAAGGGATATTGGAAAAAGGACTAGACTTCTGCTTGGCCCTAGAGCTAAATTTTCTTATTTTTCCTAGATTTTTGTTTTGTTTTGCAACTCCCTTTCATCAATATCAAAAGTTTTATTGGGTAATTTAATATAATACTAATCATATTTTTATGGAGGAGCTAGATGATATGGAATGGTGATTCCCTTAATGGCAATACAGATTTAAAGATCTATAGGAGGCTGGTCAGGAGAAGCTCCAAATCAACTTTGATTTCATCTCCCTATGGAGGATTGTGGGATATGCCCACTGATCATTTTACTGAGAAGATTAAAGACAACTACTGAGATCTGGGAGAATTTGGTTGGTTAGGACTGTTTTCTATTTGAGCTAACTATTTTGTTATGTCTATAAAAGTCAATGTCAATTCTCTTTTCAGAGAATTTCTGAGAGAGCTTAGATTGAAGGGGAATAAACCCCAAAGTGGACCTGGGGCCCAGGACAGAAAAAAATGCTCATGATTTTACACAGCCTCTGTCTTACCCAAGGCACCATTGGATACCTTTGGTCAGAGGCATACATTGGTGTATGCCTTTCACCCTTACTGGCAGAGAATTGTCATCCTAGTCCCAGGTATAGAAGGCAAAAGCCTAACCACTCAGATCAAGAGACTGCAGCCATAAGAAGGGGAACCATATCGCAAAGTGGTAAGAGTTCCTAGAATCCTAAATCTATTTCTAGAAAGGACATTAGAGGCCATCTATCCCATCTTCCTCATTTTACAGATAAGAAGATAAATCTCATAGTAGCAGGGACAAAATTGGAACCCAGGTTCGCTGCTCTTTCCACTAAGCTATGTTTTCTTTTGTAGCCTTTTGTGGAAATGTTGCATTCCTGAATTGTAAGCTACTGGTCAGAAGATAGGAAATTTCCTAAATGTTAGTAAGTTTATGGAAAATTCAAGGATCCAGCTGTCTTGAAGGACAAAAGAAAGTTCTTGACCAGCCCTATTCTCTAGGAGAGAATAGAATTGTTCATGACTGAAGTTTCAAGGGACTAAGTATATTATGGGGAAGACAGACTTGGACTTTGTCCTTGGTTGATGTTGTAGTGATTCAGACAATAAAGGTCTGATGGGAATAGGGAAACTGGTGTTTTGTTCTTTCTCTAGAACATCATAGCCCACTGCTCTCCTGGAATTCAATGTGGTCCAAGAAATCCCTTGGATAGAGGGAGGGTTCAGGAACTCTTGAAATTCCTCTGAAAGACTGAGGTTTTAAGAACTCTCAGTGTTCTAGAACGATGGTGTTCAAGAACCCCATGGTTAGTTTCCCTCTCCATGTCTCCCATGTCTTTCTTGATCTGAGAAGTTACACCTCTCCAAACCTGGGATCTTCTCTTCTATTGTTTAATGTCAGCTTTTCCCTGGGTCACATTTTTCTTTTGCTTCTCTCATATTTCACTTTCTTTGTCACTTGTCAATTTTTAAACTCTTAGCAGATACAGCCAGTAAGACCAGAGTTCAAATCTCACCTCTGACACATACTGGTTATGCGACTCTGTACAAGTCCCTTAACCTCTCAGCAACTTATGACTATGAGTAGCAGAGAAGGTGCCAATGTACATTGGAAGAGGAAATTTCTAACTGGGAGCTGCCTATTCCAGTGAAAACTAGTCCTTTCCCTTATATGGCATGATCTTCTTCAGCAAAGAAGGACAAACACAATGGTGAACACAGCTCAGACTTTGCACTAGAGGCTGATTGTTGCTATTGTTCAACTATGTGTGGGGCAGAGCCAACATGGTGTAGTAGAAAGACACACATATGCTAGTTCTTACCCCACAGTTCATAAAATACCTGTAAAGAAGAACTCCCAACAAATTCTAGAGCAACAGAAGCTACACAGTAATGGAGTGGAGGAGATTTCTATCCCAGAGAGACCTGAAAAACTGATTGGAAAGGTCTATGGCGCACCACACAGAGCTGAGCCCAGCCCTGCCTTGTCCACGAGAGGAGCAGATCTGAACAGGCTTCAGGGATGGAATCTCTAGCAGCAACCCAGGTCCCTCAACCCACAGGTGCCAAAGGTCAATGAGAGGGTCTTTTCGGCTGGCTGAGAAGGGAGCAGGGTGTCCCCATAACTCAGGCCTCCTCAGGAGGCCTAGCAGCAGAGGGGGCTCCCAAAGCAGGCAGTAGCCCACATCCATTGTTGAAGATCTCATGGTGAACCCCCTGAGGGAAATGAGCCCTGTGTGGTGGCCCTGCCCTCTCCTGAGCAGCTGATCTTAATCTCACACTGAATAGCAGCCCTGCCCTTTGCCTAAAACCCCTGAAGCTTTGGAGCAGCTCATCTGAATCTCAGCCCTCAGTTCTGGCTTGGTGGAACTGGAGGTGAGGTGATTGTGGAGGGGAAACTCAGAAGTCAATTAACTGGCTGGGAAAATGCCCCAAAAAAGTAAAAAAAAGACCATAGAAGGTTACTTTCTTGGGGAACAGGTGTCTCCCTCCATCCTTTAAGACGAGGAAAAACAAGGCATACTATCAGAGGAAGTTAAGGCCTCTGCCTCCAGGGTCTCCAAAGGGAAATTAAACTGGGCTCAGGCAATAGAAGGCCTTAAAAAACAAGTTAGCAGCTTACTAAAGGAGAACCAAAAAAAAATGCTGAGGAAAATAACAGCTTTAAAAAGAGGCTAACTCATTTGGAAAAAGAGGTCCAAAAAGCCAATGAGGAGAAGGAGGTTTTAAAAAGTAGAATTACCCAAATGGAGGAGAAGGTTCAAAAGCTCACTGAACAAAATAATTTGTTGAGAGAATTGAATTCAAGGAAATGAATGACTATGAGTTAAACTAAGAAGTTAATAAACAAAACCAAAAATTTGAAAGAATAGAAGATAATGTGAAACAATTCATTGGAAAAACAACTGACCTGAAAAATATATCCAGGAAAAATAATTTAAAAATTATTGGACTACCTGAAAGTCATGATCAAAAAAGAGCCTAGACATTATCTTCCATGAAATTATCAAGGAAAATTGCTCTGATATTATAGAATCAGAGGGTAAAATAGATACTGAAAGAATTCATCAATCACGTCCTGAAAGAAATCAGAACAGAGAAACTCCTAGGTATACTGTGGCCAAATTTCAGAGTTCCCAGGTCAAGGAGAAAATATTGCAAGCAGCTAGAAAGAAGCAATTTGAGTACTGTGGAAATATGATCAGGATAACACAAGATCTGGCAGCTTCAGCATTAAGGGATGAAAGGGCTTGGAATGGTATATTTCAAAAGTCAAAGGAACTGGGATTGAAGCCAAGAATCACCCACCCATCAAATCTGAATATAATACTTCAAGGGAAAAAATGGTCATTCAATGATATAGACTACTTTTAAGAATTCATGTTGAGGAAAAAACCAGATCTGTATTTAAAAATTTGACATCCCAAGACAAGAATCAAGAGAAGCATGAAAAGGTAAACCAGAAAGGAAAATCATAAAAGACTCTCTAAAGCTGAACTGTTTACATTACTACATGGAAAGAAAATATTTTTAACTCTTGAATCTTTTCTCAGTATTTGGGTAGTTGGAGAGATTGTACATACACATACACACACACCTACAAACATACACATAGATAGAGAGTGCAGGGTGTGTTATCAGAAGAGATGATATACACACACAAAAAATAAAATAAAATAAAAATTAGGGGGTGAAGGAGGAAATACTGGGAAGAGAAAGGGAGAAATGGAATGGGGCAGGCTATAACTCATAAAAGAGATAAGAAAAATCTTATTCAATAGAGGAGAAAAGGGAGAAGGGGAGAGGGGAAAAATGAAGCTACTCTCTCCACATATGGCTGAAGGAGGGAATAACATGCTCACTAAATTTGATATGAAAATTTTTGTCACACCACAGGAAAGTAGGAGAAGAGGTGACAAGTGGGGTGAGGGGAATGTTAGATGGGAGGGTAAATGGGAGAAGGGAGTCACCAGAAATAAACACTTTCAAGAAGGGACAAGGTCAATTGTGGGAAAAAAATAAGGGGGGATGATAGAATAGGACAGAGGGTAATATAATTAGTATCGCACAACAGGATTATTATGGAAGTCTTTTGCAAAAGAACACATATTTAGTCTGTATTGAATTGCTTCCTTTCTCAGTGAGGCTGGGGAGGGAGAGAAGTTGGAATTCAAAGTATTAGAAATGAATGTTGAGAATTAATCAGGAAATAAGAACTACAGGGAATGGGGTATAGAAATTTATCTTGCCCTACAAGAAAAGAGAGAAGATGGGGATAAGAGAAGGGTGGGGTGTGATAGAAGGGAGAGTACATTGAGGGAAGGAGTAATCAGAATGCAAGGTATTAGGAAGTGTGGGGAGGGGAGTGATGGGGAGAAAAATTGGATATATTACAAAGTGAGGTAAAAGCAATTAGTATTGAAATAATAGACTGAATTCAATGACATCTTTAGTTTCGGGGAAAGAATTTCAGTCTAAATTTCCCAGAGGAAGGTAACCTTGGGTAAAATTTGGCATTGATGGCAAAGTTAAAGTTTTAATGGTAAATTTGATTTTATGACTGCTATTTAATCAGGAACTAGAACATGTATAGAAAGGCATGTAAGCCACTTAAGACTTGCCTCAAAAGATGTTCCTTAGCCAAAGTGAAATTATAATCATATTTGAAACCTGGTTATTGGAACTTGCTATTTTTAGATTCTATGGGATATTAAGTGACTGTTCTTCTGGGTCTAAATCCAGGTATGAGTAGTAAGAGAGGTGATCTGAGCCTCCAATTCATGATGCCAGTAAGCTGATGAGATGCTGGTATGAACTGCAAAAGGTGATCTCATGGGAAGGGTATGAGAGTGACTATTCAGCCAGGGCTGAGGTAGGATTCTCCTGACTCAGTTTCCCTACTGACACCTGACAGACTTTAAGCCTGACTGAATGCAAGTGGACAATCTAATCCTGCCTGGAATTGACATGAAGTTGGGGAGATACTGTATCCCTGAAATGTCTCTACTCTTGGTGGCAATTTCCTGTAGTCAAAAGGTTTGTAAGCTTAATACTAGATCTATTAAATTATAGATTATTGGTAGGGGAACATCTGAGGTTAAGTCTAAAATTAAGCTATTAGGCATAAGACTTTAGACCAACAACAATAAGGTAGGGTCCTTTAATTCTTAGTAATACTGTGGAGAAAATTAGGTCAAGAGCTTGTGAAGTTAGCTACATAAATATTATTTGTGTCTCGGTTAATGTTTAAAAAAAATTCTGTTTGTGGTCCATATTGTAAATGCTTTAAAAAGAGGTATCACCTGAAGAAAAAAAAAGAACAATTGTGTGTGACTTTCTGTGACTCTATGGACCCTACTCTCCCATGGAGTTTTCTTGGCAAAGATACTAGAGTGTTTTGCTGTTTTCTTCACCAGTGGATTAAGGTAAACTGGAGGTAGTTGATTGTACAAGGTCACACAGCTCACAAGTATCTGAGACTAGATTTGAACTCAGGTTATCCTGACTCAAGAGGTCCAGTGCTCTGTCTACTGTGCCACCCAGTTGCTTCTGTAAAGGTTAAGATAGGTATTAACTTTCATAAACTAAGCCAGAATAAGGAAAAGATTCTCTTTTTTGATCAATGAATCAACCCATTACAGCATATTGCATAATTGGTTCTTCAGCTCTTCTGAACTAACTCTTGTATTGCTTTCTCATGGCTGAGGATCATATCTTTCCACTTTTCCTCTTCCATTTTGGGGCACTCATTTGGATGCTTGACGACCTTGCAAGTCTGATTTAGATGTGGTTACCAGAACCATGGAAATCTCTGAATTGGAAGGGACATTAAGAGATTATTTAGTTTAACTTTGACTTGACCAAGAATTATTTCTGTCATGCTTCTGACAGGGAGTCCACAAACTTTTTCTTGAAAACCTATATCCACTGTCCTCCACCGTCTCCCAAGGCAGATATTTTTTTAAACTTTTGGACAACTCTAATTGCTGGAGAAGTTAGGTGACACGAAGGATAGAGTATTGGTCCTGGAGTCAAGAAAACCTGAATTGAAAGCTGGCCTCAAGCACTTATTAGCTGTGTGACCCTGGGCAAGTCACTTAACCCTGTTTGCCTCAGTTTCCTTGTCTGAAAAATGAGCTGGAGAAGGATATGGCAAATCACTCCAGTATCTCTGTCAAGAAAACCCCAAATGGGGTCACAAAGAGTTGGACATGACTGAAAAATGACTGAACAATTGAATTGTTAACCATTTTCCTTATTGAGCCCAAACCTATTGCTCTTTAAATTCCTCTCCTTTCTTTTGAGATGCAATTTGGTGAGGTATTAGAGTGCTTAGACTAGCAGTCAGATGCACCTGAATTTGAATTCTCCCTCATACACTTCCCGGTTGAATGTTTCTAGGCATGACATTTAATCTTTCTGAGTTAAGTTTTCCCATCTACAAAATAGAGAGAATAATCATTGTTGTGTTCATCCTTCGTTGCTGAAGAAGACCATGCCATCAGAGAAATGATGACATGACTTGCACTTGACTTTGTTTTGAATGAGGGAGGGCTGTGCAAGGTCACCAGCCTCACTTCTCCTCCAGAGCCATCTGGATTCAGTGCATAATAGCACTTATTTCATGGAGTTGTTGTGAGAACCAAGGGACATAATGTATTTAAAGGTGTTACATAAATGTTATTTACTATATTTTTTTGTGCACTGTGGGAAAAAGATGACAAATCTTATCCTTCTTCCAAATCATAATCTTTCAAATACTTGAAGAAATCTGTCAAAATAGGTAGTGTGGCTTAGTAGAAAGAAAGTGTACTTAGAGTTAAGAGAATATTGGTTTCAAATACTACATTTATCACTTATTATTTGTGTGACCACAAGTAAGATATAACTTCTCTGGACTTTAATTGTTTGTCTATGAAATGGAGAAAATGCACCGAATTAACAGAGTCAGTCTGAGGATCACATGTACACAGAGAACTTTATAAGACTAAAAATCCAAACAAATAGCATTGTTTTCCATAAGCCTTCTCTTTTCTACTAGCTCTTGTTCAGTTAAATCCATCCCTGACCAAGAGCCCACCAGTCCTATATTTTAAGGAATCATTAAAGTATACTATGCTCTACCACCCCTCCCAGTGTGACTAATGTAAGAAAACAAGATTTGAATCTTGCTCTCAGACTGAAGGCAAAACACAAAACTTTGTCCTGTTTTCAAAATTTCCAGTCTGGAGAAAAAAATGGGGGCCAAAAGCAGGCTTAGCAAGCAGGTGTTGGTGACTCTGCCAATGATATATGTAGCTCCATTGAAGCTGCCCATATATTACTCAGGGACGTACAGATCTATGTCTGTGTAATCTTATATTCTATAAAATAAATGAAATAAATAATTTAAATACTACTCTATATAGTAAATATCTGGGGAATAAGTTTCTCTGGTTAATACTATATTCTTGTTAACCGAGAGTTATCATACATGCCTGTTATGTGTTACTAATTTGGAAAGAATTAGAATAAAATATTCTAAGTAGCAAAAGGAAATTAAATATCAATTAAACTTGATTTGACAATTCATAAGGTATTTTAGAGTTTTACCATGTTCTGATGTCATCATTAGGAACATGAATTATCACTGTACTGTACTGAAAAAGATCATGGCTGAGTTCGCTTGTTTGGATTATGAATAAATGGAAGTATATAGTACTGTTATAGAAAGCAGAATGAAGAGAGACATCATTTTATTTTTATTTTTGTATCTACCAGGGACATTAACAGTAGGTGCCTAACAAATATGTGGAAATGAATTGAATTATAGGTAGATTTGCAGTGCCATATAAATCCAGGTACTTCATGATAAATTAACAAGAATGTTGCCTAGTGCTCTATATTAAAAGGATCACTGGTTCAGTGTTTCTTGCTCCAATTTCCAGACCTTTAAAAAGCTCTTTAATTATTTCTGAAGCTAAATTTGCACAGACTTCTCATCCTTCCTGTGACTAACATCATTTCAAGAACACTAATAAGTTATTATTGCTAGAAATCCAAAATCACCTAAGGCATTTCCACAAAGGATCAGATCATAAATTATTTTAAAAAATTGGTTGCAATCAAATGCAAACTAAAAACAGAACTCCATGGGTAAAATAACCATCTGGCTGAGCTCCATAACATCAAGAGTGATGGTACTCAGGAGAGAGTAGAAGGGTCTGAAACTAATATGTAACCTTGAAGTGGATGACCATGACTGCTAACAGGGATTGCTAGGATATATTTAACAGCTGACTCTGAAAATGAACAATAAACTTTTAAGTAGAATCTTCATTATTAACATTTTTCCATCATTTTCTAAAGTGCAGACACTTAACAAAACAAAGTCAAGGTGTAAATTATCATATTGAAAATTAAGCAACTAGCTTTCTAGTCAAATTGGCACCAGCACACTCCTAGCACTCCCATTGCTTGGTCTGGGCATTGTCCCCAACTTCCTGCTTGTGTCATGGAACCAAAGAGACATCTATGGAATGATTGCTGTTGCAATTATTTCCAGCACAGTATGAGTGTGTTCTCTATCCCACTCTATAAATTGTGGTGTTCACAGATTGCCAAATTTTGATCTCAGAATGATTTTAATTTCAGCAGTACATTTACCCATTGCTCAGTCTCAGAGCTAGCAAGCGCCTGGGATCAGTCCTACTACTAACTTGAAATGTTTTTAGAAATAAATTTTTATTGATCCCTTATTTTGATATTGCCTATATTTCTCCTTATATCACTCTCCTTCCTGTCAGAGATATTTAAAAAAAAGAGGAAGAAATAAAATAAGTAAAACAAAATTGATCCATACATCAGGAAAATATGAAAAATATTCAGTATTCCACACCTGTGGACCTCCACCATTAACTTCTTAGGTAAAATATTCATTGCTGGTGGTTTTTGAGAAGAACTTGGTTAACCAATTCTGGGAAATTTATGGAGGGGTTCACAATTCAGGCGTGAGTTGAACTCGTTAATCTGAAGTTCCTTTCAATTCTGGAATAATAGGATTCTATTTCAAATTACCCAATTCTGTGATTCTCCTATCACCATTTGGATTAATAATTCTCATCCTGGGACTTGTTGCCTATTAATGCGTTAAAGATGACCCATTTTTGCTTTTCCCCAATGCCTGGAACTTAAAAGTATGGTGTCAACTTATTTCCCTCATGACACCTTCTGAATTTATTCAGGTTTCTGGTCTTTTGAAGTTTTAAAGTCAGCCTAAGGAAAGTGGGACACATTTCCCCTGATATGTTTGAAAAATATATGAAGAAGAGAAATCCATCTGTAACAAGCTGTCAAACTGAATGTTGGCATAATGCAATCAAAATTCTCTCCTGAGTTCCATTCTACACTTTTCCATATCACGTAATTTCACAAATTTCAGGAACTCTAAATGGGAAACAGCATGGGTATTTGAAAGAGAACTGGACTTTGAATCAGTAGACCTGAATTCCACTACCAGAATTCCACTACTCAGCTCTATGACATTTGCTGTCACATGACTTTTCTGAGCTTCAATTTCCTTGTATGCAAGCATTCTATACAGAGAAGAGCTGGGGTCTGAGTTATATGTCACATTTCCCCTTTCTGGACAGTAAACTCCTTGAGAGCAGGGCTTATACCATAGCAGGTCCTGTGGCAGGACCAACTGGGGGGTGCTAGGTGGTGTGGATAGAGTGTTGGCACTGGAAGTAGGAAGATCTGAGCTCAAATTCAACCTCAGATACTTAATAGCTGTGTGACCCTAGGAAACTCACTTCATCTTAGTCTGACTCAGTTTCCTCAACTCTAAAAGGGGAATAATGATAGGACCGACCTCTTGTGGCTTCTGTATGGATCAAATGAGATAGCATTTGTGTTTTTTGTGGAGTTGTTTTTTGCACTTAGAAGTATTTTGTTTTTTCCCCCCAATTACAGATAAAGATAGCTTTTAACATTTATTTCTGTAAGATTTAGAGTTCCAAGTTTTTCTCCTTCCTTCCCTTCCTTCCTCTCTTCCCAATACAGCAAGAAATCTCATACAGGTTATACATGTATAATCATGTTAACATATTATGAGATAATATTTGTAAAGCCCTTAGCACCTATTCTGATAAACACATAATTCCTTCTTTCCTTTCTATTAAGAAAAAATGCTCCAGGGAAATCACTGGAAAGGGAGGGTAACAAGGAAGATCTCTGGACTACTTCAACAGAGTTGGGCTCTATTCTTAACTCTGCAGGTATACCAGGGGTGGGGAAACTGCAGCCTCCAGGTCACATATGGCCCTCTAGGCCCTCATGTGCAATGCTCTGACTGAATCCAAATTTCACAAATTTCACAAAAGGAATTCCGTAAAACTTGGACTCAGTCAAAAGACAACACTGAAGGAACTAGAAAGCCACATGTGGCCTTGAGGTCAAAGGTTTCCCACCCCTGGAAACTGAGAACTTCTATTATTTTGGAAATATTAAAAGAAGATACTAGAATACAGTATTCCAGTAATTTAAAATGCAAAGGAGATTGGTATGCACCCCAAAACAAAATATCTTACATTTGAATTGATTACTCAATGACCTTTTAACACAAAGAAAACACCATATTTATTCTTCCAAAAGAAAGCAAAGGTAGATGACGCCTCCGCTGCTCACTAATTAGACCAACCAAATGTGAAGCACACAAAGTTTAGCTTGGAAAAGAGAAGACTGAAAGAACCTGGTACTCATTTTAAATGTAAGAAAGGCTGCCATGTAAAAGTAAGAGCAATCTTGTTTTATGTGACTCCAGACAAAACAGGGAGCAGCGTGTAAGCATTAGTATTGGAAAGTAGATTTAAAATCAATATAAAAGACCTTCCAACAAAGAGAACTGTCCAACAATGGAATGGGGCTTCTTTCTGAGGTTATGATTTCCTTATAATTGGAATTGTTTATGCGATAGCTCCATCAAGAATGTTTCTATCATAAGATTTATATCTACAAGAGGTTTTGGAGACAATTTAGATCTTCAAGAGATTCTTAAACTTCTTTGTTTCATGGACTTCCTGGCAGTTTAGTGAAATCCACAGAATTCTCAGAATAATGCATAACTGCGTTTAAATGAATAAAATAAAATAGGCAGGATTACAAAGAAATTGAATCACATTTTTTAAAAATGTAATTGTTTCCCATTTTGGCTCATAAACCCCTTGAAATCTGCACACAGACCTGGCATGAAGTGAGGGGGAAGAGTCCTCAGGTTAAAAATCTCTCATCTAGTTCAATTCTCTGATTTTATATATGAGGGAGCTAAGGCCCAGGAGGTTAAGAAACTTGGGTGCCCAGAGACACTTAGCTGGTGAATAGCATGGTTAGGATTCAAATCTACATTTCCTCCCAAACCCATCCTTCCTCCAAACTTCCCCATTTCTGTTCAGGATGTAATCCTGCTTCCTGTCCATAAGACTCACGACCATTGAGTCTGGCATTGTGAGATACTGAATGTACTGATCAAATAAGATACTGAATGTAAAGCAATCTGTAAACCTTAAAGTGCCTATTATTAATAATATTATTATTCTACAGTCACCATGCCTTCAGGCGGGTGATATTTTATTACCTGAACCTCCTACTTCATTCCTGCTGAGCTCAAGCAAAATTTATGGAGCAGATAGAATGGATCGGGCGGAGCCAAGATGGCGGAGTAGAAAGACTCACCTATGCTAGCTCCGAACCCACAGCCCATAGATTTCCTGTAAAAAGAACTCCTGACAAATTCTGGAACAGTGGAAGCCGCGCAGCAACACAGTGAAGGAGATTTC
>CM053772.1:107597199-107632211 GCA_028658325.1 Potorous gilbertii | reverse complement strand
CAAATGGGGAGAAAATTATGGAACCCAAAATCTTGTGAAAATGAATGTAAAAAGTTAAATAAATTTATTTAAAAAAAAATTTATAGAGCAATATAGGAGTGAGCTGGTCAACAGGGCTCTGAGGGTGGGGTGGGATGCAGGGCACACACACTTTTAGTTTAATCTGCATTATTAACATTTTTAAAAGTCTAAACCAGAGATGAGGAACCTGTGGTCTTGACACCATGTGTGTGGGCTTCTAGGTCCTTGGATGTAGCCTTTTGAACCCAAGTTTTACAGAACAAGTTCTTTTATTAAGGGGATTTGTTCTGTAAGTTTGGATTTGGTAAAAAGCTGTACTTGAGGGTCTAGAAGGTCACATATGGCTTGGAGACCACAGGTTCCTCACCCCTGAAAACAATAAAAAAAATAATAAATGAAGCCCTGATTTATAGCAATTGCTGATTTCTGAGGGACAAGTGTTCACATCAAAAGTAATGGATGGGCAAGCCAGTTAGAGATGGTTCCAGTACACCCCCAGTTATGCTTGATCATTTCCTCTCCCTCAACTCCCATATTTGATTATTTGCCAAGTGTGGTGGTCCCTTCTCTGCAACATCTCCCACATTTGTCCTGTATTCAGGTCCTCATCAGCTCACTTCTGGAGTATGCAATAGCTTCCTAATTGGTCTCTCTCCAACCCATCCTACTCACCGTTGTCAGATTGATATATTCTTCTGAACATGAATTATTTACTACTTTATTATTTTGGAGAGATTTTTGGAGGCATTTTTGTTTTACTCACCCACTATAGTATATTTTAGTTTGTGGTTATTGGATACTTAGTTTAAATCTCAGATTCTAAGAACTGGAAAGGACCTCAAAAGCCAACTTAGTATCAGAGATTTGGAGAGGATCCTGAAGTTATAGAATTTAACCCATAACTGGACAAGAATTTCGCATAGAACATTCCCAAGAATAGTCATCTAATCTCTCCTTGAAGACTTCTAGTGAGAGAATCCATTATCTCCCAAGGGCAGTCCATTCCATTTAGAGTTTATGAATTGTGGGGGCAGGAAGGCTATTTTTTAGGGGATCATCATTGATTTGACTTCCTTGTTACCTGAAGAATAAGAGGCCCCACCCATGGAGGAGTCAATGTCAGAAATTTTCAAGGAATTTCTACTGCCTGATGGCAATGCCTTTCTGACTTAGCATGGTTGAATGTGGAAGCAGAGGGGCATAGCATTTCATTTGACTTAGTATCAAAATGTGTCTTTTTTAGCCCTTCTTGAAAAAGTTGCTTTTCTTATATTTTACGGTATACCAGAGTATCATTTTAGTCTAACAACAAGCCTGAATCCCTGGACTTGCCTGAGTTAGAGCCAGCACAAAATAGGAAGCTTTTCCTTGTAACAAATCTAAAGCTGTTTCTTTGTAACTTCCACCCATTCCTCATAACTTTGCCTTTTAAGACTCAGCAGAAGTCTAATCCTTCTCCATAGTAACCCTTGATATACATGAATATGGTTATAATTCCTTGCTAAGTCTACATTTTCCAGGCTAAATATCCTTGGTTCCTTCATCTGAGTCCCCTTTCATGGTCTCCAGGCACCTTACAATCTTGGTTACCCTTCTCTGGACATCCTCCAGATAATCTCTACCCTTCCTAGATTGTGGCACCTACTTGAAATGTTCCCCGATTGGAGTAGAATGCAATAGAATTCTTCTCTCTATTATTCTGGAAACTACACTTCTCTTAATGTAGCCTAGGAGAACATTCTCCTTTTTCGGCTGTCCCGTATACAACTGACTCGCATTCAGCCTATGTGAAAATACCTAGATCACTTTCACAATAACTGTCATTGTCTAGCCACGTGTCCCTCCACCTTATATTTCAAAAGCAGAATGTTTAAACACAACTGTAGGCCTTAAGCTTATTCCTATTCAATTGAGCAATATTAGGTATAGCCTGTCATTCTAGTCTGTTCAGATTTTTTTTGATCCTGATCCAGCATGTTAATTGTCCCTGTTCGTATCCTGGCTCTCCCACTTGCTACCTGTGGTGATTTGGGGCATTTAATCTCTCTGGGTCTCATTTTCATCAACCATGATGAGATGATTGACTTCAGAGGTTTCCTTTAGCTCTAAATCTGTGGTTCTATAATATTCATCTGCAGATTTGACAAACACACCTCTTATGGCACTTGTATGTAACACAGAGTGAAAAGATTGGTCTTAGATTCTGGAAGATCTGGATTCGTTAGGTTTCTAATCCAAACTATATATTTTATTATGGACAAATCATTTAGCCTCTTGCTCTCCCAGACCACCCAAATTCGGTGATTTTCTTACTAAACCTTACGGTTGTTTATTAATATTATAAATACTCTTTCAGCATTTAATCTTAACAACGAGTTGCATTTTGTAGCACAATATTAAGTTGGAAGGGGACGTGACATTGAAACATATTTGTTTCAATTTGAATGAAAGAATATTTGTTTCATTCTGTGTTTGCATATATATAAACTATAGACAACTTTGTTGGTAAGCACAGTATCTTTTCTGTCCCAGTTAGCTTCATGTGACTACAGCTCTAAGTCAATGCAGCATCTCTTATATTCTTAGCCACATCTTTGGATTACATTACCCCTACACTCCCATTAATGCAGAAAATGGAGCTAACTGTATAGTACTGAGAATATACATTGCTTCACAAGTATGTTTAATTAAATATAAATCCAAGATTTTATCAGTTATTCAAATGCAAAGTGAATAGAATGTTACACAACACTTGAAAAGAAATAGAATGAAAAAAGTGACTTCAAAGGCTACAGTGTTTGATTGAAATATTATCTAGGAGTTCTTAACTTAGGGCCTGTGAATTTATTTTAAAATATTTCAAGAACTATATTTTAATATAATTAGTTTTCTTTGTATTTCTGTATATTATCTTATGCATCTAAAATATCATTCTGAGATGGAATCCCTGAGTTTCACCAAAGGGATTAAAAAAGAGCAAAAAAGGAGTTATATATTGTATTTAAAACATTGAATGATATTTTTACTTTGCCACCAATCTTTTATGACTTTTTCTAAATTACTGAAAAAAATTTTGAACATCATAAGGACCTCTTACAATATAGGACTTTCCTGACCCCTATTATTTTAACACAGGAATCAAGCTATGACTGTCCATGCTTTTCAAAAGAGCTTATCCACAGCTCATAATTTATGCATTGAAACCTATAGTGATGTCCTTGGAGTCTTTCATGGAGAAAACTTTAAAAAGATATTCTTTTGTTGAATAACTGAACTCAACTGATGGACTGGTCTTATATTGAATGTGATTCCATATTATGTGGCTATTATTGCAAGACTTTAAATATAGTGGTTCTCACTGCTATTTTGAAATGATTTTTTTCCCTGACATTTTTCTTTATGACATATCAATGTATCTTAACCACCCTCTGTGCTCTCTATAACCTGTTTCTCTGAACTATTTTAACATGCTATATTGTTTTCTCTTGACATTAATCGTACATGTCTGTAAGCCAATGCTTGACCCAAATAATTATTTCTCTTATCATTTCCTCAGCTCTAATGTATGTAGTCCCATTGACAGAAATAAGAGATTCGTTAACATTCTTGGGTTAACCATTTCATACTTTCTAAAGAATTTCCCTTAGGATCTTCAGAGCAACTGAAATCCAAAATTCACTGTAAAAGTCTAAATTATTTTTTGCCCATCTTGAGAGCTTTTCTACCTGTAGAAAATTACCCAACTGATATTAAAAATTGAATATTCATTAAGAATCTGGAGGCATGAGTGCAAACTAATAGCGATAGCTAAGCTTATAACTTACACTCACCCTACAAAGAGTATTATGTTAGATTAAAGGTCCACCTCATGTCAATACTATTTGCAGTAATGGTCAGATGAGTTCTTGTTCAAACCAGGATTACACAGTACTGATTTTTGTGCTGTTATTTTCTTTATTTGGTATTATTTCAAGGGAAAAAAGGTGAAAGAAGGATAACAAATATATTCTAATGAAGACAACAAAATTTTCCTTTTCTTCATTGCAAAGAAGGCTTAAAGAATATACGACAATAATTCTGATCAGATTACCTTAAACAAGAAGTCAATTATTTATTTCAAAGACTGAAAATAAATAATATACTAAAAGAAATATGAGGACAGAAGAATTTCCAAAGTCACTAAGATTCTGACTAGGCTTCATTTATGCAATTTCAGATACTCAACGGGCCAATTCCATTTATAGTGATGCCCATTTGATGGCCATGATGAGATTCCAAAATGACCCATTCCACTGCTTAACTCTCATTGCCATGAAAATTTTATTTATATTTCAGTTTCTTCAATTACATCAGTACGATTTAAAGTCTATTTCCTCTTCTTTGTATGTCATATTTATACATACACAGATAGGTATATATTGAGACACAGGGGCCAGTCACTGAATTATAGCGAACTCACACCTTCAGATTTAATTCTTATTTTCTCAACCTCACTTTGTTAATTTTACTTTGTTGTTGTTGCTCGATCACTTCAGTTGTATTTGACTCTTTGTGACCCCATTTGGGGTTCTCTTGGCAAAGATACTGGGGTGGTTTGCCATTCCCTTCTCTAGTTTATTTTACAGATAAGGAAACCAAGGCAACCAGGGTTAAATGTCTTGCCCAGGGTCTTTGAAATGGGATTCAAACTGAGATCTTCCTGACTTCAGGCCAGTGCTCTATCCATTGTGCCACCTTTGTGTCATTTTTGGTTCCTTTCTACTGTATCTAGGTTAATCTCTTCTTATTGGCTGTGCAACACAGAAAGGAACCCAAGTCATGTGGAAAAATGTAAAGAGTGGTAGAGTCAGAGTCAGGAAGACCTTGGTTTGAATCCCCGCTCAGGGAACTACTAGCTCTGTGACCCTCCAATACGACCTCTTGGGGCCTTAGCTCCCTCACTTCTAGAAGGAGGGCATTAGACACAATGATATCTAATGTCTCTTCTACTCTAAACATATGATTCTATGATGAGCAATCAGGAGATCTATGCCAAGGACGTGTCAGCCAGCGTTTTAGCGTTCAGCACTACTGGTATCTAGTCATTTAGATACACAGGACAGCATTCAGTGGAGATCTTGGTAAAACAAGTTATTTTTTAGACTTTAGTTTTCATGTCCATAAAATGCCAAATGATTTTCTTGGTCTATTCTGGCTCTAACATTCTACGATTCTATTCTTGAAAAGGGTCCAACTCTGACTCCTACACTTAATTTGTGCTTGCTTTTAATGCGTATTTTTTTGCATTAGATGCATGTGCGTATTTAATGCATATTTTTTAAAAAAGGCATTTGGTCATTATAAAATATTGAAATTATCATAGGCTCATAGGTCTAGAGGCATAAAGGGAACTTCGAAGCCATCCAATCAACATCCCTAATTGTACTGATGAGAAAACAGATGTGGGCAGGTTCAGAGAACTACCACAGTGACCCAGGTGGTGATCATTAGTGGTGGATTCTGAACCCAGTATTATTTCTACTCTATCATACTGCCTCTCATATCTCTGTGTGCATACACATGTATATATGTTTATATAATATACATATATAAATACACATATGCATACACACATATATACATACGTGTGTGTGTGTGTATATATATATATATATATATATGTATATATAAAATAAAGTTAGAATTTAGAAAGTTGTAGCTTTAAGAAGACCAAGGAGTAAAGAGAAAGAAATAATTATCACCCTAGTTTGCACACAGTTTTGAAAAATTTGAAAAATGTCTGCGATAAAAATCATGCAATTAGGAATTCTCTGCCAAGATTTAAAAATGTAATTTCTCAAAGGGTTTAAGGTGGACTAGTGGAGGATTGGGTGTTGTACGAATAATTTGGTCTCACTTAAAAATTTATAATTATATGAAGTGGTGAGATGACTCAGGTATCCACATATTTTGAAATTTTTTTTTGACAGTGCTGGATACTGTCTATTCATCTGTACTTACGGTAATGTTTGGTCCCCATCCTACATGCCAATGGAACAAAGGTCTCTGTTGAAAAGTCATATACTCTATATAATAGTCAAGCTATTTAATGACACCTAATGAATGTGGGGCATTTATGGAGCAAGAGTCAGAAGAGTTGGATTAGAATCTTAGTTCTGCTAAGGAGGTGGAGTGTCAAAGTGGAAAGAAGACTAGATTTTAATTTGGAGAATCTCAGTTCAAATACTGGCTCTGACTTTCCTTATGACCTTGGCAAGGCACTTACTCCCACATGGTTTCAGTTTCCCAGTCAGTATAATGAGAAGATTAGACCAGAGGATCTCTGGACATTCTCTTCCTAAATCCTCTCATCTTTCTCACCACCTGTGTAAACCTTAAACCCTTGGAGGACACTAGGCCCCTGCCTAAGGTCTGGCTTCTGGACCCTCCTGACTTAGGAGTGAGTATCAATACTAACATCCCAGCCTGATGTTGTTCCCTAGACTTCACTAAAGGGGTTATCCCCTGGCTACTTTTTAAGAGGTCTATTCACTGAAGGGGTGCTACCTCACCCTAAGTAAGTTTCTGAATAGACCTTGGCCTAAAGGGGCCAAGGTGTTCTATTGCATCCTGGGTCACCTCCAGTCATCCTGATGAATATCTGGTCACTGGATCCAGATGGCTCTGGAGGAGAAGTGAGGCTGGTGACCTGCACAGCCCTCCCTCACTCAAAACCAAGTCAACTCCTAGTCACATCATCATCTCTCTCATGGCATGGTCTTCTTTGGCAACGAAGTATGAATACAATACCAATAACTAGGCAAGTTACTTAATCCTCTCTATTGGTTTTCTAATCTAAAAATTGAAGGAGTTATTAGATGAACTCCCAAATTCCTTTCCAATATAAATGCTGTATTTATTTCTTGCAGATTTGGTGTATGGGAAGTCAAAGATACAATCCCTATCTTAAAGAGACTTTCAGTCAGATGGAGAAGACTGCACAAACAAAATGATGAATAGTCAAAAACCACATACATCACTAACTCCAGTTGGTTAGGAAAGTTTTGTAAGGATAAAAGGCAATTCAGGGAAAGAAGTAGATTCTGGAGGGCTAGGAATTGGTGATGCTGCCATAGGAAGACTTCAAGCTGGGTCTTACATCAAGTTGGTAAAGGCAGTTTTCTAGCTCTAATAGAAATAGCAGTGTCACCTTTGAAAATAACGAAATACTCTCTGCTCATTGCTGTTACTTTTGCCTCCTCAAAATTCCAATAAGGTTAACCAATTTTGATTTGAGTGTAAGTCCTAAGATGATTTGAATTTAAAATATCATTGATTTTTTTTCTTTTTCAGGTGGCATATGAATGGGGAATTGAGAGTGACAGAATTCAAGGATGTAAAAGCTTATCAACATGTATTTAGGAAAAAAGAATATAAACCAATTTTTAAAGGTAATCTATTTTTAAAAGTACAGATCAGTTTTTAATCATTTGAACTTCTGCAATTTAGTTTGCAATCATTTCCTAAATGACTTATAAGATTTATTTTAGGCACTGTATCAATTAGTAGACATAATTTTTTGTCTGGAAAATTTATTACATCCTAGTTGTTTATTTAGCTAAAATGAAAACAATATTTTTACATTTTAAAGATGGATTGCTTTTATTTGTTTGAATATCCCCTCCATCAGTACAGATCAAAACCCAACCATACCTTAACATCCTATGTAATTCTTTGCCCATATCCTTTCACAAATTTTCCATAAATGATTTATTCAGTGCATTGGAGACCTTCATATGAGTCATATTGTGCTGACTATAAATAAGTCAGGCTACCTATTTAAACAAGTTGCAGGTTATGAAAAATGGGAAGTTTTCTTTCTTTTTTGTACCCTTCTCCCAGGACTTTGCACACTGCCTGATACATAAGTACTTACTAATCAGTTCTCTCTCCTTCTCTGTGTGTCTTTCTGTCTCTGTCTCTCTCATTTGTCTACCTATGTATGTATCTATATATCTATAATATATAGGCATAGGACTTATTAGGAAGGTATAAGCCTTTGGCCTTTTTCACTTATTCATTCTGTTAATTGCTTTCTAGCATATTTTCCCCATCCCTTCTTATGCTTCCCTGATGTTGAAGCCATCATGTGCATTCTCATCAACATATTGAACAAACATTTATTCAACACCTCCTTTGAGCACTTGAGTTTTCTATTGATTTGATTTGAAAAAAAAATACTCTTTTAAATTCTTCAGAAATTGAGAACTGGAAGAGATTTTGGACATCAAGTCCAACTTCCTCATTTTTCAGGTGAGGTACAGAAAGGTTAAGTGATGTTCCCAGGATCACAAAGCTTCCAAGTGTATGAGGCAGGATTTAAATCCAGGTCTTCCTAACTCCAAGTCAACTCAACCTGTTCTATCATGTTGTTACAAATTATATGGGGCATATATAACTATCTTTATGGTAGCCCTCTATCTATGGTCTTTCTGAGCACTGAAAGGTAAGAAGACCAACTGATTTATGAAATAGTTTCTTGCAAAGATATCACAGTAAGTTAATACAGTTGATGCTGTTGTTCAGTCTTTTTTTTAGTTGTGTCTAATTCTTTGTGACTCATTTGGGATTTTCTTGGAAAAGATACTAGAGTGGTATGCCATTCCCTCCTGTAATTCATTTTACAGATGAGGAAATGGAGGCAAACTGGATTAAATGATTTGCCTAGAATCACACAACTAGTAAGTGTCTGAGGCAGATTTGAACTCAGGAAGATGAGTCTTCCTGATTCCAGGCTTGGTACTCTAATTATCCAACTGTTAATAATGGTAGATAATCTAAGAAATAGTGATTGTTACCAAACTTTGCTCCTCTTTTTGCTAACATTTTTACAGAAGCAGAAGAGGGCTTATGTAGGACTGAAGATTATCTTGTATTTTTATCTGTTTGGTGGGTTGCTGTGGTCCAAGAATTTACCATCTAATATTCAACTTGCTGGTGAAGAGTCTCTCTGTATTGTTTGACTGTGTTTTGTACAGTAGCTAATTTTTCACAAGGATTGTACTATAAACAAGGTATATGCAAAAATAATTGCCCCTTGGGTATTTTCACTTTCGTAATAACTAACATAATATGGGAAACTTTGCATAGTCTGGCATCTTCCATTTAATTCATAAGCAAAAAAATACAATTTTCAATCTCTTTCCTAAATTATTAATCTAGAATTTGTAAAAGCAATTTTACCTTGAATCTTTTTTCATATTCTTAGAAACCATATTAAGTAACATTTTTGCAATCACAGAATCACAGAGTTTTAATGGACCCCAAGAAATTATCTAGTCAATCTCTTGTTACCAGGTAGTGGATATCTGAAACAGATCTATATTTCTTCTATTCATGACAGTCTCAATGGAACTATTTCAAGAGGATTTTCATCATGATTAGCAATACAAGAGGTCTAATGCTAGGATAATATTAAAAGCAGTTCTTCACAGTAGTGCTCAAATTAAAAAAAGGACTTTGTATATATATACATACACCTGCATACCCCCCTCCACACACACATACATACATACATATACATACACATACATATCTTGTACTTATAGATTCTTGAGATGACTTTCTCCATATTCACCATACAAAACACCCCATCTCCTGTCTTTGAGCTAGTAGTCCCCAATAACTAGAATGTACTTCTTTTTTTCTGTCATGTCATAGAATCTTTTATTCCTTTCAAGATTTAGTTCAAGCAGCTTCCCATTCCCATTTACTGTGCACTACTATGTTCTACTCAGTGCTGAAGAACTTGAATGCTTTAAGGATGATAAAGCAATCCCTGATTGGCTGTTGAGCAGGAGGAGCTGCTGAGAGTGAATCTTGAAAAGGGAATGAGTCACCTTTAGTTGTCTCTCCTCTTTTCACCTGTAGGTCAAGTAAAGACTATTTGAGTCTTTCAATGGAAAAGTGTGTATGTGGTGAAGGGTCTTTCCTCTTCATAATGGCAACCACTTAGGGGTGGGGCAGTGAATGTTGTAGAAAGTGCACAACATACTTCTGAGTTTAATCTACATGAACATTTCCTGGGTCACCTTTTTAAATCTAGATATTCAAAAGAATAATAAATCAAACCCTGATTGATAGTATTTGCTGATTTCTAAGGTGTAAATGCTTACTTTTGTTGTTCAGTTTTTTTTCAGTCATGTCTGACTCTTTGGGACCCCATTTGGGATTTTCTTGGCAAAGATGCTGGAGTGGTTTGCCATTTCCTTCTCCAGCTCATTTTACTGATAAGGAACCAAGGCAAACAAGGTTAAGTGACTTGCCCAGGATCGCACAGTTTGTTAGAGTCTGAAGCTAGAACCATGCTATCCGCTGTACCACCTAGCTGCCTTGTAAATGTTCAGACTGAAAATTTAATCACCTCTTCTTACTTAGTTAAGAGTGAGCTCCAGCATCCTCTTGCAATTATTCTCAGATATCATCCAGAGAGAGGAAACTCATCTAGGTGACTGAACCTGAGTCTGTGACTGCCCATACTGCCTTACATTTCTGTGTTGGTTCATGAGTGATCCTGACATGGATGTGGCCAATAAGGGAGGAAACCTTGTGGATTTGAATAACTAGAGACACTGAGTTCATCAGTCATGGATCACTGCTAACAAGGAGAGTTTATACATCAGAGAAGACATACATTGAGAGCCATATAGTCGAGAAGACCTCAGTTCCAACCCAGTTTCAGACACTTATTGTGTGTATGAGACCCTGGGCAAGACACTTAACCTCTGCTACCTCAGTTTCCTCTACTGAAAAATGGAGCTAATAATAGCTCATCCTCCCTCCACAGGGTTGTTGTGAGGATAAAAACGATAATATTTGTGAAATTTGCAAACTTTAGAGGTTTACGTAGATGCTAGTTATGTTGATGATAAGGATGATGATGATGAGTTCATAAACTTCACCAGACTTCCAAAGGGATCCATGACACAAAAAAGTGAAGAACCCTTGGTTTGAAGTGAAATGTGTATTTGTTGGAAATGAGACAATATCTTATGAATATTTAGTTGAGAGAAATTATTAATTTCCACATCCTCCTCCATATAGATTGCAATCCAGTCTCTGAAGGCGTCAATAGTCTTCACCTTCTGACTTAATCAGTTTGGACATTGAGTGACAGACATATTCTTGAGCCCATGTCATCTGGGCCACATCTTGTACACTGCTGGTGTGGGCATACAGTGATATGTCCAAAGCCCTCCTGAACAGAGGCTTTAGTGAAGGCTCACAGTCATGGGAAACTTAAATTAACACCTCATCAAAATCTAAGACCTTGGAATCTTTGTTGAAAATTGACTCTGGATTGGAGAAGCAGAAGCTACAAGGAGAAGGATTTATTTTTCAGTCTCAGCAATTCATGAAGACTAATGCATTAGTTGTTGAAATGCCTGGTATTCAGTCAACAAGCATTTATTAAATGTTTCCTATGTATGAGGAGCTATGACAAGTGTTGAGGACACAAAGAAAGGCAGAAATAGTCTCTACTGTCAAAGAGCTCCTATTCTAATTGGGAAAACAACATGTAAATAACTAGGGCCATACAAGATAAATGCAAAATGGATGGAAGGTACCGACAAATATGTCTCTTTGTCGTGTGAAAGTAAGTGTGATTTGAACACCTCCAATTTTTAACAACATTAATAATATAGCACCTTTGAATGCTAAAGTATGTTTGCCTAAAAGACTATTTCACTGAACATTCACATAAGGTAAGCATTTTCAGAAGAAATGACACAAGGACACCCTCAAGGTCTCTCTGAAGAACTTTGGAATTGATTGTGAAATATAGGAGACATTGGCACAGAACTGTCCAGCATGGTGTTCCTACATCAAAGAAGGTGATGTTCTCCATGAAAGCAGAATTGTAGTAGTTCCAAAGAAACATGAAATGCACAAGCTTAGAGACATCTCTGCTCCCAATGGTCATATGGAGTATTTGTGCCTGACCTGTGGTAGAGCGCTCTGAGTTTATATTGGTCTGATCAACCACAGTAACACACACCGTACCTTGACTCCAACATGGTGATGTCAGTTTGGTTCTCTTTGAGAACAAAGGAGAATAACCAACCAACTCTGTTTCAGGCACTGTGCTAATCACTTTACAAATATTTTCTTATTTGCTCCTCACAAGGACCCTGGGAAGTAGGTGCTGTGACTATCCCCATTTTACAGTTGAATAAGTTGAACAAAGGTTAAGTGACTAGTCTATTTATACAGCTAGTAAGTATCGAAGGCTGGATTCGATCTCAGGTCTTTTTAACTTCTGGCCCAACGCACAATCCCCTGCGCCACCTAGCTGCTGCCTCAAACTTACAGAATCAGTAAAGCTTCTTTACATTCCCTGGAAATTTAAAGTTAAATAATTTTCTGGGAGAGTTTTGTATCTTTTTTTTTCAAAATTACCTGGTAATTATAGTTCACTTTTATCTCTCCTAAAAGCTGCTGCTAAAAATGTCCCACTTGACAGCATTTTATTAATTTCATTTTGGTTATAGTATCATCGCTAAAAATAATGAAATTGCTTTTCTTTTAAAGTGTTTTATAACTCAGACTTTTTACCAGTTCAAAGTGGTTTTATCTCAATTAACGTGAGTCAATAAATATTCATGGCATCTCAATAGGAATATTGACATAAACATAACTTTCTCACAATTTTATGATTTCCATGACCATGAAGTTTCATCAAGACTGATGAGAATGAAAAGGTTCATATCAGAAGAGTAACTTCATGGCACTCTTCCTGACGGAAGGACTTTTTGTTTGGATAGTTCAGAATTTGCCCACCTGAATAACATTTAACAGTGACTAATATTTCTTACTTCATTAAATTCTTGACTAAATGTCACTCAATTTGATTGAAAAAAAAATTAAAGAGGGAGATAAAAATGTTCCTTCCTAGTAGATCTGACAGCATCTGTTTCTCAGTTCTAATACTTCTAAGAACATCATCTTACTCTTATAGAAGAAGTTTGATTATATTAATTGAAAAGCTTTCGTATGAACAAAGTGAATGTTGAAAATGAAAAATAAATAAAATATAAAGAATCTTACTGAAAAAAGCTATAGCTCACCATTACTGATTCAAGTACTAGTCTAGTTCATCACTCTCCTTGAAAATATGGAAAATTTAACATTTTGTTTAAGATGGTTATAAATAAGGGGAATTGTGAGCTTGTGTTTAAGTCAGTGAACTCTAAATCTCAAAACTATGAGGAAGCCATTATACAGAGCTCAGACCAAATTCAGTTATAATGTTTGCAAGGAAACAAAAAGACACAGTAAAACCTCAGACCAGATTCTCTTGCTGTTCTTAAGTGAAATATTTGAAAAACTATAATAGTTCATTTAAGGCCATGAGGGAACTACTGAACTCAGTAAATTAAGGTATAAGTTGCAAAAAAAAAAATCACACCAGAGGCAAATCATCGTTTAATGGATTGTCTTCCTCTTCCTGACAGATAAGTGTTGAAACCAAAGGATCATAGACTTAGCAGTGGAAGTGACCTGAGAGATCATCCAGTCTAATTCTATCATTTTGCAGAAAAGGGACCTGAGGTCTAAGGAAGTTAAATCCCTTGATCAGTCTCATATAGGTAGTAAGCTCATGAAGTCTTCACTATTCCAACCAAATGGACTTTGTCCTTGCAGGATTTATAGTCTATATCGCTTGTGATATAATCCTCTGTATTGTAGTGATTTGCTCCACTTCAAAGAATGATGGAATCAGGGGATTTAGACTTAAGTCTTAGCTCTGCTATTTACTATCTATGTCACTTTGGGTAACTCATTTCCCTTCCTCGGGCCTCAGCTTCTTTGTCTTTAAAATGGGCAAGTGAATAAGGATGGTTGATATGGCCTATGATATTGTGACATCTTATCTCTCCAATTAGGTTCCTGCTTTAAATAAGGGTATACACCCTATAATTCTTATTATCCCCTAAAATACCTTGCAGTTAATAGACTGTCAAAAATGTTTTCATTTATTAAATATTAAAGGGTCACAGATTTCGAGCTGGAAGGAAGACTATAGATCATTCATCTCAGCCCCTCAGATTCCAAATATAGGATACTTTACACTACATACATAATACTGACTCCTGTATTTCTCTAAATGACTTCATACAACTCTCTAAAGGTGCAATTTACCCTGAGTAACATGAGTAATAAAGGGAGAGTATGTGGCTCAAGACTATATTTTTATTTCATTTTTCGCTGCCTTGGGGGAGCTTTGGAATCTCACCTTGGGGTCAGGGGTTCTAACTGATGAAACATCACAATGTCTGGTTAGCCTCAGATCTAACCATGTCCTTTCACTTGAGCCATTCTCTGACCTGTCTGCTTAGAGTATCTCCTTTTCCCCAGCTTTCACCTTTTGCTCTTAGAAAATTAAGCAAATAAATTAACACAACTCATTATCCTGTGATTTACAGACCCCACAAGCTTCTCTCGCCTTTACTCTCACCACAGAGAACAGTGGAGATGTTGCCTGTCACATTATCCTACTTAAATACTTTTTCATTTTTATGAGTTCATTCACTCATTTATTCAGTCATTAAAGTTTGTTGAGTGCTTTGATCAGAGTTGTAGGATCTGCTTAGAGAATGAATGATCTTCAAGATTTCACATTTACAAACACAAAGTTAGCTTATTTATGAATTTTGCCAGGAAAGACAAAAGTATGTGCTAAGATATTATACTAAAAAGACCATACTGTAAGCAAAAGCTGGATGCTCTGGACAAAATGACATTTTTTTTGCAATATTTTCAAAGGATGAGACAAATATCTTTCAAATATTCCATCTCTCTCATTAGATAGCTGCCATGAAATGGTAACTTAATAGTGTCCTACTGACCGCAAAGAGTTAATTTATCTTCCAAAGTGTGAAACATAAGCTCAGGGAAGTCCACAAAGCTGACTCAATAAATGTGCATAGAAGCGTCTCCTTCTTGCAACCAGAAACTTGTATTCTTCTCTTTTAATCCCGCAATTTAGCATTGTTTTTGTTGTTCAGTTGTTTTCAGTCCCGTCCAAATCTTTGTGACTTGGAGTTTTCTTGGTAAGGATGCTGGAGTGGTTTGTCATTTCCTTTTCTAGCTCATTTACAAATGAAGAAAACTAAGGGTTAAATGTCTAGGGTCACCCAGTTAATAAGTGTCTGAGGCCAGATTTGAACTCGGGAAATGAATTCTCCTGACTCTAGGCCTGGCACTCTATCCACTGCAACACCGAGCATTAAGTCAACCCAAATTGCAATGCAGCTACTGTCTCCAAAGAGAAATCAACACTCTCACTGAAAAAGAATGTTAAGAGAGATGCTTTTGACTGGAACTGAAAGACCTCAGTGACCTCAGAAATGAACAGGGTGTTTAATAGATTTGTGCAGGCTTTGTAACTATTATCAAATCTCTGTTGGCTAATACAGCTATTTGGCATTAAATATTCCTTTGCTGTTAAGCAGATGACTCACTTAAAAAAGATTACCAGTTCCTAAATTGTAGACAAAACATTATTCACGTTAGCTTGGTTAAGTGTATTAGCAATAGTTTATTGTTTTATTGGTTCATCTAGAATTAGTTCATCTACCCTCAGGCTAATTCTGCTCATACAATGATTTGTTTGGCAGAAGGGATAAGGTTTTAAAAATATGTTTGTTTCTAGCCTAGGAAAGTGATTAAAATGGCTTTGAAGTTATAATGAGAATTTATGAAAAAAATAATGGTTTCTTTCCATGTCAGGGAAATCTGATTTTATCTATTTATTGATATATAGTGCATCACATCAAAGCAAAAGTACCTTGATACAGTGATAAGCAGTAAAAAGTACTGGACTTTGAGTTGAGAGGGACTAGGTTTGAGCCTATGTCACTCTGGACAGCTCACAACCTTTGTGGGCTACAGTTTCCTTGTCTGTAAAATAAAAAAGGCTTGAACCAGAGAAGAGATGTCAAGCTCAGGGCCCGTATGCATCCCACAGTAGTCTCAAGTAGGGCTTGAACCAGATTGAAAGGTCATTGGGAAATATTTAGCAAAATAAATAAAAATGCAGTAGAACATAGATAATATCACGTTTTAAGCCAAGTTCAACATGGAGCCTGTAGAAACCTTATGTTCTGATTAATTACCTCCCTTTTTCATCTGAGTTTGACATCAGTGGACTAGATGACCTTTGATGTTCCTTCCAATTCTAGATTTATCATCTATGATTATCCTCTGAAGCTTTATGTTGACTCAGGTCTTACAATTACTGTTTGTTCCTATTTTCTCTATGGACTTTCATCACTGAAGATGAAAATCATTCTTAGAGAAAGGCATTTTCCCCTCCTTTGCAGTCAAAGTAAAGATGGCCATTATGTA
Source organism: Potorous gilbertii (assembly GCA_028658325.1). Lineage (NCBI taxonomy): Eukaryota > Metazoa > Chordata > Mammalia > Diprotodontia > Potoroidae > Potorous > Potorous gilbertii. Next base: position 107,615,801 of record CM053772.1, on the reverse strand, counting down.
AGCTCTTCAACTATCTACTTCTTAATTAGGCTGCCAAGTTCTCTGACAACATTATGATCTTAGTTTAAAATTCCTAGTACTCATGACAGCTTAACCTACCCAGGAACAAAGATGGTTTGTTTATTTGAGAGTACTCTATAATAGTAGTGCCTGTGGCTTTCAAAGGCAAAAACCACATAAATTGATTAAGAACTATTTTTTTTCTGTAATTGTGATCGTAAATCAGATATTTTATAGCTAGGATTATGTTTACTTGTACCATTATTATACTTTATATTGTCAAAAATATCAAACCATGTTCCTTATATTTTTATTTAACACTTCTAAAATACTTAAATCAATGAGCACCCTTCTATCACGAATAATTCACTATTCTTATCTCTCCTGAAATAGTAAAAGGAAAGCTCTCTGGAATACAAAGAACATATGATTAATTAAAATCACCTTCAACAAATACTGGTTCCTTTTTTGTTGTTGTTTGCTCATTGGACAGCATCTTTATTCAGCATTTCAAAACTAGATCACCTCTCAAGTGTTTTCAGCACCTTCTCGGCCATTCTCTTTCCTCCCTTTCAAAAACACTTCACATTTTTATTCATTCATTTATTCATATATTTAATAAGACATCTCATCAATTCAAGCAACTAAGCATCTGAAGTGCTAGCCTGGCAGTATTTTTCAATACATATTATTCATCTTTTCAAATGATTTAGGGAAATAATATGTTTCAGTTTAGAAGAACATACCTTTCATTCAGATACTATTATTTTTACTCCAGTAAATAATAAAAAACCTTAAGCGGTCATGTACAGAGATATCAAAATATCTCTTCCAGTTCTAATATTTCATGATCTTATAAAGTTCTTTCCCCCTTTTAATTCCACATTACATCGAGTTCCAAACACAGTACTCATTGCCAAGGGTTGTATTGTATAGGAGAAAGAAACCTGAATTCAAGTTCTTTTCTGAATGTTTTTTACCACTAATTTCCTATGTAAGACTGGACAAGTTACTTGACCTCTCTTTAATTTCTTTATTTGGAAAAGGAGAGAGTTGGACTAGATGATTTATAAATGTCCTTTATCCTATAAATTAAATAATTCTATAAATAAATGCTGGTTCCTAACCCAGTCGTCTCATAGAGCATTAGACACCATATGAACATTCACTTCGTATATTCCATTTCAACTGGGAAGTAGCACAGGAGAATGGAAACAATATTGGTTCTGGAGTCAGAGGACTTGGGTTTGAATACTACTTTTATGACTTTGGAACAACCAACATTTATCAAGGACAAACTGTGTTTAAGGTGCTAAGTTAGGTACTGGAAAAAAGAGGAAAACAATACAACTCTTACCCTCTTCAAGTTAATAATCTAGTATGGGGTAGCAGATGGGATAAGACATAGATAGTTACACTTAAATAAATACAAAGTAGAATGTGATCCTTTTCTAATATATTATTTTAATGCCTTTGCATTCATGGAGGAGATCCTAGGATCACAAAGATTATGCCAGGTGAACACATGATCAGACAGGTTAAACCAAATCAGGAAGCTTTTAAGTATGGAACAGGTGACAGACAACTCCAAGGGCTATTTTAAGTAAGTTTAGAGAGATTGATCACCAGGTTAGCATTAGGCTGGGGCATTTTTCAACCTTAACAATTCAAGAAGATTCTTTACTATAATGCAGAAGGATTGAGATTTATGTTGGTAGAGGCAGGACCTACATTGACCAAATCATGTATCCCTGAAGAATGAATATATGAATAAAATTGTATTTATTAAGTATTTACTATGCCAAACATAAGCATGGAGAATATAAATTCAAGCAAGTAATGTATTCCTTGCCTCAAGGAGCTTACATTCTCATCGGGGAAGAAAACAAAGAGCTGTAATGGGTTGGGAATATACCTGCAGCAGCATGGTTTGGGAATGGCAGGGAAGTAAGTGGTGACATATGTTCCTGGAAAAATATCCATCAAAGCCAAGAGTTCAGGTACAGAACTCAACTTCCAGTGGGAGAAAGATAAGGAAGATAGTTGAAGTAGAGGCATCATGGTTGGGAAATAACTAGGGAGTTTGGAAAAGAAAAGATCAGACAAAAAACTCTTGGAAAATCTTATTTGTGGGGAGGGAGGTAAGAAATCATCTAATTTAACCATCTCATTTTATAGATGAGGAAATTGAAACTCATGGAAGTTAAATGGCTTCCCAAAGTCAAATCATCATTTCAGAGTTTCTACTCAGTTCCTGTCTTTTAATCAGGAGTGCTTAAAATGCTCTGTTCTATTTGATGTGTGCTTTTGTTTTGTTTTTGTCTATAGGCAAGTTATTCTTGGTTGTAAACCTTAATCTTTTACCATTTGGGCTGTCATATTTCAAGATTTTCTTTACTTTAAAGTCACTGATGCTAACTAAGTCTTATGTAGTCCTGATTGTAGTTCCTTAGCACTTGTCCTTTTCCTTTCTGGATGTATCCAGTACTCTATTTTTGACAAGGAACCTCTGGATACTGATTATGACATTCAAAAAATTTTCATTTTGCTGCTTCTGTGAGGAAGTGATTGATAGATCATTTCTATTTTTTTTTTACTTTGACTTCTGGTTCTCATAGATCTGGATAGTTTTCCTTTATGATTTCTTGAAATATAGTATACAGATTTTTAAAATAGTCATGATCCTCAGGAGTCTGACAAGTTATGAATGATCTCTCCCTAACTTGTTTTCCAGGTCAATAGTTCTTGATAGTAGATAAACATATATTTTCTTCTAATTTTTAAGTCTTCTGATTTTATTCTAATATTTCTTATTGTTTTTTGGAGTCATTGAGTTCTGTTTGCTTATTTCAAGTTATCAGGGAAAAAAGGTTTTCCATCTTCCAACCTAAGCAATTTTTTTCTCCTATTTCTTTCATCTATGTAGACACAAGGTAAAGAGGCCATGGATAAAGGTTCAGTCAGAAAATAGAAACTAGAGTGGAAAAAGCAAATCTGAGAGATATTACAAAGGAAATTAACTAAATGGGTAAAATACCTAAAATGTTAGTTGAATGTTAAAAAGATGAAAGAGAAGGAGAAATCAATGATGACCCAAGATTGAACTAGAACTGGAAAAATTATGAAGTAAAATATATCTTTGTCATTCTTAGTCTCTCCATTCTTTGGCCTTTCTTTCCCCTAGCCCCCATTCTCGTCAGAGTCTAATCTCCTTCAAAGTCTGTCCCCAATCAAGATTTGTTCTTATAAAAGAGTATGAAGCTATTTTTCTATTTTGGGGTGTGTGTGTGTGTGTGTGTGTGTGTGTGTGTGTGTGTCTGGATCGATAATTTCATTATTGTTCCCAGTGAGGAATTTCCATATACGACTGGCTAAATGGTGACTGTCTTGTAGTTCAGAATGTTTTAAAGAGTTGCCTGAGACATTGGAAGGTTGAATAACTTGTCTAGGATCACAAAACTATAGCAGTTCAGAGGAGAGACTTAAACCCAGGTCTTCTTCACTGAAGACAAAGTCATCATCCTGCCTTTTAAAACTAATTTATAGCTTGGTATAAATAACTGATAACAATTTAAAGGGATACTTTTGAAGGATGCTTTCATTTTAAAACTGATCGAAGCTTTAAGAACAGAAGTCCTTAGACGGAATTGCAGGCATGAGTTAGCAAGTAAGGGTATTTGTGGGGTGGAGTGGTTTAATGGGTCTTTTGGGGGATGGGGGGATGGAGTTCAAATCATATCACAGAGGCTGTTGCCTGTTCTGTGTGCAAGTTTGGCCTTGATCTCAGATTTCAAGTTTAGTTATTAGAAGAATGGTGACACAATTATAAGAAATGGTGAACTTGGGAAAAAGATTCAACTGGGGTGTATATGTGTGCGTGTGCATGTGCGTGTGTGTGTATAAGATGAGAAGTTAAGTTCGGGATATTTTGGGTTTAAAAAGGTAGTGTAGAATTGTGGGTAGAGAGCCAGCCTTAGAATCAAGAGGACTTGGATTCTACTAGCTTCTGAAATATTTGCTGGAGTACTTGAACAAATCACTTAATTTCTTATAACTTGAGGCAGTTCTCTACAAATATGGTACAGAGCAGTTGTTTGCATTGATAAAAATATTTCTACCTCAGGAATTCTCCATATCATTAAAATGACATATTTGGACCAATTATGAATTTAAGGTAAAAAGATTGACCAAATTCAGGGGTCCTACAGGGATTTGGAAATACAATCTCTAATTAGTTTGAGAGAACAGGAATAGAGATAGGTGAAAAATTAGTAGTGAAGAATAAAATTAAAACATGAAGTGTTTATAGACTTTCCTGTCTTGGTCCATTTCTGCAAAAAGATATTTGCAAAGTCCCCAAGTTTTATCGCCTCTGGGAGAAATAACAGCAAAAAAAAAAAATGGAAATGACTACAACAGAATCTTGAGTCAATTCTTACTACCATTTAGTAACAGTCTACATGGGGAACAGGAGAAGTTTATGAAACATATCTGCCAGGAAAGAAAGGTCAGCAGGTCACTGCATAGAAATAAGGAAGATGATGAAAATTCCTTTTGGTATATAAATGTTTCATTAGACCAGAAAACAAGTCATAGCTTTCTGAACAGCCAAGGGTAATTGCTATAGCTCGATGAGGTTGTAGTGTAGAAAGCAATTTTTTAAAAATGGGAGCAAACTCTCAAGCTTTCCAAACACTACTACTTTCTCCCCAACATGCACACACACACACACACACACACACACACACACGCACACGCATGCACACACAAAAGAAACACCTGAAAACTGTATCTAAAGTCACAGTATTCCAAGCAAAGCAAAGTATTGGAGGAATTAGAAGTATCTGTTGGAAATAAAGAGATAACATTAAGAAAAAAGAGTTAGTATATGGTTAAAGCTTTGAATATAATGTCAAATCTAAAGAGAAGAGATTTAAGGTGAAATTACCCATAAGTTCCAACTTCCACCCCCATTCTAATGCTAAATGTCAACCTGGTTTCAAACAATTGGAGATATTTTAAGCCGCCATGCTATTCATTTTACTTACACCCATTTTGTTCAAGTGCTTAGGAATATTAATTTGTCTCTCTCCACATTTTTCAAGACAAAATAGGCTAGTGCAAATCAAAGTATGGTATAGCAGGTGTGACAAATGAAATATTAATGTTAGCTACATTTGCTCATCTGTACTTTCTATCTCAATTCTTAAATGTGGCTTGAAAGATTTAATAAAGAATGTAAAATGTCTTTAACATTTTCAAAATGTCTATAAAAATTTTAAAATGTCCATAAAATTTATACATTTTAATAAAATTTTATAAAATAAATATAAAATTTATAAATGTCTATAAAACCCACAATGATCATTCTATTGAATCATTTTATTAAACCTAATTTGTTTTATTTATTTATTTTTTACCATTTTGCTTATATGATTGGACACTGAGTATCCTGACAATTTTGCTTCTTCAAATTAAAAAACAAGAAGTTTAATGCTCCAGCCAGAAATTACATAAATATGGGCTTCTATAGAGATACTTTCATCAGTGATCAAATACATTATGAAGTAATTCTTGCAGTTCTTTAGTTGAGAATCACCAAGCTGCTATTCCCTTCTTTGAGATTATATTTCCCCCCTAACCAACTGCACTTGTTCATTCAAGATCCAGACAAATTCTTACTCCTCTATGAAACCCAGATTTGGAAGAGGCTCCAATTTCAGATCCTCTTCTCACTCTCTGAGTGGCCTTGTCATATCATTTAAACTTTCTGGGGCTGTTTCCTTATCTGTTCCTTAGGGGATTGTGCGCAGTGATTGCTAAAATTCCTTTTAGTTCTACACTGATGGTTTTGTATTTCTCTTATCTTTTCAGAAACATTTCTGTACCTTGTATATTTTACTTTGTATAATGAAAGTAACAATACTGCCCAAGTTAATTCACAGATTTAGCGCCAAACCCATCAAACTACTAAAGTGTTACTTTGCCATAATAGACAAAAGAATAAAAAGTTCATCTACAGGAACAAAAAGTCAAGTAGCTAAAGGGATACAATAAAAAATTAACTACAAAGTAAAATCATAAGAAACTATTTTGGTAATTATTAAGTAAAAAGAAAAAAATTATTTATTGAACAGGACAGATAAGTAAGACTTAGAAGCAATCAAATACAGTTTGAAGACCCCAAGTATGCTAAATATTGGGGATAATTAATGACTCCCCATTTGAAGAGAAAACTGCTAGGAAAACTGAACATCAGTCTGGCAAAAATTAGATTTAGACTAATATCTTACACCAGATATGAAGTTCCAAATAGAGTCTTCTGACAAAATTATAAAAGGTCACATCTAAACACATTAGAGTCAAAGAGAAGAAGATATATTTCACAACCATTACTAGGGGGAGATAGAGATGGTCATAAAAGATACAGTGCATAATTTTGAATTCATACAGCTGAAAAGCTTTTTTTTAAAATGGTAGCTATTTTATTAACATTCCCAGCATTTAGCATAATGCCTTGTAAATAGGAAGTACTTAATAACTGATTTTTCTTTCATTCATCTTAGTCATGGGTAATAGGAAGAAATTCAGATGAGTGAAGTGTCAGAGGTATTGAGCAGGATATAACAAGTCAATGTCTAGATTAGAAGGCAGCCATTATCATGGTAGTACACAAATGGGATAAGAAGTGGCATTGCAGAAAGTATATTGAATATGTTGGTGCTTGGGAAATCTGACATGGTAACATGTACCCAGTCATAGGAATTTGGAATCAGAATGGCCCATAGTCCTTAGTGGAGTCTAAACTAGCATGAACAATACAAGATGCTAGTGGCAGAGGACCCAGGGTCCTAAGAAAGGTATGAGGCTTGGAACTCAAACAGGAGTCAATTGCTGAAACTTAGTAGCATTTCCATAGGTATCAGTTCAGGACTCAGAGTATCCACCTGCAAACCCTCATTCTCTTTATCTGAACAAACCATATAATTTTCCAAAAATACTTTTTTTTAATAATGTATTTCACTCAACTTAAGCATTCAAGTCATCCTTGCTAATATGCTACAGTCTGCTTGCACCCATCATGTATTTCTCCTTAACCCTTTGCTTGGTGGGCAACTTTGATTCTTTGAAAATTGTTATGAGTGTTAAGTTTACAGAAAATACCTGAAAATGATATTATTGAAAATGAGCTAATTGTATAAGTAATAAAAAATAAAAGAGTGACTCATGGTTAGTTTCTTGAAGAGAAATAAATCCATATCCCTTGGTAAGACCTTCTAGGCTCTCCATGCTTTAACCCCAAACTCTATTTCCTACTTTATCCTCAACATGAATTCTATCTTGCAACCAAACCGAAATACTAACATTTCTGTAAACCGAGCCCAGCATCTCCACTCCTTTGTTTACAAACTCCCCTTACTCCTAGGCCTTTTCCCCCTGTACTCCTAGCAACACCTGACACCCCTTAGCTGAAAAGCTTTTGCACGAGCAAAATGATTGCAGTTGGAATTAAATACTAGTAAACTGGGACAAAATCTTTTTAGTAAATTTCTCTGATATAGTTCTGATACCAAAGATATAAGTGAAATTGATACAAATATATAAGAACGAGTGATTGATTCCCCAATAGATAAATGGTTAACAGATATGAACAAACAGTTCTCAAAAGAAAGGCAACAATTATATGAAGCACATGCACTATCATTACTTCAAAAGAAAAATGTGAATTGAAATGATTCTGAGGTTTCACCTTGTAACCAACAAATTGGCAAAGGTAATAGAATAAGGAAATGACAATTATTGAAAGGCCTAGGGGAAGATCGGGGTATTAATTTATTACTGATAGGTATGTAAGGTAGTCTAGCCATTCTGGAAAATAATTTGGAATTCTACTATGAATACCATGCAAACAGTTGCTAAGATGCATCCAAATCCTTTGATTCAGTAATAACAATGTACTACTAGGTTTTTAACTCCACAAGGTTAAACACAAAGGAAAAGACCCATATGTACAACGGTATTTATAATAGCACTTTTTGTTATAGCAAAGAACACAGTGAATGACATAGGGAATGTCTGAACAATTTATGTTATATGAATATAATGGAATATTATTATACTATAAGAAATGATGAATACGACAGAATCAGAGAAACTTGGAAAGATTTATATGAACAAATGCAGAATGCAGTGAGTAGAACTGGATCAATGTATACAATAACTATAATAACATAACGAAAAACAATCTGAACAACTCTTTAACTCTGATCAATATAATAACCCATGATGACTACAGAAGATCGATGGTGCTTTCTGCACTTGGCAGGGAGGTGATGGCTTATAGGTGCAAAATGAGATATTTTCAAACATGACTGGGGGGTATTTATTTTAATTTACTTGTTAAATTATTCATTAAGTTCTTTAGTCAAGAGCATACAAAGATGTTCCCTTTTCCAGAATGAGTGAGGACTTCTACTATGTGTGGGGTCAAGGTGAGAAGAGGGACAGCTTAAGGGGTACTGACAATGATGGAAAAAGAGAAGCAAAGAACATAAACATTTAAAAATATGGAGAAAGAAATGAAGGAAGTTCAAAAGGGGATACAGAAAAGAAGGGTAGTTTTGTAACTATCATGTTAAATTAAAAATTAATTAAACTTAAAAATTAACTGTACATAATAAAAGTGTACAATTTCATGTACAGTCTTCTTCTGTATGTATAAAAACTTCATGTTTATTGATGTTAATTAATTTTATATTAAAAAGGGGAAATTTAAAACAAAAATATCCCTTGTATTAATTATTTGTGAAATTATTTTCCTCTTTCCCGGAATCTTTTACAAGGATGGGGAGTCTTTGGGTAACAACAGTCTGTTAAGACTGGTTCTCCCTATTTCACTGAAGTTCAAAATACAACAGCCACTTATGGACTTGATCCCACCCCTGAGTGTCATGGGAGTTTTGAACTGTTCAGTCTCTAACATGGGCTTGCTTACCCTTGCTTACTAGCCTGGGAGCTTCCAACTACTGAGAACTTACCATACTGATACCAAACTTAGTGCAATCACTTGATTGTCTTATACCACTGCTGCTCAGAAATCTTGAATTAAAACAATTCATTAGTTTCACCCTTGCCATTAGCAGAGTGTCAACCTACCTGATTGAGTAGAAGCCTGGTTATAGAATATGTCTGCTGTCTGAGGAACATATTAATTAAATGTAAGGGGTGTACTGCCCAGGTAAGGTCTCATATCTTTGAGACTTACCAAGCTTAGCCAGGACAATTTTTTAACATCCAGTATAATTTCACGGCATTCTTTTTATTTACATTGTTCTAGTTTTAGGGGGTGTTGTTTTACTGGTACTGCTTACTTCACTTTGCCTCAGTTCGTATGTCTTCTCCTTATTCACTGTCCTTTAAAATGCAGTAATATTCCATCACATTCATGTATCAAAACTTATATAACCTGCAATCTAGGGGTATCTACTTTGTTTCCAATTCCGTACTACAAATAGTGCTACCACAAATATGTTTGTACATATAAGATTTCCTTCTTATCCTTGACTAACACGGAATATATGCCTAGCAGTGAGATCCTTGGACCAAAGGGTATAGACCAGGGGTGGTTAACGTGTTCTATGAAATTTGGATTCAGTCAATGGGCTGCACTTGAGAACCTGGAATACATGTGATTTCGAGGTTGCGGGTTCCCCAGCCCTGATATAGACATTACAGTTACTGTCTTTGGGAAATTCTATGCTGCTTTTTAGAATTCTTGGACAAATTCACAACTCCACCAATAGTGACTATCTTTCTAACTTTCAGCATTTGTTATTCCCGTATTTGTCATCTGTGAAAATTGGTTGGGGGGGGGAATGAATCTTCAGAATTGTTTTGATGTACATTTCTCTTATTATTAGGATTATTTGGGTATTATATTATTTGGATAATTCTTTCCTATGATTATTAATAATTTGTAAATATTCTTTGAGAACTGTTTGAACACTTATTTTTAGGGAATTAATTTTAGTATACATTTCTGTTAGTTTCATCTATATTTTACATATCAGACTCTTATCACAGATATTTGTTGAAGATTTTTCCCTCCACAGTTAACTGCTTCTCTTTTTCTCTTAGTTGCATTAATTTTATGCATATTAAAGCTTTTTAAATTTTACATAATTAATATTATTCATTTTATCTTTTGTGATCATGTCTGTCCCTTGTGTGGTTTAGAATTTACCCTTTATTCATAGCTGTTAAATGTATCTATTATCGTTCTCTTTTAAGTAAAAAAATTTATGGTATGACATTCAAATTCAGGTCACATATCCATTTTGGATTTATTATGTTATATGATATAAGATTTCTTTCAGGTTATTTTCAAGTTTTATCAGCAATTTTTGTCAAAAAAGGGAGTTCTTCCCAAGGTAATTCATGTTTTGAGGCTTATCAAACATTGCATTAACTGAGATAACTGATTTTTGCTTCTTCTTAGTGTAATCTGTTCTACTTCTCTACTTTTCTATTCTTAATGGCTACCAAGCAGCTTCACTGATTACTAGTGTACTTCAACAGAGTACTGGGAAATGTTTAACAACAGGCTCTTTTACAAAAACATGTGTAAAACACTTTACAATTTAATCTCTTTTGTTAACATTTTCTCCATCACTTTCTAAGTCTAGATACTTGACACAACAAAAACTCAAGCTCTAATTTGTAATATTTGCTGAGTTCTGAGGTGTAATGTTTACATAGAAAATTTAATACTTGACTCCTGAGAGCTAGTTCAAGCTGGTTGTAGCACATCCCTGAAAAAACTTGTCAAATAAGATGGCCTTTTCTCATCCCTCATTTTTCTTTATCTCTCCAAAGCATCCTCTGAACACCCTCTCCTCCTAAACATTCTCTCTTCTCTGAATTTTCATTACCCTCCCATAGTTACCTTACTACCTGCTTGACTCCTCCTTGGTCTTTTCTTCTGGATCATTACCTATATCACTTCTCCAACTATGCATGTACCCCAAGACTGTATCCTGGGTCTTCTTATTTTCTATCTCAACACTTCCTTATTTGTTGACACCATGCTCTCTGCAGATGACTTCTGAAATAATATAGATTCAGTCCTTTTCTTTCTCTTGAATTCCATTTGTAAACCCGATACTTACTCCTCATTGAAAATTTTTTAAAATGGATATCCTATAGGTATCTCAAACTTAACATGTTCAGAACAGAACTCATATTTACCCCCAAACTCAATCTCCTTTTGAATTCCTTATGTCTGTTAAGGGGAGCAGCTTCCCCTTAGTCATTTAAGTTTGAAAATTCAACAATACCTTTGACTTTCCATTTTCCCTTACTGCAAATATTCAGTTGACAAAGCCTATCCATGCTAGCTTCACAGCATTTCTTTTATCTTCCCTCTTGTCTCTACAAACACAGCCCCCATTCTAAATCAGACCATCATCTCTCAAATGAACTATTGCAATAGCTCATTGCAAATAGTCTTCTTGATTCAAGTCTCTCCCCCTTGAATCCAATTTATACACAACTGTTGGGATGATTTTTCCCAAAACACAGGCCTGATCACATCACTCTCCTATTCAAAAAATTCCTATGAGTCTTTTTACTTCAAGGATCAAATGAGAACTCCACTTTTTGACATTTAAAGGTCTTTATAATCAGGTCCCAGTCTCTATTTCCAGACTTATTATACATTCATTTATGCACTCTATGATATAGCTAAACTGGGTTTCTTCCTGTTCCTCACAAATGCCATTCCATATCCTATCACCGTATATTTTTAGTATTGGCTCTGCATTCCTGGAATGCACACCCTCTTTACCCTTTAGAATTTCCTTATTTCCTTCGAAACAGTTTATGTTCCACCTTATACATAAAGTTTTTCCTGACAACTCCAGCTGTTAGCTACTCCTCTCTCCCTGTTAGTTTGCATTTATGTATTTTTTATCCTGTCCTCTTCCCCTAATCCCCTGCCCATAGAATTTAAACTGCATGAAGGCAGGGACTTTTCTATTTTTGTCTTTGTAGCCACAATGTGTAGTACTACGCCTGATGTGGATCCACTGATTGATAACAAGTTTGGCTCAGTTCAGAAAGGGTCATTAATGGGTTGGCCACTAGGTAATGATTTTTTTAAACTATAGAAACTTTTGAAGGTGGTCCACTAAGTTCTGAAGAGATTACACCCCATACCAGTGGAGGAATGATCCATACCTTTAATATAATAGGTCTTTCGAGGCACTGGAATTAGCAACATCAACAACCTTGAGTAATTGAAAATGCGGTTGTTTTTTATTTTGCTCTGTGCTTCATATATATTCAACATTTAATTATAAGATTTGATTTTACTGTGGTTTGTAATTTCCTTCTCCAGCTCACTTTACAGATGTGACAACTGAGGCAAAAACAGTTATGTGATTTGCTCAGGGTCATGCAGCTAGTGTCTGAGGCCACATTTGAATTCAGAATGCTTAATGACAATTTTGAAGGCACTAAAGAGGAAATTTTTTCTTTCTATAAGTTATTTTTAGTCCCCTTAAAATAACCTATGGTGGATGAAACTTATATTTCAGTCTTTCAGATATAGAAGCAATAGTTATGCCTGGGAGCAATCACAATTAAAGTGATTAATTGATGCAAGATGCTACTGCAATTTTGAATCAAGAAGATTGCATTTTGGTCCTGGCTCGTCCATTAAATAGTTGTATAGTGACCCTGAGTCACTTTACCTTTAGATGACAAACTGAGGATAAAGAGCTCTATCTTAGGTATTTAACAGCGTTATTCTGTGGATAAAATGAAATAATAGATGTTAAAAAGATTACTATTTAGAAGAGCAAATAGACATGCTTTGTTTTGCTCCAAAAGCCTGAATTACTGCTCAGGAAATATGGTTGCATGCAGAAACTCAGACGAAAAGAAAAAATGAAGACCACATACCACATATCAAGAAAAAATGAAGACCACATACCAGTAACTGAAGACCACAGGTAGAAATATCAGAGTGATGTTATTTTATAGCTTAAACAGAGGATTAAAATAGATAAATAAAAAGACACACCAGTTCTGAAGTGTTATATGCCAAGAACCATGCTAAGTGCTGGGAGTACACATATGAGTAAGGAAAGCAGTGACTGTCTTCAAAGACCTTACTTCTAATCAAGAAGGTATGTAATAAATTCTGAAAACATAACTGAAAAATTGGGTTGAGGGGTGGGGCCTTGCTTCTAGAGTATGGATCAGAGCAGGAAGTGGTTCTGAACTCCAGTGGGTCTGAAGTGCAGAAGATGACCTATTAAAGGCAAGTTACTTCCAGGCAGAATCTAGTTTACTAGAGGTGAGGAGGTCCAAGTGATGGTACATTATCCTTGACCTGGGATATATTATTATGAAAAAGTAAATATTTTCTTGGACCATTTTCCTCCTCATTCATCTTCACTAAATAGCTCTCCAGAAAAGCAAGTGATAGAAATCTTCTTATTTGGTTAGCACAAGTTAAGAAAAAAAAAATAATTCCTTTCCCTCACCATCAGCACGAATTCACCTGACTAATAAAATGGCCAGCTGCCACCTAGCCCAGTAATTTCTCTGGGTCCATTTCATAGTGTCAATCAGCTTATCACTTTTGTCAGTTGCTAAGTTCAGACCGAGGGCTTTGTGATTCACTTCATAAATTATACATTAGCTTTAAAAGCTGCCAGTCAGAAAACAGTGATTTAGATGTGTATAGTGCCAAATGTATTCATTTTTTAAAAAAGAACTGAGCAATCATTTACTGACACTTACAGATTTCATTTCATTGAATCCTTGGTGGAGTTGGGGGGGGACTTTTTTCTATGATGTAAAATATAATTTCTGGAACCTTTATATAAAATGCCATAAAGGACACTTGAAAATGTTATTCCGTTTGTTGAGCCGAAATCTACTATTAAGCCTTGACTAGAATCATTGGCAGATTTGGGCTCAATATGAGGAATAACATTTAGAGTGCCTTTTGTAGTTTATATGGAATTCTTAGGAATTACATTTTATATTATGTTGGCCCCAAATCTGCCACTGATTCTAGTCCAGACTTCTGGAACAAAACAGAACATGTCTATTTGCTCTTCTAAATGGTAATCTTTTCACATCTACTATTTAATTTTACTCACAAAATAGCATAGTTGAGTAACGAAGACAAAGCTCTTTATCCTTGGTATGTAGGAGATGGCACTGTCATTGAGAGGTTAAGTGACTTGCCTTGGGATCATCATACAGTTAGTTAATAGAAGGGACCAAAATTAAATCTTCTGACTTCTAAATCAGTGATAGCACCTTTCCTCTGTTTATTGTTTCCAATTTATCATATATATTATATATATGCATTTCTATCTATAACTATCAAAATCTATCTATCAATATCTATCTTTGTACATAGTTGTTTGCATGCTGTCTCCCCCACTGGAGTATGAGCACCTTGAGAGCAGGGACTGTCTTTTGATTTTTTTGTATCCTTTGTCCTTAGCACAATGTGCAAAGCAGATGTTTAATAAGTGCTTTTTGATTGGCTGTCTTTCTATTAGACCAAATATCTATAATTATCTTCACTTTAGAAATATCATTTTGGCAGTTCTGTGGAGATTGGATTGATGAAGGGACAAAGTCAAGACTGAGAAACCAATTAGGGGGCTATTGTAATAGTGATGAGTGGTGATAAGGACCTGAATTAGGGTGATGGTTTTGTGAAGGGAGAGAGAAGGAGGTAGAATTGATAAGACTTAGAAACTGATTGGATGTGAGTGGTGAGGGAGAAAGAAGAGTCAAAGATGACTCTAAGGTTGCAAGCCAGGGTTATTAGAAGGATGGTAGTGTCTTCAAAAGTAATAAATAAACTAGGAAGAGGGGAGGATTTTTGGGTAAGCTAATGAGATTTTTAAAGTCTTATTTTTGTGACAGAGTGGGAGAGTGTGAGAGTGGGGGGGAGAGACAGAGAGAGAGAGACAGAGACAGAGAGAGACAGAGAGACAGAGACAGAGAGAGAAAGAGAGAGAGAGAGAGAGAGAGAGAGAGAGAGAGAGAGAGAGAGAGAGAGAGAGAGAGAACTAACTTCAAAGTCAGAAAGATTTAGGATTCAAGTCTTTCCTTTGTGCCCTAGGGAACTCCATAAGACTACAGAGGTAAGAGAGGGTATCAATCTGCAATGGAAGGAGTTTCCTATGCTGATGAAATCACCATGTGGGAAAAATATTTCTCTTTTATTAATATCTTTTGTTTTTATATCATCTTGATTTCCAAATATCCAAAAATATTCTTACCTAGCAAGATGTCCATCAAAACAAAGATTTGAAAAGAAAAAAAAAAGCAGTTTAGCATAGTCAACACATTAAGTGTCTAATAGCATATCCACTATTCCACATGCATAGTTTCCTGCCTTTGAAAAGATAAATGGGTGGTGTTGGCCATTATAACTAATCAGTATTCAATCTCTTTTTTATGGAAAGATAACTTTAGTTTTAGTTCCATGTAGAAGTCACCTAATGTACTTTTGTTGGACGAAGGGAGAGAAGGATAGAGAAATGTGAGATTTGCTGTGGTTATAATAAAATTAAAGTTTTAAAAAAATCTTTGTTGCTATGGCATTAGAGTGTATTAATAAAAATTATACCTCTTATATAGAAAAAGTTATAACATTGACATATTGTGTTTTAATTTCTATTAAGAGTATTGATCAGAATGGTAATATTTACAATAATGTCAGAATCATAGAAACTTGACCCCTTATTTCAGGAGAAGACTCACATGTTTGGATGTTTAAAGGCAAAAAAAAAATAAAATAAAATCTAATAACAATGATTCTCCTGATAAATTAAATGCCCATAGTTTATCTATTTGATGATTATAATTTACTCAATGGGTTATTTCCATTGATTTTTTTTCCTTTTGGATTATGTTACTTCTAGCAAGGAAATTTGCAATTGTGCAAATTGTACTTTTCTTTAATTTTTTTTTATTTTTAGTTTCAAATTATGTTCCTCTCTTTACCCATCCCATACCCATTGAGAAACAAGAAATGCAACACACATTATACATATTGGATCATGCAAAACTTATTTCCACATTCACTATGTTGTGAAAAAGGAAGAAAAATAAAGTAAAACATAAAACTTCAATCTGCACTCAGAGTTCATCAGTTCTGTCTCTGGAGGTAGATGTGTTACATTTTTTTTCCCACATATTTCCTTATCTACTAGAGTTTGATTATGAAATAAATTTATTAGAAGGGTTCATTGGGCATCTAATTTAATACATACCTGATTAGGAATGCCCTCTCGAACGATTTCAACATGTAGACATCCAGATCCCCCTCAGAGTTCTCCAGTGATGGAGAACAATCTCTTGAAACAATTCTAATTGCTTGGAAATTTATTCTTATGTTAAGTAAAAGATTATGCCCCTGAAACTTCTATCCAATTGTTTTTAATTTTACTTTCTAGGAGTAGAAAATAATTCTAATATGTCTTCTATATAATTAATCCTTCAAATACACGAAGACAACCACCCTGTCTCATTAAAATTTTCTCTTCTGGGGATGGAGCCAAGATGGCAGAGTAGAAGGACAGACCTGTAGAAGCTCTTCCCAAGATCTCATAAAATACCTGTAAAAATGACGCTAAAAAAATTCTAGAGCAGCAGAAGCCACAAAACTACAGAGCGAAAGAGATTTCCAGCTCAAGGCAGCCTGGAAGGCTGACAGGAAAGGTCCATCACACTGGGCATGGAGTGGAGTACAGCCCATAGAGTGCAGCCCAGCCTTGGCTGCACAACACCGGCAAGAACAGGACTGGAGCAGGACTCAGGAGATGAAATCCCCAGCAACAGCTGCAGGTCCCACATTGCTTAACCAACAAATGCTGAAGACAACTTCAAAGGTCAGTGAGAAAGCCCTCTCACCTGGGTGAGAAGGGAATGCTGTCTGGCCCCACCAGCAGCAGCCACTGCGGCAGCAGCGGCCATTTTTGGAACCCTCAGCCTAAAGACCCTGGGGCAATTGAGTGACTGATCTGGGTCTCCCCTCTGAGTGGTGGTCCTGGGGTGAGGAGGAGAGCTGGCAGAGACTCTGGAGAGGGAATCCTACTGGCAGATCCTGGGCAGAACAGAGTGCTTGTGGTTGCTCCCAGACCAGAGCACAGGCACTCTCCTCTCCCTTGATTGTGCCACCTTGGAGGAACTGAGAACTTACAGGTCCCCAAAGTATACCCTCCCCTTGACAAAGGACTCAAAAGTCAAGTAACTGGCTGGGAATATACCCCCCAAAAGGGGAAAAACATTAGACTATATAAGGTTACTTTCTAAGTGAGCAAGTTTTTTCCTTTGTCCTTTTGGGTGAGGAAGAACAATGCATACCATCAGAGGAAGACCTAAAAGTCAAGGCTTCTATATTTAAAAAGTGTATGCAATGGTCTCAGGCCATGGAAGAGCTCAAAAAGGATTTGGAAAATCAAATATGAGAGGTAGAGGAAAAATTGGGAAGAGAAATGAGAGCAATGCAAGAAAATCATGAAAAGCAAGTCAACAACTTGCTAAAGGAGACTCCTAAAAATCCTGAAGAAAATAACACCTTTAAAAATAGACTAACCCAAATGGCAAAAGAGATCCAAAAAGCCAATGAGGAGAAGAATGCTTTAAAAAGAAGAATCAGCCAAATGGAAAAGGAGGTTCAAAAGCTCACTGAAGAAAACAGTTCTTTAGGGGGTGGTGCCAAGATGACAGAGTAGAAAGACTCACATATGCTAGCTCTGAAGCCACAGCCAATAATTATCTATAAAAAGAACTCCCAACAAATTGTGGAACAGTGGAGCCATGCAGCAATGGGGTGAAGGAGATTTCCATTCCAGAGAGCCCTGAAAAACCGATCCCAAAGGTCTGTTGCACAGCGGACGAGAGCGGAGCCCAGCCCTGCCTTGGCCACGTGGCATGGAGAGGAGTGAGCAGATCCAAGCAGGCTTCAGGGACGGAATCTCCAGCAGCCACGAAGGTCCTTCCACCCACAAATGCACAGGTCAGTGAGAGAGACGTCTGGACGGGCTGAGAGGGGAGCAGGGTGTCTCTGGGACTCAGACCCCCTTGGGAGGCAGCAGCAGAGGCAGCAGGTGGCCAGAGGCTCCCAGAGCAGACAGAAGCTTGGCAGGAGCTCCATTACTGAAGGTCTCTGTATAAATCCCCTGAGGGAACTGAGTCTGGGAGGCAGCCCTGCCCCCACCTGAGCACCAGAACTTAAGCTCCCATTGAATACAAGCCAGGCCTGCCGCTGAAAGCCCTGAGGCTGGGGAGCAGCATTTGAATATCAGACCCCAAGCACTAGCTGGGCGGATCTAGGCCAGGGTGGACAGGACTCTCAGAAGTTAAGCAACTGGCTGGGAAAATGCCCAGAAAAGGGAAAAAAAATAAGACCATAGAAGGTTACTTTTCTTGGGGAACAGATGATTCTGCCCTTCCTCTCTGATGAAGAAGACCAATGCTTACCATCAGGTAAAGACATAGGAGTCAAGGCCTCTGTATCCCAAACATCTGAAATAGGTATCCAATGGGCTCAGGCCATG
>CM053772.1:107561217-107596699 GCA_028658325.1 Potorous gilbertii | reverse complement strand
AGTTTTAGGAACAACTGTTGAGTATTGTTCTTGCTACTAGGAAATAAGAAATACAGCTAATGGGGAATAGAAAGTTATCTGGCCCTACAGGACAAAAGAGAAGATGGGGACAAGAGAAGGGAGGGATGATAGAAGAGAGGGCAGATTGGTGATAGGGGAAATTAGAATGCTCAGTGTACTGGGGTGGGGGGAGGGGACAAATGGGGAGAAAATTTTGGAACCCCAAATTTTTTTAAAATGAATGTAAAATGTTAAATAAATAAACATATTAAAAAAAAGAAAATAGTTCTTTAAAATGAGAATGGAGCAGATGGAAGCTAATGACTTTATGAGAAACCAAGAAATGACAAAACAAAACCAAAAGAATGAAAAAAAATAGAAAACTCAATGAAAAGCAACTAACCTTGAAAACAGATCCAAGAGAGACAATTTAAAAATTATGGGACTACTTGAAAGCCATGATCAAAAAAAGAACCTGGACATCATCTTTCATGAAATTATCAAGGAAAACTGCCCTGATATTCTAGAACCAGAGGGTAAAATACGTATTGAAAGAATCCACTGATCACCTCCTGAAAGAGATCTGAAAAGAAAAACCTAGGAATATTATACCCAAATTCCATAGTTCCCAGGTCAAGGAGAAAATATCGCAAGCATCCTAGAAAGAAACAATTTGAATATTGTGGAAATACAATTAGGATAACACAAGATCTAGCAGCTTCTACATAAAGGGAATGAAGGGCTTGGAATACAATATTCCAGAAGTCAAAAGAACTAGGATCAAAACTTAGAATCACCTACCCAGAAAAACTGAAGGAAAAATGGTCATTCAATGAAATAGAAGACTTTCAAGCATTCTTGATGAAAAGACCAGAGCTGAACAGAAAAATCTGACTTTCAAACACAAGAATCAAGAGAAGTATGAAAAGGTAAACAGGAAAGAAAAATCATAAAAGGCACTTAGTGAAGTTGAACTGTTTACATCCCTACATGAATAGATAATATCTGTAACTCTTGAAACTTTTCTCACTACTTGGGTAGTTGGAAGGATTACTCACACACACACAGACACACACATACACACACACATATAGACAGAGGGCACAGGATGAGTTGAATAGGAAGGGATAACATCTAAAAAAATAAAATTGAGGTGTGAGAGAGGAATATATTGAGAGGAGAAAGGGAGAAATGAAATGGGGTGAATTATCTCTCATAAGGGAGGCAAGGAAAGCTTTTTCAATGGAGGGGTAAAGGGGAGAGGTGAGAGGGAAAAAGAGAAGCTTATTCTCATCACATTTGGCTTAAGGAGGAAATAGCATGCACACTCAATTTGGAATGAAAATCTATTATACACTACAGGAAAGTAGGGGAGAAGGGGATAAGTGTGGGGGGGGAAGATGATAGAAGGGAAGGCAAATGGGAGGAGGAAGTAATTAGAAGTAAACACTTTTGGAGAGGAACAAGGTCAAAAGAGAGAACAGAATAAATGGGGAGCAGGATAGGGTGGAGGGAAATATAGTTAGTCTTACACAACATGACTATTATGAAAGTCTTCTGCAAAACTACAAATATATAGCCTATACTGAGTTGCCTGCCTTCTCAATGGGGAATGGGTGGGGAGGGAGGGAGAGAAATTGAAATTCAAAGTATTAGAAATGAATGTTGAGAATTGTTATTTCATACAACTGGGGAATAAAAAATACAGGTAATGGGGTATAGAAATGTACCTTGCCCTACAAGAAAAGAGAGAAGATGGGGATAAGGGAAGGGAGGGGTGTGGTAGAAGGGAGGGCAGATTGGGAGAAGGGGTAATCAGAATGCATGAAGTTTTGCAGTGGGGGGAGGGGAGAGATGGAGAGAAAATTTGGAACTTAAAATTTTGTGGAAATGAACATTGAAAACTAAAAATAAACAAATAAACATGAAAAAATTTTAAAAAAATCTTCTCTTCCCTAGTCAACATTTCCCCACAGTCACCAACTGACCTCCATTAATTTTCATCCCTCTGCTTTCCTGGCTGCCCTTATTTGGACATGCTCTAGTTTTTGAATGTCCTTATTAACGTGTGAAACCTAGAACCAAATCCAATACTACAGACATAGAAAACCCAGAACAAAATAGAGCAAGACCATAGTCTCCATTTTCATAGACGGTATGTTTCTATTCAAGTTGCCTCTGATTGCATTATTATTTTTTGGCTGCCACATCACATTGTTGATGCATATAGAGCTTTCAGTACCTTTACAACCACATTTCTTTTTTCTAATAAACTTCTATTTAGGCACTTTTCTATGCCATGTAGTTATGCAGTTAATTTCTTTAATCTAATTACAGGACATGATATTCATTTTATTCAATTTGATTCATCACTCTATAATCTTGAGATATTTTTGTATCTTAACTTTGTCATTCAATATATTACCTTTTCCTCCCAGGTTTATGTAATCAACAAAGCTGTCTTCATTCAAATAATTGGTAAAAAATATTAAATAGATTCATGGCATTCCAATAAAGCTCACATGCAGTTAATGTCAAACATTAATCTCTGTTCTTTGGATCGTGTCAATTAAACAATTCTGAATCAGTTCTCTAATCCAGTCTATTTCTCTCAATCTTGTTCACAAGGACATCATGAAGGACTTTCTCAGCTGTCTTGCTGAAATTCATGCATATTATGTCTACATTTCTCCTCTCATCTACCAGTTTTGGAATACTGACAAAAAAGAAATCAATTTAGTCTGGCAAGATTTATTCTTGATGAATTCATGCTAGCTTATGCTGATCATTGCTTTTTTTCCTAAGAGCTTGTAAAACATATCCTTAATAATATATTCAAGAATTTTGACAAAAACAAAGCCAAGTTCAATGACATATTGTCTGAAGAATTAACTTTTTTCTTCCTTTGAAAATTGGGACAAAATTTGACAGTCTTTTAATTCTGTAGCAACTCCCTAGTATATTTCAAAGCTTAGCAATTTCCTCCACAAGTTCACGAATCTCAACCAGGTAACTTGGACTCACGAAAATGTCTTTCCATATATTAATTTATCTTGTGTTTCAATTTGCTATTGTTTATTTTTTTCTATATTTTCCAGTTGGAAGATCCCACAAATTAAAATAGAAATGGTATTTCTTCTCTCTGTATTCCATTATCATTGTCTCATTTATCCTACATAGTGTAGTGTTTTTCCTTTTATAATTTTTTTCTTACCCAATGATCATTTATAAAAATACTTTGTCACTCATCAATAAGGCTTAACTCAGCATTATTATGATGGGACTAGATAGTCTTTTGTTTGTCCCCAGTTTCTTGCTCTTGTTTTCTGCTACCGTACAAGTCTTTCTAATGTGGTGGGGGTGTCAATTTGTCAGTGAGATCCTTGAATTGCTACATTGATTTCTTTACACATTTCTCCCTTTTATCTATGGTCAACCACTCAATGGCTTATGGATAGAACCGTATTAGATTTTCTAAAGCAAACCCATTTTTGCCTTAAGCTGAGATAGCATTTGACTAGCTCAGTGCAGTCTCCTCTTCATAATTTTATTTCCAAAGTGATCTTTTCTTAATCAAAGTAAATCATACATTTTTATTTACTTCATATTATTCTCTAAATATAGAAAGATCCTTAACCAAGCCCAGCAACAAATACAGAATAATTCTTCCAATGCATTTGTCTTCACTACATAATTTATTTTCCTGGCTTTGTTAAGCTTTAGCTCCGTATGGTAGATGCATAACTACACATAATAAAAGACTGTCAACCAATAAATATAATTCCAAAGGATTCTTTTATATTGAAAATGTTCAACAATTTAAAAGTATACCACATTGTATGTGGTTCTTTGGACATTTATTAAATTATTTGCTGAGACTAATTAAATACTATATTAAATAGTATTTAATGTTAATCATGCCAACTGAGCATTACCACAATAAAAAGGTATAGTACGTGACATCAAGAACTTCTTGGTGCCCTATGAAAACTTAAAATAACTTTTCTATCAATACTTTATTTAAACAAATTCTCTCCTCCCTTATGAGATATCAGTCTTATTCTGTGCTACAAGGAACTGATCATCAGTATCTAAGTCACAAATCAAAGTCCATTTACATAAGACTCTCCTCATTAATGGAGACCAATTACAATAACACTGAAAAAAATATAAACCTGACCTTTCTATTGATTTATTGATAAACTTTGAGTTTAATTCATTCAACAAATGTTTATTTAATACTTTAGGAAAAAAAATCACATAATTCATTGAATTGTGATTTGTAGATTTAGAGCACAAAGGGACATTGGAGTTCAAACTAACGAAGTTAGTATGTGGCAAATTAGGAATTCAAATCCAGGTTCCTTGACTCCAAACCTAGCATTCTTTCCACTATACCACATTGAGGAAGAGTGTCAATGAGTTTAAAGAGTGATATTTCCATCTTGCAAAACTATCTTAGTATCAGGATACCCTTCTTTAACATATAGGGAAACTGTGTCATGTAGATGAAGCAACCTGCTCAAGGCAACACAAGTGGTGAGGAACACAGCAGGACTGTATCCCAGATCTTCTGGCACTAAGTTTTTGGTGCTCTTTCCAATTCACCTGGCTGCCTGGTGGTCAGCACATCTCCACAGTCATCTCCTTTATCTCCAAATACATTTTTAAAAGGACTGGGAAATCTCCTTTAAATGAGTAGCTGTCTTGCTTTCATTATTTTGATTTTTGTTTTTTCTGCATAATTCAGAATATCCCCCCTCTGCTTCTGCCATCTTCTACTAGCTCTTCTTTACCAAATGCCATGAGAGTTGTCATGACATAAATAGTGGAAAACCACAAGAGCATCTGTATCCACTAGTCCAAACCTGATGGTTCAAATGTACTGACCTAGAGAGACCTAATAAATCATGAGACAAAGGTAAGAGGGCAAATTGCTCTTTGTTTCAGATGATGGCTACACACAAAGAAAGAAGATTTACATTTCACTTGGAAGGATTTTATAGGAAATAAGAACTTCCTATTGCAAACAGGTTGTTGACTGGTTTCATAACTGCTCTCTCTAGGGACTTTTAGGAACAGAATGACACCCATATGTCTAGAGTTATTAAAAGCAGTTCACAAGCAGCTTTCAAATATCTAGGAGGTCTTCCTGAATTCTATTTGATCTACAAAAAGCCCTGGCCTTACTAACTAAAGTCACCTCTTTTTCACTGTCCTCATAGCTAGGGTCACGTATTCATAGTCCAAAAATCAAAGTATCTGTCTTTAGGCAGAAAATTCCTGCAGAGTTCACACAAACACGGCTTTCAAGAAAAGCAATTAAAAAATGACACAAAACAGGAAGGTGAAATCCCTATTTCTTTGGGGCACTCTGCCCGATTTTTAGGTCCTACTTGCAAAGATAACATGCACAATCTCTCTTTGAAGTAGGGCATGGACGAAATGATACTCACAGGCACCTTATTTCCTAAATCTCAATTAGTTTAATTCTAAAATTTGTGGGTTAGAAAGTAGAATCTAATCAATGAAGAGTACACAGTAGGGCAAATGTGCATCCTCCTTACATGGCAGTTGAATAGGACAGTTCCATGACTAAATTTGCCCTGGGAATAATGTGTTAGAGTAGACACTAGGCACATGCCAACAGGTTCATTACCTAGTTAAGGTGCAGGTGTACCAGAGCACCAGTCTAGGGGCATGGAGAAGATGTGACTCCTTCATTGTCTCCATATTAACTACTTTTCTCTCTTTTTAAAAACAAGGTTTTATTGATATTTTCTGTTTTTTATATCACCATAATTTTCCACAGTATCCTTTTCCTTCTCCCTCCCAGAGAATCATACCACATAACAAATAGCATTTTTTAAAAAAGAGGAAAAAAATTCGCACAACAGACTAATACATTAAAACAAAGTCCAAAAACACCTGTGGACTTCCCACCTTCATGAAGGGGTGGGTTGAGAGTGACTTCTCACATCTCTTCTTTGAGTCATGGCACTTTTGACTTTTTAGTGCCTTGTTCTTTCCATTTACATGGTTGTAGCTATTATGTTTATTGTTTTCTTGGCTTTGCTTACTTCACTTTGCTTCAGATCATGTGGATCTTTTCATGTTTCTCTGTATTTGTCACATTCATCATTTCTTACAAAAAACAATAATATTCTACTCCGTTCATATACCACAATTTGCTTAGCAGTTTCCTAGTTGACAGACATCGACTTTGTTTCCAGTTCTCTGCTATCACAAAAACGGTTGCTATAAACATTTTGTGTACATGGGTACTTTCTTTTTATAGATAACTTCCTTAGGGCATAAGCACAGTATCCATACTAATGTCTAAGCAAGGTGGGGATACAGGAGCCGGCAGGGTTCTTTGGTGGATGTCAAGGAGGGAGAAAGAAGGAGCATCGAAATGCATAGCCATATCTGTCACACTGGTGGATCATGAGGATCTTAGATCATGACTATTCAGTCATCTTTGGCCAGATAGCATCAAGTCAACCAACAGTTTAAGCATCTCATGGCAGTTCATCTTGAACTCTGATACCTCTCCCCTACAACCTTCCTGCTATACCACTGCAGTTCCCTCCTAAATCTCAGCAAAATCTTGGCTTCAGAAGAGACTATAGCAAGGGTGGGCCAAGAAAAAGGCTCCTCTAAACTTGAGGTATTTCACACATTGCTTGGTAAGAGGGGAGAGCTGAGCTGGATGAGACATCTGTGTGCCTTGGAATTGTGACATTCAGCTAAAGACAGAAGTGGTCCCATTTCTCTCTTGCATGGAAGCAGAGGAGGAAATGCAGGCTTGTATAGAAATATTTCCTTGTATAGTATAGCATCCCTTTTCCATGTAAGACAAAACTGATCAAATATAAAGAAAGGCTCATTTCCTTATTGTCAGGTAGCTATAAGTCATGCATGAAAGCTGCCATTTGGAGTAGATATGGGGATAGACAAAAAAAGAAACTGTTTAAAGAAAAAGGAGTGGAAAGAACAGTGGAGGAGGTTTGGAAGAGTTATAGCAGAAAGCCAAAAAATGCCTAGGTAAGGTATACTTGCTGTGTATTAGTCCTTTGTTGCTGAAGACCATGCCATCAGAGAAATGATGACATGACTTGCACTTGACTTTTTTTTTTGAGAGAGGGAGGGTTGTACAGATGACCAGCCTCACTTCTCCTCCAGAGCCATGGGAATCCAGTGACCAGATATTCATCAGGATGACTGGAGATGACTCAGGATGAGGCAATTGGAGTTAAGTGACTTGCTCAAGGTCATACAGCTAGTGAGTGTCAAGTGTCTGAGATGAGATTTGAACTCAAGTCCTCCTGATTCCTGCACTGGTGCTCTATCCACTGTACCATCTAGCTGCCTATAAGGCATACTTGCTAAAGTAGTGCTGGATGAAATCCAGGAAAGGAGAAAATCACTAGATTTTCAGGGTCAGGTGATTGTGGAAAGGGCAGTTTGTATTTAAATTTGAATATTATACTTAGATCCTAATGAGGAGAAAAGCATCTCCTGAAATGGCAATGAAGCATGAATTGGGAGCTGGGTAGTCTGGAGACAAAAGAGTGAGAAGAAAGTTTGACCATCCTACAAACATGTCACACTGATTTAATTACCAGTATATTACCTATGTGCACATACTTTAAACTGGAATCATCTTTCATGTTACTGTGAAGTAACTGTGTATGCTCCACCCCTGACTAAGTGGAGAGAAAGGGTTTTGGAGGAAAAATTCTTATAACTTGGGAGGAGGTCATGAAAATTACCACCAAAGCTCTGGACAGTTTCATTACTGTCATCTTTGTGTTAGTGGGGTTAGGTGCTTCCCTGCATTCAAGGATTGGATGGAGAGACTGGCATGAGAATCAAAAGATGTCATTGTCCAGGCTGCCTGGAGATTAAAACTGTGGTGGGAAATGCTATACTCACAGTGAGTTGAGGTTTTTTCAACATGCTCTACTATAGTTTTCTGGAATGAGAATCCTTGCACACTTCTTTTATATTTTCCCCATTAGAATATGATGTCAGGACCTTGGTATCCTCAATGCCAGGCAAAGTGCCTGGTACAGAGTAGGTACTTAATAAATACTTGTTGTAGTGGGTGCCTTTTCCTGCCTGCATACTATCACCTGAATTACCTTTTTATGGCTCCCAGGCAAACTCAACAGTTCAGAAAGAAGCTGTCAGGCTGAGCTCTTATCTAATTATCTAATCAGGCAGTGTGTCTCCCTGGTTTCTCTCTACAAGGACCATGTTACAGCTTTCTCGGATTCTTTTGAAATTCTGAATTTTTATTGCCAAAACATTCTCCTTTTAGAGAATTAGGAATGGCTCTTATTTAGGGGCTTTCTAAGTGCTTATTTACAGAGCTAATAGCATAACACAAAGGGAAAAAATTATGATGACTGAACTATTCACATGGCTTGTCCATTTCATATATAACACACCAGGCAGTCTAGCATACAACTGATTTCATTTCGTATTTTTAAAAACTTTGGGTAATATGATCTTTATTTTTATTGCCCCAGACACAAATTTAACTGCGGAATTTGGAACAATGGGAACTGAATCTATAAGCTCATGCTTTTTGTACTTACTCTCCAATATTTTCCCATTCATTAGGTGAAGTGCTCTGATTGCCTACTCAGGGTCCTTGTTAGATTGTACTACTTCATCAAAATGTCATTCCAGCAAAGAAATATGACATCTATCCAGCCCACACATACGGATGGATCTAGAGGACCAGTACTTTAAATGTAAATGAAATAAGGGGCTCATCAATTCCCCTGGCTACCTCCTACCTGACAAATGAGGGTGTTAGAGAAAATTATTTCCAAGGTTCCTTTCTGCCTTAAAATCCTAGAGAATCTAAGCAATCTCTTCTATGAAAGCTAATCACTAAATTTCTTCAAAATATTAGGGTGTGTTCCTTAGGCACAGAGACCAACAAGTCAAGGTTTTACAGTAAGTAAATTCCTAATCAATGGTTAAATCAAACTAAAAGGTCAGGTAATTTGATGGTTGGTAAAATCATTCAAATGTTGAGGCTAAAAAATCTTGTCCATTAAGAAAAATGAAATGCCTTCCTAAACTTCTATATTATATTGACCTTTTTTGCTGTTTAGTTGTTTCAGTTTTGTCTGACTCTTTGTGATTGCATTTGGGGTTTTCTTGGCAAAGATAATGGAGTGGTCTGCCATTTCCTTCTCCATTTGCAGATGAGAAAGCTGAGGCAAATAGGGTTAAGTGACTTATCCAGGGTCATACAGCTACAGTCCAAAGCCAGATTTGAACTCAGGGAGATGAGTCTTCCTGACTTCCAGATCTGGTGCTCTATCCACTATGCCACCCAGCTATCCTTCTATTAAAAATGGGATTTTAATTATGGAAAAATCAGCTGATTTATTTACTGCCTTTAATATCATCCAATTGAATATTGTGGAAATTATTTACAAATAGTATTAAGCTCAATGGAATTTTTTGAATGAAATCAGTGTCCGGTTTTATATGAGTTCATGGGACCATTATTCATAGTTAACTTAATCTGAGGCTAAATCAAGTAGTCTAGTGTACTATACAGTATAGAAAATGGGAGGGGGAAGTTCTGTTTTAGATTTCCTTAGTCGAGTCACATTTAGTGTATTGTGCTCAGCTCTAGATGCCGCCTTTCAGGAAAACACTGACAAATAAAAGTAACTCTAGACAGTGACAAGATAAAAGGACTGAAAAACAGGGCTATAAAAAGATCAACTGAGGGAAGCAGGGATGTTTATTAGGCCTTGAGAAAAGAAAATGTAGGGATCCAAATATCTAAAAGTCTGTGCTGAGAAATAGGGATTTGATTTCATTTTCATGATCTCAGAGGGCAGAATGGGTAATGCCTGGTTGTGCAGAGGCAGATTTCTGCTTGATGCAAAGAAATCTGTCCTATCAATTAGAAGTATACCAAAGTTGAGTGGGTTTCCTTAGGAAGAAGTGGGCTTTTTAGCCATGGAGGTCTTTCAGCAGAGGTTAAGTAATTGCTTCTAATGGGGAACCAACTTAGAGAAAGGATTCATGTCTTAGTTGAACTAGAATGACCTCTGGTCCCTTCCAACTCTGAGATTCTGTGACTGGACATCATTGTGAATTTAAATCCTTAACTTGCTTCTCCAGAAGTTATTTGCCTTATCTCATTGCAGAATGATGGGTCTGTCAGGGTCTGGGACTTTTAGAAGCAGATAGAAGGCTTCTAAATGCTCTGGAGGCCCTGAGTAGAAGAATACTGGAGTGAGATGTAGAGGGACTAGTGAGAACCAGCAGGCAGCTGTCCACTGTGCTAGTTCCTGACACTATGGTGGGAAAATGGTAAGCCTTTTAGAGAGAGAGAGAGTAGCTTGATGTAGCAGAAAAAACACTAGATGTGGGGGCCAAGGGACCTAGGTTCGATTCTAGCTCTGCTAGCTACTACTTTTACAGTCAATATTTTCTTGAAGAGAGAGGAGGAATTAATTGTGCCAGAGAAGAAAAGATAGGCTTGGCATTGAGAGTATAACATAGTGGAGAGGGTACTGGATGTGAAGATAGAGATCCTGTGTTCAAAACATGCCTGTGCTACTTCCAGAGTGACCTTGGGAAAGTATCCCTAGGTATCTTTTTCATCTCTTATTAAATCCCTATTTATATCATTATTAAATGATAGGATATTTAAATGATATTAAATAATTTGAATAGACATTAAAATGATCTTTAATGTCCCTCCCTGCTCTAAATCATTTTTTGGAGGATCTAGTTGATGAAGGAATTTTGGGTTCAGTCATTAGTGAGCAGGTAGATGGTGGGGAAGGAATTTTGAGGAGTCTTTCCCAAGGATTACTGAAATCATACAATATGGGCCTGTGCAAATTCCAGGTTCTAGGCATAAAATAATGGAAGGCCTGAAAAAAAAAGGTTGGAATACAGGTGGCAGGGGAATATGGAAAGAAATCCTATCTCCAATGAGTAGGACCACATTTTTGGGGGCCTATCTTTCTTATTACTCTGGGCCTGCAATTCTCTGGCCGTGTCCCTATATTACTTGAGCCTTTCTCTTCATAACCCCTGAGAATCACCTCTCATATCCCATCCTCTTAGCACAGAATTGTTAGTGTCTTTTAAGGTGACAGTTACATAATCTGATAAGCCAATGCATCAGAGAATGCTGATGGAAGAAGGCAATCTTTCTTCCTGGTGTATATTTTTATATATGGTGTGTTTAAACATGCCATTCTGAAGAAACAAAAAAAAAAACCCCTTCTATCATGGCTAGATTTATGAGTAGAGAGAATAGGTATTCATCCACATGATTCCATAGGGTTGCCAAAAAAAGACCCTATTTATAAAAATTGTCTACTAGTTGTTTGGAATGGTGGCTAAAATTCCATCCTTTAGGTTAAAACACTCAATATGCAGAGAAGTTCCCTGTTAAAACATAAATATTGATGGAAGAGAGTAACTCATGTTGTTATCAGCTCTTATGATATTTATATGATATACAAACATATATAGTTATCTATTTCTCTGTCTATCTCTCTGTATGTCTGTCTGTCTATCTACCTACCTACCTACCTATAGTTTTCAGAGCAGGGTTCCAAATAGTTGAAAGGAAATAGACTGGTCAATTTTTATCCAGGAATTGTGAAGGACTGAGTAGAAGACAATAGATCCAGGAAGAGACAAATGCAGTTCTGGCCTGTTGGAGGCAACATCAGGATATTGGATAGTTATGGGCCAGTACAGGAAGGAAGGAGAGGGGTGCAGAAAGAAGTTGAGAAGTTAACAGACTCACATTCCTTTACTCGCTAATCTTGTTTACAGTCAGTCCAAGTCTTTGTTGTCATGCCTAGAAGAGAGACTCTGATAATGGAAATTTCATTCCAACTAGGAAGGAACAGTTGCATCATGGAAGGCCAATAGAAGAAATATTATTGTTAAGATATTACAACAGCCTCCTAACTGGTCTCCCTGCCTTAAAGCTTTCCCCACTTGAGTTCATCCTACACATTACTGTCAAAGTCATTTTCCTTAGACTTGACTACATGACTCCTTGATTCCATCAACTCCAGGTGGTTCCTATTGCTTCTAGAATAAAATTTAAGTTTCTCTGTTTAGCTTTTAAGACCTTATACCAACCTGGCCCCAACCTATTTTTCAACTCCATTGGGTGTCAAACCCAATATGAAATCCAGTCAAATTGATCTTCTATCTGTTTCTCACAATATTCTACTTTCTCTCTGTGTCTTTTCACTACTATGCCTGAGATGCAGTCCCTCCTCATCTCCAACTTACAGTGACTTTCTAAAGTACAGCTCCTGTAGCATCTCATGTATGACGCATTTGCTGAAAGCCTTAACTCTAGTGCCCTCCTTGTATTTTACCTCTTTGTGTATATTTTTATTTCTTAACTTTATATGTATGCTGAATGCATTTTTGTTTGCACTTAATATCTTCCCTAATATGATATAAGCTTATTGCAAGTGAGGATTGCCTTATTATTTATATTTTATAAGAACAAGTCCAGTACCCAGCAAAAAGCTGTTGTTTAATAAATATTTGTTGATTGGTTATGGAGTGCTCAAGAGTCACAGTGGGAAACAAATGGAATGTTTACCTACAGGGATATCCCACATTGGTATCATTTATGTTTCTAGCAAAACCGTGTCTTTTTCTGGTGTTAAAATGTAAGCTCTTTCAGGATAAGGGCTATTTCATTTTTGTCCTAGTATTTTCATAGCATAATGGTATGAACATAGTAGGTTCTTAAGGTTTGTTGAACTGAATAGTTTCCCTAGAAAATAAAATGATTATTTATTGAATCACCTTGCCAGAGGCACTAAATAATATTCAAATATATCAGACAGTTTTGCTGATCTCATGGTACCCTGGTGTATATTAGGATTAGTCTCTTATGGAAAGTATTCTTGTTTAAGTATGGGTGGAACCAGATGATCTCGGAGATCACTTCCCGACCCAGAGATTCTATGGTTGTATATTATTGTGAAGTTAAATCTTTGGTAAGCAGTCAGCCATTTTCCACTGGATACATTCAAATATTCTTTCTAGTCAATGGGAACATGTTTATGGAAGAATATTCTGGTAAATTGCACGAAATCAGATCCTCCAAAGCTCAGATTTCAAGTTCCTGCCACTCAGAAGGCCCTTCTCAGCATTTGGGAGACAGTGTGGCATCATAGAAAAAGTATTAGCTTTGGAATAAATGGTCCTGGGTTTGAATTCTGGCTATGCTAACTGCTAACTGTGGAATCACAGACAATCATTTATCCTCATTTGGTTCCAGTTTCATTACTTATAAAACAAAGGGGGTGGAATAAGATGACTTCTATTCTATCCTGTTTCCTTTTAGATAAAAGTCTTGTTATCTTCCAAAGACAGGTGCTTAACTGAAATTCCCAAGCTAAACCACTCAGCTTTTCCACTCATAAAACAAGTGTCATTCATTTTAAATAATTATCTACCATAATCCAATTGAATAAGGAATTTTCTGTATTAATAACAATTAGTCAGTCTCTACATGTCTGAATGAGACATTTGCACATTCAAGCCGAGGTTTGTAAATTGGCCCTGCTCCTCATGTTGGTCTCCATTGGAAGATTTGGGCATTCACTATAACAATTATGCTTGACATTTAAAAAAGTAATGTTCAAAAGGGCCCCTCATTGTTCCTCCTGCATATGCCATGCTCTAGCTCAACATACTCAAGTCAGAGTTTTTGTTGGTTGCCTTTCATGTGTTTGGCTCCAAAGCCAAGAAGATGGGCAAGATGCATTAAACCAGTTGTTCTTAATCTTGGAAAGGTGTCATTGACCCCTTTGGCCATCTGGTGAAGCCTCTGGATTCTTCTTAGAGTAAATACATAAGATAAAATGCACAGGATTTCAAAGGAAACCAATTATTTTGAAATAATAATTTTCCCCATTGAAATTAACAGATCCCTTATGGGTTTCTATTGACTCTACATTAATAAAATCAAATAGCATTTCCTGTCCAACCTTTTTTAGAAGCTCATTTTTTTCAACAGTTGGCAGAGAGACAGCCATAGCTCTTTCTCTACCCCCTCACCCCCTGTAGCTAAGAAACTTCCTTCATTTTTCCCCAAAAAAGTTGAGGCAATTTGCTAAAAGTTCCCTCTTCTCCCCTTCTCTTCATCTCATGTCATTAAGATGCCTTTGGCTACATCTTCTCCTTCACTCATATTTCACATGAAGAAATAGCCCTTCTTCTTGTCCTATCCACTGAGTCATCTAGCCTACACACACACACTCAATATTCACATAATATGTACATATATATATACTCACACCCCCTACAACTACCCTGGCACTACAACTACTCTGATATAGGCCCCCATTGCCATTCCTGGACCATTACACTACCCTACTGGTTGTGCTTACTGCCTCAAGTTTCTCTTCTCTAGCCCATCCTCTACTCACCTTTCAAAGTGATCTTCCTAAAGTCATGTCCCACTTTCTCCACCCCACCCTCAATGTTGCCTCCAGGATAAAATATAAAATTCTCTGTTTGCCTTTTAAACACTTTATAACCACAAATCTGCTCCCTCCTCTAAGTTTTCTTGTACCTTACTTCTCCTTACTTGCTCTGTGATCCAATGACACTGGCCTCTTTCCTATTTCTTGCACATAACATTCTATCATCTAACGCTGGACTTTATCACTGACAGTTTGCCAACTCCCTTACCATAGAGCAGAGAGTCAACAGCTACAGTATTTCTAGTAGATTAGCAAAGCATTATGTTTTGCTATTCTAGAAGTTACTGAGACTTACTGTATGTCCTGACAATATGCAGTGCACACTCTCAACCATTGCCATCTGACCTGCACATCCAATGCATCCTAAGTACCTTAAGCCTTTTCAGCCTTCCTGCTGAGGCACTTTTAGCATCATTGGATCTTTCCATTTACACTGAAGCTAAACCTTCCAATAAGTATTTAATCCTCCAATTAAAATATGATCCCCTTGAGAGCAGGGACCATTTTTCTATTTGGAAGATAGCTTTTATAAATGCTCCTTCCACCCATCCATGCATTCATTCACGTCATCTATTCGCTCATTCCAGTAAGTCAATTAATTTCCCAAGTGGATGGATTCATGAAAGTATGGAGGAAAACTAAGGGAAATATTTTAGAGATGGAGTATACATGCTGATAGATAACAGGTTTTTCTCAGCCATAGATTTAGTCTCTCTTCAATATCCTTCTAAAATTCTAAATGGAAAGAGAAAGGACCATTATGCAGAGCACTGTAAGTTAATATCTTAATAAAATAACATCCCCTCATTTTTCTAGTACCTTCCCCACTACTTACTTAGTACTGATACATCTGAAGAATTTCAGTTAATAAATCAAGTTACTAAAATGTATTCTTTTGCTCTAATTAAAGATATCTTCATTCTTTGATCCAAAAATTTATTCCATACTCTCCTATATTACTCATATTGATATTACTTTTTAGAAAGCAAAAAATAATTATATCTTTACTCTGGGTCAAGATTGCATTGCATCCAATTTTCTGCCTATCACTTTCCTCCATGGCATTTATTTAAGCAGGCAAGGAGAAATAAAATATATCTATCAATTCAAAGAAGATGAAATGAAAGACAGCCACACATAGATGCAAAATCTGAACCAAAATATGAAAGTGGCTTATTTTCTGTTCTTTACTGCTCCTTCTATAGGAGGATGAATTGGTTTAATTTGCGGAGGAAATGTGGGGAGCCTGGAAATTTCTGACCTATTCCACCATCTTCCCAGAATGCACTACTAGAGTACTATTTGCATGTGTGTGTGTGTGTGTGTGTGTGTGTGTGTGTGTGTGTGTGTCCAATACATCAGCAGATGTTGCATAGCATTTTACCTCTTAACTTCCATGAGATCCATAACTGTTTAATAATCAGCTTTGAGGAGGTCATATCAGGGAGCGGATTATATTATACACAGAAATTTTTCCTGCTTTTCAAATGAACTTGAATTATCTATGACATTACCACCAGACAACTTTAGCTGGAAAGAATGATTCTGAAGCAGTCAACAAGAATAAAGCTAAGAAAAAGATCAATATAATGCTATATGGACTACTACTGTCATATTTGAAAAAAAGGATTACTAAAAAAACTTTAAAATTGGAATATCCAGTCATTTCTTCTATTTAATCTATAATCCAATAATTCATACCCTAATGCTTCGTTATAGCCTGAAGGTGACCTTGGGTCACTAGAAGTGAAACCTGAAGAGCTCAAGCTCTGACAGCCTCTTTCATATTAGGAAGACTTCAAGTAAGTTCCTGGCAACTGATTTTTTCTGCTTTCTAATGTCAAGTCTACTTAAGTATGAAGACACTTGAGACAAGTACACTGGCTACTTAGTGAGGAACTTTTTCAATAACAATCCTATCCTAGCAAACTCACTTTTGCTTTTGCAAGTGACAGTGTCAGAGGCATGCAAAGGGAACAGAGGATGCCGAGTCACAAAATTTTTAGACCATCTATAAATATTAACTAATCTGGAGACATTTAGAAATGTGAGACTCTGTTGCAGGATTCATATGTCCTTCAAGTGGACATATGAATAGAGGAACTGAATTAATCAAATAGTGCCTACATTTAAAGGGCTTGCATTTTGCACAGATGTATATATGTATGTATGTACACATATATGTGTATAAAGTTGTATATTTATATGTCTATGAATATATATCTCTATGGATATAAACGTATGCTTTTGTACAGAAAAATATATGAAAAATCAATAAAAATTTAAATTTTGGGGGGAATAGCTAAATATAGGCCTTTATATGAGGAAGGTGGCACTTGAATAGCATTATGAAGGAAACAAGGGATTCTCATGAGTGACGGTGAATAGAAAGCGAATTTCAGGCGTGGGAGACAGCCAATACAGAGAGTGAGGACAGATCATAAGATACAAGCATAATGAGCTTAGAACTGAAAGAGACCTTGGAAGTCACTGGGGCCAACCTCCCCTCTCCCATTTTACAAATGGGCAAACTGCATCATGTAGAAGTTAAGTGACCCTGGGTAGGTCACTTAACTTCTTCTTGCTTCAGTTTTCTCACTTATAAAGTATTAATAAAAATAGTATCTTCCTTTCAAGTTTGCTGTGAGGATAAAGTGAGATACTTGGAAAAGGCTATATAAATGTTAGATATTACCTCCTCCGAACTACCCTCCACAGTTACCAGAGTGATTTGTGTTTCCAAAGTATATCTCTGATTATATCACTCCCTTACCCAATAAACTCTGATGGCTCTCTTTTCCTCTAGGACCAGATACTTATAACCCGACCCCTTCCTATCTTTCCAATCTTCTTACATGTTATACCTTTTGTTTAACACAGTTGAGATCATAATAAAGGGAAACAGACCTATATGTATCAAAATATTTGTAGCCCTTTTTGTAGTGGCAAAATATTGAAAATTGAAAGCACGTCTATCAGTTGGGGAATGGCTAAACAAATTGTGGTGCATGAATGTGTTGGAAAACTATTGTGCTATAAGAAATGATGAGCAGGAGGATTTCAGAAAAAACCTCCAAAGATTCAACATGAACTGATGCTGAGAGAAGTGAGCAGAACCTGAGCAGAACCAGGAGAACATTGTACACAGCATGTTGTGATGGTCAACTACTGTAGACTTAGCTTTTCTCAGCAATGCAACGATCTAAGACAATTCCAAAAGATGCATGATGGAAAATGCCATCTACATTCAGAGAAAGAACTATGGAGCCTGAATGCAGAGTGAAGCATGCTCTTTTCACTTTTTAAAAAAATTTTTGGTTGGCTTTTCCCTTTTGTTCTGTTTTTTTTTTTTTTTTTTTTTTTTTTTTTTTTTTTTTTTTTTTTTTTTACAATATCACTAATGTGAAAAACATGTTTCCATGATTGCATATCTATGACCTATATCAGATTGTTTGCCCTCTTCGGGAGGGAGGAGGGAAAGGAGGAAGAAAAAATTTGGCGCTCAAAATCTTATAAAAATGATGTTGAAAACTATCTTTATGTGTAAATAGAAAATGTAAAATACTGTTTTAAAAAATCCAGCCCATACTGGCGTATTTGCTATTTCTTACACACCAAGATCCAGCCTTTTCAGTGGCTTTTCTTTCCCCATGTTTGGAATATTCCAGGTTCCCCTCCCTCCTTTCCTCCTTGCTAGTGACTGGCTAAGGATACTTTGCAGTTACTCTGTATGTATATAATATACTTATTTAGGGGCAGTTAGGTGACACTATAGTGCTCAGAGGGTGGGGCCCTGAGTTGGGTAGACTCAACTTCCTGAGTTCAAATCCAGACTCAGACAGCTGGGTGACCCTGGGCAAATCACTTAACCCTATTTGCCTCAGTTTTTTCATCTGTAACATGAGCTGGAGAAGGAGATGAAAACCTCCCTAGTATCTTTGCCAAGAAAACCCCAGGAAAGATTACAAAGGGTCAGGCACACCTGAACAGCAAACAACAGTACACTTTTAGCATCATTCTACTAGAATTTAGGCAAGTTCCTTCAGGAGATGGTGTTCTCTTTCTCTTTATATCTCCTTTATATCTTTGTATTTCTTTATGTCAATGCCTGACTTTTCTGACTTTTCATAACTGCTTTGGGGTTTTCTTGGCAAAGATAATACAGTGATTTGCTATTTCCTTCTCCAGCTCATTTTTACAGATGAGGAAACTGAGGTAAACAGGGCTAAGTGACTTACCCAAGGTCACAGCTAACAAGTATCTGAGGGCAGATTTGAACTCAAGAACATGAGTCTTCCTGACTCCATCCATTGTGCCACTTCGCTTCCTGGCATATAGTAAACTCTTAATGATCTAGATTGCCTGGGAATTGGAGACCTCTTCCACTGGTCAAAACCTTTTGGGAGAACTTTGTTTCTGGTGTTCCAAATAGTTGAGATTATCAAGTTAATAATAAAGTGACTTTTGGATTAATGAAATGTTAGCATACACTTATATGTATGTTATACATACATAACATACATATTATACTCTTTGCATATTTTGTGAAAAAAACATACTTAAATGACAATACATAATGAGTCACAAAAATGAGCAAACTTTTAAATCCATCACTAGAATTGTATTCTATTACCAATATAAGAAATATAGAAACAAAAAAATTATTTATGGCTATTTTATTTTAATAGGAAAAATATAGTCACAATCTGTATGTCCAATGATTGGAAATTGCTGAATTAATAATAGTAAATCAATATAATAGAACATTATGGGACCATAAAATAAAAAAAATTAAATGAGGAACCCTATAAGACATGAAGAGGAGAAAAATCATTTTCTTTGTTGCTTGTTTATTTTGGGGGCTAGTTTTTATCTTTTGCATGTTCATTTGAATGTGTTTTTGTTGTTCATAGTTCTTAAATTTATAGTAACAGCTATTTTAAATATGAAAATACTTCAGAAAGCACTTATCTTCCAGCTTACTAGTTGATACTCTTATCTACATTTTAGAAAGTCCTCAGTAGATTAATCCTTTCAAGGAAGATGATTTATTTGAACACTTATACACACGCAAATTAAAATCATTCTGATCCAATTTCCTGAGATTTCCAGAGACTATTTTACAAATGTACCTTTATTTCTGGAATATTTTTCTTCCATGAGTTCAAAGCATCAGATATAGTCTTATTATCTCATTAATTCTTATATCATCCCATAAAATAAGGCTGAACAGCCATTTAGCCTTGTTTTATGGATAAAAAATGGGGGAAGATGGGCTCATGCATATCTTCTTGGATGGTATGAGAGTGGCAGGCAGTGACAATTATATGTGTGAGTATGTGTATCCATGTATGTATATTGCATCTATTATATACACACATATATGTATACATGTGATATCTATTTTATTCTGTTACATAACATTATAGACACATATGCATATAAAGGTGTGCGTGTGTATGTATATATGTGCAAATATGTGTATTTACATACATGTATACATACATGTATATAAATATGTATGCATGCATATATGTGTTTATGTATGCACACATGTATATATTATGCTAAATATTTCTATATATAGTACACAGACACAGCCACATACACACACACACACACACACACACACACACACACACACACACATATATATATATATATATATATATATATATATATATATATATATATAGCACAGATGCAGAAAATGAAGCACTAAAACTTGTGGATCAAATGTTTTAATCCATTACTAGAGCAGTACTCTATTACCAAAATGTCATAAAAATACAAAAATAAATAAATTGTGGCTATTTTATTTGTATTAGCAAAGAAAATATGTAGAAATAATCTCTGTTCCTGTCTTGCAACTGGAGAATGATCGAATTAACTATAATAAATCAATATAATAGAATCAGACCATAAAAATAAAAATATTAATTAAATAAGGAGATATGGAAAACTTGCATGACATGATGAAGAGAAAAATCATTCTCTTTGTTACTTATTTGTTAATTTATTTATTATCTAGCCACACCATATATCACTAACCTCTTCTTAGTCTACTAGTGTTTTCCTCCTGAGTAATACTACCTCATACATCTCTAATCATGCAAGCAGCCAGTTAGTACTCATTATATGCCAGTATACAAATACAGAAATAGAAAGAAATGTTCTTGTTCTCCAGGAGCTAATGTCCTAGCTTAACAATCCAGATTACATGTTTGCCTGGCCCTACTAAAAGTTCCCAAAGAAGCATGGTAATGTGGCCACAGAACCTCAAAATTAGAAGAGATATCAGAAATTTTCTAGTCTAACTGGTATCTATATGACCAGGAATCCCCTTTGTGGCCTGCCTGATAAGCGGCCATCAATCTTTGCTGGTGATAAAATGCACTGTTTCATTTTTGTCTCTGTATCCTAGCACAGAGTAGGCATTTCTTCTTGTTGGATGATAGTTTTTCTTTAAAACCTCCAGTGATTTCGGAATCCCAGACCTCTTAAAGAAACACATTTCATTTTTGGACAGTGCTGATTATCAGAGAACTTATTAAAAAAATTAATCCCAAATCTCCTCTTCATGACTTCTCCCCATTGATTCTTCTTTTTCATCTTTTTAAGACTACGCAAAGGAACAAATTGAATCTCTCTTCCACATGCCAGGTCTTCAAATACTTGACCACAACTATCCTGCTCCTGCTAAGTCTCCTCTCACCCTGTCTAAACACCTCCAGTTTCTTCAGTTGATTCTCGTGCTACATGGTCTCCAGTTACCTTTCTCAAGACTCACCTTGGCTCATCAATGACCAACCTCAAATGTGACATCCAGAACTAAACACAGTGGTCTACAGGAGGTCTGATGGAGTGGAGGCCAGTGAAACTATTACCACTTTTGTCCTGGAAAATGAAAAGCACAGTTGCTTTTCTTGTTTCTCTGACAACAAATATTATAATATAACAGAGGTCAAAAATACTTTCTGAGGGATGGTAGGTAACTTATTATATGGTCAGCTAGCTGGTGCAATGGATAGAGAGTGAGACCTTCTTTTTCCAGAGTTTATATCTGACCTTGAACACAAGTCACTTAACTCTCTTTGCCTCAATTTCTTCCTCTGTTAAATGAGCTGGAGAAGGAAATAGCAAAGCCTTCCAGTATTTTTGTCAAGAAAACTCCAAATGGTGTCATGAAGAGTTGGACATGACTGAAATGACTGAACAACAACAGACTTCTTCTACTTAAATAACCCCTTGCACATTCAACCTATGGCTGACATTTTCAAAGAAACCTACAGAAACACTCATGGGGCACTCTCTCAAGCAGCTTCTTTGAAAGCAAGCCAATAAAATGAAACAGGGTGTTGCTGGAAGATAAAGATCCTTTGGTAATGACATAAAACAGGGGTATTGGTAGGATATGGTTATGCAATACTCATTCCTGCTACCACCACTCATTGAAAGCTTGTCTCATCGTGCTAAGTGGATAGGTGATAGATTAATTTTAGCATAATTTATGCCAGCGAAGCATGTGGTGATATTTCCCAATACATTTATATTCCTCCCCCTAAAACATAACACTATCTTGTACTGTTCTATTTATTTTCCTTAAGTGTGTATGACTTTCAGAGCTGTTAGCACTCTAAAACATATGTTTTCTAAGCCTGTTCTCATATCCCACCTTCACATAGGCTTTCAAGGTCAGAGCTATTTATGGCTTTCTAATTAATTGGATTTTTTTAACTTGGTGGAAAACATGAGATTTGTCATGGTCCTGTATACCCATCGAAAGGGAGGTGAGGCATATCTGAACTACATTTCATAAAATCTGCCTCTTATTTGGGATCATGAAATTTCCAAAACATGCTGCCTGTTACAGATAGTATAGCCAATTCATGGCAGAGGCCAGAGTGAAGATATTTTTCTAAGCTGCTTTAAAACATTCTTGACTGTTAACCCGTTCTGTGTTTTTGTACAAAGGAGGATTGTAACTTATTTTTGTCCTCAGAAGATGCACATTAGACTTGGGCAGTTACTAGATAAGCCAGACAACGATAGAATGGACCGTCATTACCACTGTTGATGTTCCCGCATATGTTTCCATAAATATATACAGCTCTGAAAAATTGATGCAACTCTTGATGTGGGAGAGGTAAGGTTGGGGAATTGTCAGCGTAGAAACACAAAGCTAAGCTAGCACAGACAAATGAAATAAACAAAGGGAAATAATCGACTATAGACCTACTGCTTTGATAGAGGGCGTTATGGTGAGGCAATAGGAAAAAGACTTGAAGAGAAAATAGACTTTGCTGCTAGAAGGCTATGTCAAACATGGTGAAAGAAAGTCAAGGGTGGGTCATGTCAAAAGCACCATGTGGAGCAATGTGTGGGCTGGACTTTACTACTATGCCCAGATAAGGGTAGCTTCCCTCCCTTTCTTCAGCTTTTCAGATCTCTTTTTTGTTTTATTCCCAACCCCCCCCCCCCCCGCCCATTAGAATATAAATTCCTTGGAGATAGGGATTTTGTTTTTTGTATTTATATGCTCAGAGTTTAGCAAAGTGTGGGGCACAGAGTAAGCACTTAACAAATTCTTGTGGAACTGAACTATTAAACTGGTTCTAATTTGTGGGCTGACTAATGGTGAGGATGTAGGTTGACACAGGGGCCCCATAATCCACCTTCTAGTACATTATGGATATTCTGGTTCCAAGGGACCACCATCCTCCTAGTCACCCAGGCTTGCAACCTGGGTATCATCCTCAACTCCTTACCCTCTCTTTAACCTCTATATCCATGTTGTCAACAATTGTTGGTTTTGCTTTCACATACATCCCTTTCTCTTCTCTGATACCATCATCACCCTGGTGCAAGACCTCTTGACTTCACAACTGGACTTACTGAAATAGGCTGCTGGTTGGTTTCTCTGGCACAAATCTCTTTTACTCCAGGCTGTCCTCAACTCAGGTGTCAAAGGCATCATCTTAAAGCACAGGTCTGATTGTGTCACACTCCTACTCAATAAATCCCAGTGCAAGATCAGATGTAAAGTCCTCTGGTATTCAAAGCCTTTCATAAGGTGCCCACCCCTCCTTTCTAGTTTCCTTATACCTAACCCTCTCCCTCCTCCATTTATTCTATGATCCAAGGACACTGGCCTCCATGCTGTTCCTCAAAAAAGAAACTATTCTGGGCATTTTAACTGACTAAAATGTTCTCCCTCTTCATCTCTGCCTCCTGGCTTCTCGGGTATCCTTCATGTTCCAGCTAAAATCCTCTTTCACAAGAATACTCACCCAATTCCTTTTAATTCTACTTAATGATTTCTGCTTTATCCTGTGTATAGCTTGCTTTTGATTGCTGTTTACATGTTTTCCCCCATTAGACTATGAGGAACTAGAGACTAGGGACCTCTTTTGCTTTCCTTTGACTTCCTGGTGCTTAGTAAAGTGCTTAGTATATAGTAGGTGCTTAATAAGTGTTCATTCAGTGGTTAACTGAAAATATAGTTGTAAACCTTTGCTCCAATCAACAGCTTCCAAGGAATGAATGCACTTCTAAGACAGGCTAATACCAGAGATTCAAAGAAAGCTCTTAGAAACAGAAGTCAATTTTCTATTTTATCATAGCCACGCCACATGATAACTCCAAGTTATCAAAATGAGTTCTTTCTAGAGCATCCAAGGAGCAGTTTGGAACATTTGTGATCTCTCCCCCTCCCCGGTCAGGAACTGTCCTATCTTAGAGGGAAAATTCATGCCACAGTGGCAGTTCCCAAGAGGTTCTGAATACGTGATCAATATTTAGGTATCAGCATTACTTAGACATTCTTAGAACATACCCTTCTGCTGCAAGGGGAATTCCCTGGCAAAAACTGCCACTGTCCTAAGTCCTGTATCTTATATAAAGTTAACTGAGAATCTTCAGCTTTTAAATCAATTCATTTTACATAGAAGTTTAACTCAAATGTCTTCAATAGAGAAATGAAGATTCTCATAATAATGTGTGAGATAAAGGTAAGAAAAAAAGGATCATGGGTATAACTGGGGGAGCTAAGACACACATTAGACTGTGAACCAGACAATTAAGGGGGAAATTTCTCAGGCTATGGACCATATCTTTTGAATTCTATAAAGCATTATGTGCAAAGAAAGCCATTATGCATTGTGGAAAGACAATGATAGCAGATTTTGGTTCAAATACCAGCCCTGGTATTTACGATTGACATGGCCCTGAGTAAGTCAAGGGATCTGCCTGAGCCCTAGTTTCCCTATCTTTAAAACTCACCCTCTCTCATAGAGTTGTTGTGAGGAAAGTAAGGAGAGTAAGTCTTAATACTGACAAATAGTTCTACTGAAAACCAAGGTTTTGACTTCTTCCTATCACCAGTCTCAAATCAAAGGACTCAGAGAAGGAAAAGATCTTAGAAATAATTTAGTCTACCTACCTCTCACACCCATTTTATAGTAAACTGAGGCCTGAAGAGGTTAAATGCCTGGTCTAACACTACCTAGAAAGTAAATAGCAAAAGCAGACTTGGAGTCTAAGTCCTTTGATTCTGGATCTTTGCACTGCCTTCTCAGATGTAAACACTATAGAAATGTTTGCTATTAGTATTACATCAGGCATTTAGTCAGTAGCTTTTTGACAGATGATGTGGATATAAAAGGTGGACCAGAGAATTAGGATGAAGTAGGTTCTTAGGGGAACAA
The DNA here is from genome assembly GCA_028658325.1 of Potorous gilbertii. Taxonomy (NCBI): domain Eukaryota; kingdom Metazoa; phylum Chordata; class Mammalia; order Diprotodontia; family Potoroidae; genus Potorous; species Potorous gilbertii. Next base: position 107,571,459 of record CM053772.1, on the reverse strand, counting down.
ATGTTAGATATAGGAAAAATAGGAAAAAAAGAATAACCCTCAACCCTTGCCTTCCATTGACAGCTCTGTCACTTCAATTCAATTCATCAAGCATTTATTAAATACCTGCCATATAAGAAAAGATGAGCTGGTTGACTTTAGAAAAACACGGGAAGACTTACAGGAAATAATGAAAAGTAAAATGAGAGGAACCAAGAGAATTTCATATTGTCATAAAAATAACTTTGAATGACTATTTCATTTTGGGAATTGTAAATACTCAAATCAATGGGGAAAAAAACCTGTGAAGGAAAGTGCTATCTACCTCAAAAGAAAAAACTGATAAAAAGAAGTATATATAGTATGGTTTCACACAGGCATACACACATACATATACGCATACATATACGCATACACACATACATATTTTCGTCTAATGGTATCCTTCTCTAGGGTGAGGTAGGAATGGAAGGAAAAAAAATAAAAATTCAGCAGAGAACAAAAGAAAACTTAGAAGGGAGCACAGAAAAGCAGGGCAACCTTGAAAATGATGAGTGGTATTTATTACATGATTTTTAAAAAAGAAAATAGTATGAAATGGAAATTCATGGTTTTAAATTGAATTCTCTTTTTAATGTCTTGTGTACATGGAAATGTTCTCTTTGTGTATCTTTTTGTATTAAAATTGAAAATGAGTAAAAAAATTTTAAAATCAACATCTGCTATATATCAGGCCCTAATCTAATCACTGGAGATAAAAAAGTAGAAATCAGAGTTCCTACCCTTAAGATGCTCATCAAATGGTAAAATAATAGCTAAATCTACTAATCCCCTACTATATTTTGGGAAGTTATCAAGCTGAGAATAAGTTGGCCATGAGAACTGTAGTGTGATCCTGAATTTGAAGTCAGAGGACTTGGGTTCAATTCCTGGTTCTTCCAGCTACTATCTGTGCAACCCTTAGGCAAGTCTCTTCAATTTTCTGGTCCAGTCCTCCGTTTTCTCATTTGTAAGATAGAGTCAAGCTAGAAGATTCCTGTGGTTTCTAAACCTATAGTCATCATCAGCATCATCTTTCCCACTCTTCCAGCCTCTATGTGTGTTAGGATAAGGATAGGAAATGGAATTATGTTTTTACAGGTATAGAGAGCTCCCAGGTGAGTAGACTCCTTCTCCAAATGTATGTTGGCACCTTATCTGAAAGTTATATTCTAAAAGCATTGCCTAGAACAGTGGTGTCAAACTCAAATAGAAATGGAGGCCATTAATTCATTTGACTTAATTTTAAAATGTAATATCATCTATGCTTTATTGCACTTTGGTTAAATATTTTCCAATTGGATTTTACTTTGGTTCTGACTGAACCCAAAGAAATGCAGCTAGTATGTGTCAGAGGTAGCTCTTGAACACAGATCTTCCTGACACATAAGTTTTCTACTATGCTAATGGTATTTACCTTTTAATTACATAGTTATAATTAGAAAATTCTTTTGAAATGTTATTTACTACCTGAAAATCTTTATTTTTTTGTTAAATGTGCAGTAAATTGCAGTCATGTATTACAATGACTGTTGCTAATAACCATTTATTAAGGACCCCGGGTACTGTGCTAAAGACTGAATGTTACAATGAACTTTTAATTTTTTTTCTTGGAGGAAATTGTGGCTAAGTGACTTGCAAGGGTCATATAGCTCACAAGTGTCTGAGGCTGGATTCAGACTCAGGTCCTCTTGACTCCAGGGCCTATGCTCTAACCACTGAACCACCTAGCTGCTCCTACAATAAACTTAAAAATAATTAATTTTTACTAAAAATATGACTCAAATGTCTCCAATAAAGAAGAGGCAGATAAGCTCATATATTGGGAGGAGATAAGGAAAAAGGGACCATGAGTTGAGAAATGAATATGGTTAGAAACTAGACAACTAAGTTGTAAGTTCCCAAAGCTATGGATCATGTCTTTGAATTCCACAAATTATTACGTAAAAAAATACATTATGGTATAGTGAAAAGACTATGGATTAGACTTGGGTTAAAACCCCATCTCTGGCATTTATCTGATTGACCTTGAGTAAATCTCCGAAATTCTCTGACTGTAGTTTCCTCACCTCCAAAAGGAGGATAAAAGATGATTCTTGCATTTGTTACTGTTGTTGTTCAATTGTTTTTTCATCAAGTCCAACTCTTCGTGACCCCATTTAAGGTTTTCTTAGCAGAGATACTGGAATGGTTTGCCATGACCTTTTCCAGCTCATTTTACAGATGAGGAAACTGAGGCAAACATGGTTAAGTGATCTGCCCTGGGTCACAATGCTAGTAAGTCTCTGAGTTCACATTTGAACTCAGGACTCTTCCTGACTCCTGGCCTAGCGCTCTATCCACCTAACTGCTAGATTTTTATGCTGTCAGTATAGAATTATAGAAATTTTTATAGCTGAAAGGGAGAATTTAGAGAATTTTTTCTGGTTCATTTTAATTCTTATGGATGAAGTCATTGAAGCCTAGGGAGATCCAAAGAATTGCACAAGATCATGCCTAACAGAACTGGGACAGGTTTCTTGACTTGTAGTTCAATATTCTTGCTATTTCTATTTCTTAAAACTACAAACATGAAATACTCAAATATGTGAAAGATCTATGTTTTCTTCAGCACAGTGATTTCCATTTCTCAACATGGGGCAAAATCCTCTACATATTCAGTAATTAAGTCCTAAAGAGTTTCCCAAGGCACACAGATTTGCACTGACTTGTCATACACACTAGTAAGTGTCAGAGGTAGAATCTGAACTTAACTTTAAGCCTTGTGTTGTACTTGCTTAAAGGTTATAGGGTATGGTAGATAAAACATTCCATGTGTCAGGATGAGCCATTTTCGAATTCTACTTCTAGCACTAGTTGTGATCATGAGCAAGTCATGTAATATCTGTGAGTCCTACATTTTCTCATCTAAATGAGGAGAATACTTCACAAGGTTATTGATGATAAAATCAGATTATGTGTGAAGTACCTTGCAAACCTGAAAGTGCTACAGAAATGATAGCTAAATTGGTCATAACAGTAGTGCATAGCTTGTGTTATATATATTTGTTTGTATGTTGTCAGATTGTGCCTGGTTTGATGGTTCTGTTGTACCTACTAGAAAGTCCCTTTAGCTGGGGACTATCGTTAGTCTCTTTTTCCATATCCCCAGCACAATTCCTGACAAATAGTAGGTGCTTAATAAATGTTTATTGATGTTGGTGGTGATAAGGTATAATAATTTAGTCTCTTTCAAAATTACCGGATTTACCCCACAAACACATGAACATAATCACTCTATTTGGTAGCTATATTATTAAACTTTGAAATCCAAATGCTCATAAACATGAAGGTGAACTGATTATAATGCTGTTCAGATTTTCTTGTAAACATTTTCAGTCTCACTAATTTCACACCCTGCCTGCTCTGCCTCCATTTGTTTTCCATATGGTGAAGGACTGGTGAAAAAAAAGAAAAAACAGCTCTGTCTTTGCAAGGAATGCACATCACGTTGTTTCCTGCAGTCTGTTCTTTCCTTACTCAGGATTCACAGTCTGGATGGCAGTCATGGGGAGAGCCATGGTTTGACAGCCTTTGGTGTTATATGATCATTTGCAAATCTGACTGGACAGGGGTCAGGTTGAAATTCCACCCTCTTCATGAAGCCCTTAGCCATAAGAAAGGTACCATCTCCCTTCTTTGAAATCTTCTTACACTTGGGTTTTAATCTCTCGTGTGTATATATGTTTTATTTTGTAATCAGAATTTTTTGTGGCCATACTCTATCTCCCCATCTAGATTTTAAATTGGAACAACAGGGCAGCTTACCTTAAATCCCTTCCGCTAAAAATGAATTCATTTCTTCCAGGTTTATTTTCAGTAAGTATGTGGAATAAGCTAGCACCTGATGTTTCCTACAGTTCCAGATAAGCTGGATTGACTGAGGACAGGGAATCTATCTTATCATTGTATCACCCCTAGGCCCTAGCACAGGGACTTGTACTATAAGATGGTCAATGAATATTTATTTAACTGAATTCAATCACTGGATGAAAAAACATGGTTTTGGGGGTGATGTAGTTATAACCTCTAATCATAATTCAGGTCTCCCTCTAACATAAAGGCATTAAATTAATCTTTCATCTTCAGAGTTGTCTAACAATAATTAAAAATAACTGGCACTCCAGAGCATTGGACCAGAGCTGGAAGGAACCTTAGAAATCATTTAGTTCAATTTTCTAATTAGACAGATAAGGCAATGGACCCAGGTGAATGATTTTCCCAAGGTCACACAGAGTGGCAGAGTCAAAATTATAACTATAGTCTCCAAATTCCCAGAATTCCTATGTTCTTCCCACAATAACAAGTTAGTTCCTTTTTTCTGAATAGTTCATTAATTAAACAAAACAAGGCAAAATTCCTGAATTTATTCATGTAGGGGAGATGGTCAGAAGGCATAAATGTTGAGACGAACTTGTAGTTAGTACAGTTCTACTAGAATTCTATGGTTCTAAGCAAATACACCTAAGAAGTACAGTATTAGTACACACCAAAAAACATGCCATCAGCACATACTAATATTAGGATCGCCCTTTAAAATGTCTTCATGCTTTTTGGATTTTGTTTGGCTCAAGAGTTTTCATATTCATAATTTTTTTATTAATGCTGAACACCAAGTCAATTGCAGTATTTATTGAGTATATAGTAGGTGAAAAAGAATTCTGAACTCTAATGGTTTTCCATCATCTTCACTCACCTGGGTTATTGAAATAGTCATCTAATTAATAGCCTCTGTTTGCCTCAAGTATCTCTCCTTTCCAATCAATTCTTCACACCTTTGCCAAACTGATATTCATAAAAGCACAGGTATGACCATGTCCTTTGCTCAATAAACACCAGGGGTTCCTTATTGCAAAAATACAAACTTTTCAGTTTGACATTTAAAGTCCTTCACACCATGGCCTTAACCTACTTTTCTAGGCTTTTTGCACATTGCTCCCCTTTGTATACTCTCCATTCCTGCTAGACTGGCCCCACTACTGTTTCCTGTGCACAATATTCCATTTCCCTTCTCTGTGACTTTACTTATGCTAATCTCTATATCAAGAGGTACTGCTTCCTCTCCATTTCTAAGTATTTATCTTCCTTCAAGACTCATCAAGTGCCACCTCTTTTTATGGTCTATTCCAGGGTGGGGAACCTTCGACCTTGAGGCCACATGTGGCCTTCTAGGTCCTCAAGTGTGGCCCTTTGAATCCAAACTTCACAGAACAAATCCCCTTAATAAAAGAATTTGTTCTGTTAAAACTTGGACTCTTCTGATCACCATAATTGCCAGTGCCCTTTCCTTTGGATTATTTTTAATTTATTGATAAGGGCAGCTAGGAGGTGCAGTGGACAAAGCTCTGGGTCTGGAGTCAGAAAGACTTGAGTTCAAATTTGACCTCAGAAACTTACTAATTGTGTAACCCTAGGCAAGTCACTTAACCTCTGTTTATCTCAGTTTCCTCATCTGTAAAATAGCACCTACTTCCCAGGGTTGTTGTAAGGATGAAATGAAATAATAATTTTAAAGCTTAGTGTAGTACCTAGCACATAGTAAGTGCCCTAAAAATATTGTATATATGAATGCTGTTATTATTTATATATTTGTAATTTATTTGTGTACTTCCCAACCTCCACCTCCTAGAGTGCCTTGACGGCAGAAGGGACATTAGATGCCAGCTAGTTTGTCCACTCCCATTTTACAGATTAGAAAACTGAAACCCAGAGAGGTTGTGACTTGCCCAAGGACATACAGCAAGCTTCAGTGGTGGGATATGAACCCAGGTCCTCTGAGCTAAAGTTGGCAGTCTTTCCATTATATTGCTTCTTTGTCTTTATTCTTGGTACACAGTAGGTCCCTAATAAATGTGTATTGAATTTAAATTAAATGAATCCCTTCACCAGTCCCATGCTATGAATGAAATCACCTTCTCAGTAGCCAGAAAAAATTAGGACTTTAATTAAAATCCTTTTGGCCAAAACTGAAGTTCACTTTTTCTAGTTCTATCTTTAGTAAAGATGACAAAGAAGCTGGGTTCCCACCCTTCTGCGAGGTTCTACAAAGATCTCTTCAAGGCTTCTGTCAACTCAGATTGGAAAGACTAAGGTGGCATGAATGTCAATGACAACAACTTCAGCACTAGGCACTAATCACTGCTATGAAATTTATGAAATCCTTCCCCGTCCCTTTCAGAGAGTCTCCATGAACAGTCACTGTACCAGAAACATTTCATAGGACTATTATCATTTTAATGTCAGGTGAGGGTACCTGAAAGCAAGGCAACTTTGTAGTGCTAATATGTCATCTCACGTAACCAGCTAACAATTTTCATTCAAAAGAGCCAAGATCTTAATGCTTTTGAGGAAAATGGCAATTTATTTTTTTATTGAAGGATATTTCAGTTACCGTAGGGAGGTTTTTACGTTTCTCAAAATTTGTATTTTCATTTTACTAAATCCAAGTGTTTGGGGGGTCCGAGTCAAACATATAAATACACCTAGTCTCAACTAAATTTATTATAATATTCACATAAGTATACAGTCACAAAATGTCACACAGGAAGCAGTTATTTTTCACTTTATAAGAAGATTCTTTACTTTATGACAAATATTCACTATAGAATTCCTTTAGCTAGTTGCTCCCTTAGCCTCTTTATAACATGAGGTGATTTTTAAAGATTCAGCTTACATAAAAGGTTTTAGGTACACTTTAATTGCACAAATGAAAGAAAACACGTATCTAAAGATACCTGATCCAGCAACCCTCCAAACTGAATTAAAAATCTTTAGAACTTCCTGCCTTTTCCTTTCATTAGAACTTGACCAACTAGTTATCAGGTTGTAGCACAATATCCTAGAAGCAAAATACCATGGACAGCAGGTTTCCCAGTCAAACACTTTCTACCACAACAGAGATATGGACAGCATATAGATAATACAGCAGTCTTATCTGTATAGAATCTCATTCTATGTGCAATGAAACTCAACTATATCACATTCTGCAGCACTACAATGGTTTCCTACCCTGTTATAAAGAATTAAGCCATGATTTGTCATGGATAACTCTAAACTTTTCAGAAAATATTATAGTAAATATTATTAAAAATAAAAGTTTCTATATACCAAAGAGACTCCAAAACTCATACCAAATGTCTACTTATTTCAACCAAAAATGAATACAAAATAATTCCAGGGCTACAAAAAACTTAAATAATTCTTTAAATTTTCATGTAATATCTGACCTCTCCATATGGTTGTGGTTGTTGTTTTTTGGTGAAGGGGGAAGTTATAAATGTTATAAAATAAACATATCCATAGCAGCATAAATTTTGTCTCCTTAAATCAATGCTTCTTGTTCCTGGTTTTGTGAAATTTCAGAATAGATGCAATTATCAAGATATTATAAAGTTATCAAATAATTATTAAGACAAAATTAATTTAATTCATTTTAATTTAGTGTTTCATGCAATTTTTAAAGGCATTAGAAGGCCTTCTTATTTTGAAATAAGAAATAAGCAAATATAATAACCAAAAAGTTAATAAAACACTAGTTCATCTAGTTTGCAGGCATGGTGATAACTGGATAAATTATGAGTAAACATCTTTTTAAAGTAGGCATTTACTCTCCTTCAAGGCATTGTGTCATAGTGGATAGAGAGATGGATACAGAGTCAGGGAGATCTAGATTCAAGTCCTACCTATGAAACATACTTGTTGTGTGACCCAAGAATGTTATTTAACCCCTCAGTGCACCAGATGACTGTCTTAGACTGTAAGTGGTACAGACATGGCCAATATTATTAGTGTTTTCTTCCTGGGAATTTTTTTAATTGTACCAATAAAATCATACATCAAGACCAAAAAAAGAGAGTAAAAATTACTAAAATGAATGAAACCAATATTCCTTCTCATTTCCCAAAAGTCTTTCTAAAGTTTCTTTTTTTTTACAATGCATAGAGACTAAAACAGCTAAGGCTTTAACAAATATACTGAAATTTAGAGCTTAGGGGGAGCTTTTGAGACTATCTAGGCCAACTCTTTAATTTTACAGCTGAGAAAACTGAAGTCCAAAGAGGTTAGGTAATTTACCCAAGGTCACATAGCTAAAGAGTAGTAAAGCCAGGATTCAGATTCAGGTCTTTGAATTTCAAGTCCTGTCTTGTGTTCACCATTCCATATGGATTAAGTAGCCTCTTTCAACACATCCTGCTTAAGGATCCAAAAGATAAGACAAGGAGCTGGCATAATACTGACACAAAGAGCCATTACACACACAAAAATTTTCATTTTGCATACTTATAGAGAACATTCCCCTCAGTGGGGACCTCAGAACTAAGGGAAGCAATTAGCTTGGAATTTATTTTCTGACTGTCCACCTGCTAATGCCACAGGGCAGTGAATTCTGGATGGAAAGGCAGCCTATATGGCTACAGGCCAACATTAACAAGTGGAGAAGAAGGCAGCTGCCCAAACATGTATACAATACACTGAAAAACAGTAATGCATCTTATGTTCAGTACTTTGGGGGCAGAATTCTACAAAGCTCTCAAAGCATGATAATAGACAACAAATACCAAGAAATACTTTCACTCAATTCAGAAATAAAATCAAAGAAATTTTCTTAATAAAATTATGCAGCACGATAGTAATTCTAACTGACATTTAAATAGTGTTTTATGGTTTACAAAATTATCTTATATACAACATCTCTTTTGATTTTCAAAATGCTGTGTGGTAAACTTTATGGTTATTTATTCTCTCCATTTTACCAGAGAAGAAACTGAAGTTCTGTGAGATTAAATGGTTTGGTCAGGGTTATGTGACTAGTAAATGTAAGAAGGGGGGGTCTGGAACCCAGTTCTCTGATGACTAAATCCAAGGGTCTCTCTAGGATGTCATGTTACTGCTCAGTTATGCAATTTATAACTTATTTTTCCTGTCACTTTTGAATAAGAGCAAATATATCAGGTAACAACATAAACACATCTTTAATTTGCTTTTCTACTCTTACTTTGGTTGCGAGCTAATTCCGATGAATATGGAAGCAGAATCTCATCCTAGCAAGAATCCTGGACTTGGAGTCAGGAGAGATCTAAGTTCAAATCCCAGCTCAACATTTATAACATTGTGTATGCCCCTGGACAAGTCACAGACTCTGACAAGTTCAATTTTCTCTTCTGTAAAATGAGACTACTGTTACTTGAAGTATCTACCTCACATGATTGATTGCTGTGAGGAAAATATTTTACAACCCTTAAGACCATATGTAAATGCTGCTATTATTGACGATATATAACTAACAATGGTGATATGATTTCCTTAAAAGTTAACCTTAGAACATGACTTGCAAAAGAAAACATGTACTTGAACTATATAGTATCATTGCCATATCTCACTAGTTAGCGATATGCATTGTTGGGAAAGCAATAGTTATCATGATTTTCTTCTCTTGTGCTTTTAGATTAAAATTAAACGTAATATTTGTGTGTAAATTTCCATGTAAAGTGGAATAGCTGAACATAACAAATTGGGCATAACTAAGGGGAATGACCAGTTAGAAGTAGTGAATAATCTGAATTCTGTTTTGCTTTAGCAAAGTGCCATTTTATTATATCTGACAAAAAGAAAAATGCCCAGTAAGGGATTTTCCAATTAGATTCCTCATAGGACTTCTTTAATGAGCAGGAAAGATTTATTTGAATCTAGCACATTGTTTTGTGTAAATGGTGTTTAGTTGTTTTGAGGGTGCTTAAGAAAGATGTTTTTCTTAAATAGCACTACTGCATCATGGTGATGACTTTGCAAGGCCTTTTGCAACTCTAATATTATGGTATGCATTGACACACTTATCAGATATGTATATGTGATAGAAACAGACCCATGTGTACACAAATAAACACACCCTTAGACAAGTAAGAATGGAAAAGAAGTCATATATTGAGAGTGAGGGATAACAGATGCAAAATCCAAGTGCTTTGCTGGTATTTATAAAATATTAGGATAACCAGAGGCAGGTCTCCACCACTTGGGTAGATCATGTATGCAGAGAACACAAAATACTACTGTCCTTATTGTAACCTACATCATTGGAGGGAGCACCCATATCAAGAAGAAACATTAATAGGTGATCTATGATCACCTCCATGATGAGGGATACTCTTTCCACATAGGAAATCACTAATCATTCCAACTTTCTCATGC
>CM053772.1:107512220-107561117 GCA_028658325.1 Potorous gilbertii | reverse complement strand
CTCTCTCTCTCTCTCTCTCTCTCTCTCTCTCTCTCTCTCTCTCTCTCTCCCTCTCTTTCTCTCTCTCTCTCTCTTTCTCCCTCCCTCCCTCCTTCCCTCCCACTTCTTTCTCCCTCTTCCCTCCTCTCTCTCTCTCCTCTTTCCCTCCCTCCTCTCTCTACCATTTTGTTGAAACTCAAATATCCTAAAAACGAATGCCTGCCAAATGACTAATTATGACACAATAGTTATGGGTAACATTCTTTAGTATTTCTAGTGTGAGCTGTGTTACTTACTAGCTTGTGACCTTAGCTAAGTCACTTGCCTCTGAGTTCCTCACCTCTAATAGGAAGATGACAAAATACCTCCCTCACAAAGCCCTTCGTGAAAGTCAAATGAAACAACACATGTCTATAATCAGGTTATAACATCTTTCTGAAAGGAAACAGATTTTGATAGCAGAAAGATTCTGATTAGTGTGAGTAATGAACTACCTGAAGTGATCACATGTATTTGAATTCACACAATTCAAAATTATGACTATATGAAATATGATTATTGATTCCAGATCAATGGAAACATATCATGCAAATTAGAATTAACAAGACCATTTCACAGACTTTATTACATATAAAAACTGGGATCTGTCAAATACATGTGATCACTTCAGGAAAAGAAAACTATCATCAATGTCAATTCTGTCCTTCACTACTATTTTGTGACATCTGCAAAAATGGTTGTTAACATATTTTACTGGCAAGGACTTATGTAAATTCAATAAAATATTCTTATTATTTTCTTTGTGATAAAAATCCCACCCTTATGCTAACATTTGTTTTATGTATACATAAAAATTCCCCCAGATGCTGGTATGACAACTTTGCATATGTATTTGTTTCTCTGTTTAAAACCAGCCTCCAGAATGTATTAATGTTAGTCTCTAAATCTCCATAACCACACTTCAGTAAATAAAATGTAATTTTGTAGCAAAATAATTCCACAAATTTACTTTTCCTATACTATGTTCCATAATCCCGTCCTACCTGCAAGTCAGATTGACCATTAAAATATGAGAAATTGCTTGACCCACGTTAATAAAGATATAGTATTATGTTTTAGAACATATTTATTATAAAATAACCATATGAATCATTGAATAGCAGAAGCCTCGAGAATAGTTCTATGATAACCATGTGTTTTTATGAATCCAGATTGCTTTCTGGTCAGCTCAATCTCATCTGCATAGAGCAAGAGGACTGACTGTGCCAAACTGTGATAGACTTAGGTCTGTCACGGCATCGTCAACTTACTCAAAAGGTACAGTGATATAGTTTTATTGATTAAAAAGTGTAATTCTCTTCCCAAATACCTTTTGAAGAGCTAATTCTAAACAATTATCATGTCAGTTAACAATTGCATTGCTAACTATGAAATGCCCATCTAATTCTCCTAACAACTCTCAGGCATATAGTTACTATTGTTTCCATTTTTTACAGACAAGGTCAAGGACACTCAAATGTCAAGAGATTGACTGATGGTTACAAAGTGACTAAGTGACAGAGGTGATATTGGAATCAAGATTTACCTTGAATGCTAACTTTAATTTTAATGTTAGCACTCTTTCTATTCTACCAAAATGTCTTCCACTAGGATGCCAAAAGGAGCAATGCTCTGCAAAGTGGGGACCATTGCCACATCTCAAGAGACCTGGACTCACCCCAATGGGTATGTGAGAAACAAATTGGAGGATGGGTAGTTGAATTGAGTTGCATCCTACCCTCATTCTAGCTCTTCTCCTATAAAAACACCCTGGTCCTCCAACAATCTCCTATGTTGTGCAAATTCCCAATTTCATCTTCTCTCAAGACATCTGAAGGAGTAGTGGTTATTACATATTCATGTGAATAGCCTTTCATATTATAATTTAGTAGTGTGGGGAATTTATGATGTGGAAATTCCCATGACCCATGTTGATCTCAACTGATCTATGGTTTAGTAGCTAAGAGAAGCAGCTGTGGAGGTGCCTTTAGTGAAATGCTATCCTGATATCCTGTGCCCTCAGATCACCTTATGGCTGTTGCACCTACATTTTGGGGCAGTGAATGGTGAGTAAGAGTTCTGTCTACCCCTTTTTAATTTTGAGTGGTACTGAGTAAGTGGCAAAGGTTGTATAGGTATGGATGTGTTGTAATCTGAATCTCAGATATGATTACTTTGTCTTCTCCCACAAGTCTTCCTGCCTCCCAACACCATGTTTCCAGTAACTTTCACAACTTCAGTTTCATCCTCGACTGTTCACTTTGCCTTAGCCGACACATTCAATCAATTGCCATATCTTGATGGTTCTACCTTACCATCTCTCATACCTGCCCCTTCTTTCTACTATTCCAGCTACTAGCTAATGTCAGGCCCCGTCATATTTCACCTGCCCAAGGGCAATTGCCTTCAGTTGGTCTCCTTACCACCAATCTTTCCCTTCTTCAATCCATCCTTCATCCAGCTCCAAAGTGATTTTCCTAAAGTATGACTCTCTCCATGTCACTTTCCTGCTCCCATGTCACTGTCTTATGATCAAAAGTCATCTTTAAAATCACTATTTTGGCATAAGTTTTCTATTAGGAAAGTATAACATGTATGTAGTTTATAAGTAAGTAACTATCTCTCTTAGGAGTACATTCTCAATTATTTTTTACTGATGGGATGTGTGATAGAAAAAAATTGGATAAAGCTGATATGGAGAATAGAATGCTGGAATTGGATTCTGGATGACTTATGTCTGATATTAACTAGCTGTGTGACTCTGGATAAGTCTCTTGACCTCTAAATATCTTTAGAAAAAATAAACTTGCCTAGGGCTTAGCTATAAAGCTAATGAAGCTAATGTCGATCAGTTGAGATCAACATTGGTGATGGGAATTTCCATACCATGAATTCCCCACGCTACTGAACTACAATATGAAAGGCTATTTACATGAATATTTTGACATAAACATCAGACACAAAATCTTTGTAAGCACTACTCCTTCAAATGTCTAGAAGGCAAAAGCTAAGATTGTCTTAGTGACTTCTAAATTATCAATACTGACAAATATTTCATTTTTGGTTCTGAGATGAATGTTATGAATGTAATATATTATATATCCTATATATATATATATATATATAATATAATACATTATATATCCAGATCTGTGATTTCCTTGGTGTATAGAACTGAGGTGAGTAGAACAAGGGATTTGTTCTACTGATATAGATAAGTAATTGTTCTGGGACTGAGACTTTCTGAGAGTTACTTAGAGCACCAGGATATTAAGGAACTTGACCATCCATGGTCACAAAGTCAATAAAAGTCAATGATGAGCCTCAAACCACATGTCTTCTAGACTCCAAGGCAGGCTCTTTTACACCATAACATGTTATCTCTCATATGTACCAGAGTCGGCAAATAAATAATAGGCCATAGTAATATCTGTGCACATTACCTGTGTTTAAGTGGACCCTATGATGCAGGAAGAATTTCAAAGGGGAAGTCCCTAAACTGTGAAGTATTATAAACCACATGGGAATTAGGGGATGCTACTAGATAGTATCATGTTGATAGCTAGAACATAAAGGTTTCTTTGTTTCGTATAATGGAAGGTTTTGTGTTGGTGACAGGGTCCTTGGTGTCCCCATGCCCCTATAAAAAACCATCTTTTAAGGAAGCTTTCTGCCTCCTCAAAACCTGATGGATCTTTCACTCAATGTAAGCTGCTTCCTTCCTGCTGCCACTCCAGCATTTGTCTCCATGATGGAACAAGGAGACAGCTGGATTCTTGGCCCTAAATTCAATGTCCATCCTTGTCATGCGTTTGACAGCTGTATTCTTCTGAACCATGTGAATCTATTATTTTTAATAACTCTACGTTTGTGTTGGGTCAGTAATTTGTAGTATTCTAATACCTGAGGTCAGAACGGTTGTCAGCTCATGACTACATAGAACATACTTGCAAGATTATTACCTGAAACTACTTTGTCAACTGGGCTATTGGCTCAACTCTTACTCACCATTCACTACCTCAGAGTGCAGACCCTGTCTCTCAAGGGCACCTGACACAGCCACAGCCACAAGGTGATGGGGGGAGGGGAGGCAGGCTCTGAGAGTAGAATTTTTTCCAATGGCACCTCCACATCTGCAGCTCTGGATGACCTGGGAGGCTAACATCCAACTCAGAATTGTATATAATGATATGTTGGCTCAGTTGTTATTCATGATGTACTGCATATTATCTACCATGACCCATGACTCCACCACAATTTCACAAATGGCACATTTGAAATTGCAAAAGAATATTGGTCTCAACGAATAAAAAAGAGAAAAAAAAATACACAACTAACCTTTGCATCATTCTCTGCTGCTGCTGCTGCTGCTGCTGTGGCTGCTGTTACTTTCACAACTTTGTTTCTATTTAGTAGCTGTTTCACCCAAGCTTCCACTTGAACGTTGAATTTCATGAAAGTCACATAGCAAATATAAGCTGCTAACAGCAACAAGCTCTCCCACCATGTGATGAAATTATCCAGAAAAAAAATGATAAGCATGATCAAGTCAACAATATAAAATGAGACATCCCTAAAGAGTGGCCACCAGGTAAGGTTTAGGATCTCTCTTGAAAACAATGCACACATCCCAATGACGAACAGGATATTGAATACTGCTGAGCCTACAATTGTGCCAATGCCAACGTTGCTATGAGCTATGAAGACTCCTATGAGAGATGTGAAAAGTTCTGGAGCTGAACCCCCAGCAGCCATGAAAGTTGCCCCGGCTACGTCATCAGAAATGGCCAACTTCTCAGTGATGACAGTCAGAGAAGGAACAAAGAATTCATCACAGACTATGGCTAAGGCAATGAACATGTAGATCATTCCAAGGACATGAAGAATTATTGCACCTCTTCTTCGTTCCTGAAGGGAAAAGAGGTCTCTTGGATAGTCTCCTTGAGGATGTTCAGTTGCATTTTCATATTTTGTAGGAATTGGCTCTGGAGTACCATCCTGAACCTTCTCCTTTAAATCTAACAGAGTTCTTTGATGGTATCCAGACATTAATTCCAGATGACCTAAACTGTTGGCCCGATCTGTGCTGTGTGTCTCTATCTTGAAAAAGGCACTAGTTGAAAGTGAGAACGTGCAAATGGCCATTATGCCCATGAAGAGCCCTACAATGCGTATTTGTCTCAGTTTTTTCCAGACATTCTTGTGCTTCCTGCAGCCAGACAGTGATTTATCCAAGCACCATTCTTCAAGAAATCTAGTGGTGAGGGTTTGATGCAGGGCCATTCTGTGTTTTCTAGTGTATATGGTGGTTTCCAGGTTTGATGATCAATCAGATTGCTCTTTCATAATTTTTCTTGATATTTTTTTAGGTTAAAAATGGTGCTTGCAATGTTCTTCTACAATCAAGGACTTTTTTATTTCATGCGAAAATCACTCTTCATTTATGCTTTAAAAAGAATATAAATGATGATGAGTTAATAATAGTGTTAAACATAAACAACTGACTTTTAAAAAGCAATTCTGCCCAAATAATGAAATGCTAAATGAAATGAATCTTGCACAATTGGCATAAGCAAAAGAAAAACAATCTTTTCATTAAATCTAGTAATGTCTGGTTAATCTCAACACTAAATGGGAAACAGCAACAAAAATCAGGTAGATCTATTGGTAATCACATCCTTTTAAATCTCTGAAAGATAAATTACCCCTCCTTCTTATCTTTCAGCATCCAATATTGCAGCACAAGTGAAAAGCTTCCCAGAAATGGTAAGAATGTGCCACAGTGCTAAAAGGCACTACTAATAATTATTCATATTATACGATGTGGTTATGTGATTGCATATTCAATAATTCTCTGAACTCAGGGGCAATCATAACAAATCAATCCAAAAGCAAAAATTTCTAAAGCTTACCCTAATATTTAAAAATAAATTTGAATAGCTATGGGAGGGTAAGGATGGAGGTGATATTGATAATTGATTCAAGAATGCAATTTTTCATAGCATGTGATTTTTTTTAACAAATCAGGCATATTTTATGGATAAGAAAATATACCTTTTAAACTTTAAGCTAAGAGGAATGTGTCCAGATCTAATGACCAAATAAAGATGTTTACACTGAAAGTTTTTTTTTTCAATCTTCAGACTGGCTGAAGAATGGAAAATGTTTAAAATTAAACCTTGATGCCAGATTGAAATGAAAGTCAACTCCATAAGGAGGCTAACTGTCACTGGTTGTCAAATCTGCGTTTTGTAAACATTTTGATTAGATATATTCTGCATTAATTTCCATAAGCATTTAGCAAAACTGCTGTTTGCAAAGTGCAACTGAGCATAGATTAACTATCAAAGCAAAATTTTCAGTTGTCTTTCGCTTAACAGGAGATCTAAGAGCTACCTGACAAAGCAGAATATATTCTGCTTAAAAACAAACACCTATTAAAAGAATATTTCTCCAAATCAACAACCGCACTTTAGACATAGAGAATACTTCAAGTATAAGGGAGCCAAAGACACCCCAAACACTGAGTAGTCTGAACTTAAGTTTTTAGAGCAGGCTAAGACAAATCACAGAAATAGAGCTGCTACCCCCATGATTAGCCTAATTAATAGTGGATATTCCTGGACTGACTCTAGATGGTGGAGCTTTGCAGTCACATAGGGCTAAGGCTTCAGACACATCAGAACTGATCTGAAATCTCAGGACTCAGCTCCTGCTCCACCCAATCCTAGCTCAGGTCAGGTACTCTGCAAATCCACTCTCCATCCCTTTCTCCAGTGGATTCATATTTTCTCCCCCACGCAGAGAGCTGCACCCACTCGCAGAAGTGCGCCACAGACCTCACCACAACTTTGTAACTTTGCCCGAAAGGATCTCAAACTTTCCCTTGTTAGTCTAATAGAAGAGAAAAACAAAAACAGCCAACCAACAAACTCCATTCTGGAGGAAGAATTGGAGACGCGACCAAGCCTTATTTCTTAATAATCACATCTTTGGGAACGGATGAGTGTGAGAGTGTGTGTGTGTGTGTGTGTGTGTGTTGTGTTGGAGGATGCTAAACGTCTCTCCACCCTCTGATTGCCCTCTCCATAAGCAACTGTGTCCCCCATTCTTCCCACAGGGACTGAACCAGCAAAGTGGGTGAGTGTGTAGGGTTGCCCATCGGCCTGCAGTTGACCAGCTTGGCAGGTAGCTCATCGCAGCAGCCAGCTGCTTCTTATTGGGTCTCCTGCTATGGCCGGGTTTCCTTAGATTTGAGTTTAATAACCTTAGCTACAGCATCTCTTGAAGCGGCGAGGTGATGGGTTAGGGTTTTGTGCATAGGAGGGTAGAGGATGATCGAGGCTCTGTTTGGGTGTCCGGAAGACATCTGGTAAGTGGAGCGAGTTTGCCAACTACTGTTTTTGGGGGGATGATCCCCCTCCCCCAGGGTTTCCCATATTTGAACCACCTGTGAGGCTCGAACTCCTGGGAAGGAGCAGCGGGCAAGAGGGATGGATGGGCTCCCGGCGAGCAGGCGGCGGTGACCGCTTCCCCCCACGTCCTCCGCCCCCAATGCCGCACAGCCCCCCAAGGCTGCGAGTCCGCGCCCAGGCCAGGCGAGTCTCCAGCTTCACACTTACCCTGCTCTAGGCTCGCTCCCGTTCCGGCATCCGTGGAAGTGCGGCCGCTGTTCCCTTCTGCTTTCCTCTAGAGCCGTCCTTCACCTTCCCTCTCTCCTGCCCTCCTCCTCCCCCTCCCACTTATTCCATTCCTTTCCCAGAGGGCTGGCCGCAAAGGCGCAGGTTCTCCCCAAAGGCGTCCCTTCCCAGCCCCAGGACAAGCTCCAGGAGGACACTGACCAGCGGGAGCCGCAACCAGGGCTGCACCCAGACCAGGCTGCTCCCTCCGCCCCTCGGGCCCCTCCCACTCTCCTATATGCTGCGTTCAGCTGTGCGGTAGCAGTCTCCAGCTTCCGAACGTGTCTCCATCCCTCCGTTCACTCACCGGGGATTGGAAGCTGGAGCGACTGCAGCAGGCTCTTGCGGGGCTGTCTCTGCAGTGATCTGGGGAACGGGAGGGGAGCGAGTGAGAACCACACAGGCTTGTGGATTGGGCAGTCAGTCGGCGCTGTCCCAGGTTGCCAGAGGCTGAAAAGTATTTCCAACTCCCTGACGTCATCCTAGCACTATCACACCAAATAAATAAACAAAAAGCTTATTTTAAAACATAGCTATTTTATTTGATTTTTAATGAATGAATCTGGAATCACTGTTTTCAAGTTCCACTTCATTTCACTTACTACATGACCTTGGGCAAGTCTCAACGTCTTTGGGTCTCCAGTTTCCTCAGTTATAAAATGAGAGAGTTAGACTTTAACTGGCCTCGAAGGTTCTCTCCAGGACTAAATCTATGCTCTATTATCCTGTGATCCGATGAAATACAGGATAATCTCAAAGGATAAGAAAAGCCATTAACTAGCTGTGTGACCTCGAAAAAAAAAAAGCAACCTTTGTGGGCCTTTGTTTTCTCTTCTGTATGAGAGAAGTGGTGGTTGAACCATTGGAGTAGTGAAAAAGAGCCCCTGGAATGAAAGGGGTTCGGGGTTAAAGCTCCTCTGCTTTAGGTTTCACACTTGCAAAATGAGACCCTGGTAACTTCGAAGGCTCTTTCCCTATAATACTAGGACAGTTACAGAAAAAATAAAATTGATAGCAGAAGTAGTGACGCTAGCTTCCTCTAGTCTGAGGCCCTCATTAGAGAAAAATTTCATCCACGGAGATCTGTGCCAAGGGGCCGTGGTCAAATTGTTTAGTGGGGAATATAGTGCCAGCTAGAAAGACAAAATCACTACAAAGACCCTGCCCCCTCTCTCCCCTCCCCCATAGCATATACATTTGAGATTAGTTAGTGGCAATAATTATGGAGGGTGTCTTGGAATCTTCTTACTTTGTCAGAGCCCAAGTAGTTTGCCTCATTATGTGATAACCTTGTAGCCTTTTCACCTATGTGTATGAAACTTCCCTCTTCCACTTTTTTCTATTTCCAAATTCTTGTAATTTGGTAGGCTGTGAGATGCCCCATTAAACTGTGAACTACTTGAAAATTTTATTTGGTTTGGTTTAGTTCAGTTTTTTTCTTTGTATTCTTATAGCTTAGCTGAGCCCCTGGCTTATAGTAGATATTTAATGTATGTTCTCTGACTGTTTCATTCTTCACCTCCTGATAAAGATGACTGTATTTCCCTAATGTTAGCATTAGCTATGCTATTTTAAAAATATGAAGTAGAGAACCTCCCCCCAAAACCCTACCTTTCTTCAAGATAAGCTACCTTTAAAAATAGATGAATATATGCTAAATCCTTGTCAAACAATTCATAATATTAATGTATTGAATGAAATGGTTTCCTTCTTCCAGTTGTTGTTTTGTCCTAAAATAAAAAAAATCCTTTAGTGACCCCATTTGTATTGGAACTAAACAATCTCTCTAACCTCCCCCCCCCCATTCCATTGAAAAAGAACAAAGCTAGACATATTGTCCTCTGAAATCACCCTAAAAACAACCATTCATTTGGTTTTACTCACTGGTTTATATGTATAGTATATGTTTTATGTGATAAGCAGGTTATGCATGTCATATTTCCCTAGATGGAAGGGATTGCATCATATGAATGCTTTTGTATACTATCCAGTGTAAATATTGAATTGGAATAGCCCAGTGGTCTTGAGTGTAAAAATATCTTTTTCATGACAAAAAAATTTCTCAGACTCCAACAGTTTTACTATTAGTATTCACTGATCACAAAGACAAAATATGACAAGAAGTTGCTATGAATTCAGCAAATAAATATTTATTTTATTAATCACACCAGCATATATATGTATATATATATATATATATATTTGACAAATAGCAATATGTATGTATGAAAGGCATATTTATTGACTCTACAGAAAGTTGGTTTACTTATTTTTCATACTGACACCTGCAGTACATTTGTTAGAACTAAATAAATGACAATGTTTGGTGCAAATTTAGACACAGAGATCTCTTTTAATGTCTTCCAGACTACCAGAGTCTTCAACCCTCAGGTTTCCTTATTATTGGACTGGATAATCTCTGAGGTCTCTTCTATCTCTAACCTTCTGTTATTAATCTCATACATATGCAACACATGGTATTCCCTTCAGCTCAATATACAATATAATATACTAACAATATACTAGCAGAAAGTCATAATTAGCAATTTTATTATCTGAGGCAAATGTCACAAAAAGCAAATTTAAAACAAATAAACCAACCAACAAACATACTCAGGTCAAATAGCATAAAATAAACCTTTAAATCTGGGGGTTTTAACCTTTTCTAGAAGGGTCATGAATCCCTTTGGGTGTTAAATGTAAAAAATTAAATGTATAAAATTTAATAAATTCAATGTATAAAATAAGATAGGATCACAAAAAACAAATATATTGAAATATAGTTACTGAAATATTTTAAAAGTGATTGTATCCCAGGTTAAAAATCTCTGCCTATTATCAATTCATAAAGACAAATTCAATTCAAGAGAGAAATTTGAGAGCATTATGTTGCATTTAAGAGACCCTGGAACTCATAAAACAATGACAGTGACAGAGGGCATCAGCCTGGGTTGGTGATAGACTGGAGAAATTTACTTGTGACTTCTGCAAGGGATAGGAGGGAATATTAAGTAGAATGGGGAAGAAGGAAGCTATCTGGTAGTTTCTTATTTTAATTAATTATTGTAGCTAACCAGATACTAAATTTAGTCATTTCTGTGTCATTGAAGTATGTTGCTATAAAACTGGGCTTAAGAGAAAATGAGATAAAAAAAGTTTTAGCATAATCTCTTTAGTAGCAAAGCTAACAATTGTCAGTAATAGAGGTCAGTGGCTCCTCAGTCATCAGACATACCATGATAGAGCAGGTTTTTATACAGTTCTATACAGTTTATACATATGCTGGTATGATTAACACAGATTATACAGTTTATACAGTATACAGTTTTATACATATACATGAAAAACATAAGTTTTTCATGCAATGTCAACTAAACTAAGAATGTGATTGGTCCACAGTTATGCTGACTTGAAAATATGGGTCCTCAAAACCCACAGCAATGGGGAAAACACACAGTTGAACAACATTCTCTGTAACATCCCTAAGATAAGTAAGTCCCCTATACCAGAGAGACCCATGGTCAGGAAAAACATCTGACTAGAGAGAATCATCCGCCATCCATTTTCTTTGTCTTCCTAAAGAGGTAGGACCAGTCTCAGTTGGGTACAGTCATAAACGATTTTTTTTTTTACCAAGGACTATACAAAATAAATCCAAATTTAAGCACTAGATTTTGGTTACAGTGATTACTAAAATTCTTAACTATTAATAATTAATCACCTAAATTTCACAGGTAGTAAAAGTACAGTAAGGGTACTCTAAATATTAGTGCCCTGGGACAAAGCTCTGGTTGCTCCGCTACCAGGACCACATCCAATGTCAAGTTTATTAGGGTCAAGGCATATTAAATAAATCTTGCTTAAAACCAACATAAAAAGCCTTTTTACCCAGGAGCTTGAAGGACTTGGAAAAGTTATTTGAGTAGTACCTTCTCTCCTCCATATCCCTCTATGAGGCTAAAAGCTCCTTGAAGGAAGGAAATTTATCGTACTTAAACTTTGTATTTCCCCCAGATAGTAGCAATAGAGCTTTATATGCAGTAGGAACTTAATGACTTTTTGTTAAGTAAACAAATGGATGACTGGATGAATTGTTACTATCAAATATAATAATTTATTATATATGATATTAATACATATTAATATATCAAAATAATTATAAATATTAAAATATTATAATTTGCTGTCTGTACTCATGATTAAAGACTAAACATGTAAAAATGTGGAAAAGTTATTGGCAAATTCATTAATTAGAATGTTTACATTTCAATTATCAAGTGCAATCATTTGTTTGAACTTTAGTTTATAAAACTACTTGTGGTCTCTTTAGTTTATAAAACTACTTGTGCTTGTTAGTAAAAAAAAAAATCATGAAAAATTCATTCTTGTATGTGAATTGCATTCTTCTAACTTTTCCTGATAAGCTCTACTCTTAGTCATTCCCTTGTCATAACAGACTGATCAAAGAACAGAACAGTACTTAAGTTAACTGATGACTATCCTTCACAACAGATCCACAAGTAATATTCCAATTAAATAATTTGTAAAGGGGCCAAGCCCAGCTGTCTTGAAAATACAAGTATAGTATGATTGTAAGACCATAGGAAAAAATCTCTTCTTCCAAAATTATCTCCCCAGATGATATCTAGAGTGCCAGAAATTTTGCCAATTGAGCTGTATTTATTTGGGTTTTCAGCTGGCATTCCCAGAGGTATGAGGTTTTTTTTAAATCAAAGAACCTTCCCAATACACTCAGAATCAAATCATGTAGGTAACAACCTTAACCCAGATGGAAGACTTGGTCTGTTCTGCACCAAGGTGAAAAGGTCATACCAAGATCAAAGAAGGATGTCAATGACAAATTTTACAAATTTCACCATTTTTGTGGGTTGACCCTCTAAGGCAATGTGACATAGCTGATTGAGAGCTAACCTTGAAGTCAGGACCATCTGAATTCAAGTCCTCCCTTTGATGCATAGTGGCTATGCTCTAGGTTACAACCTAATATTGCCTATGAATTTCAGAAAAGACATTTTTTCTTTCAATTTCAAAAATTTCAAAAAAAGAAAAAAATCTGCACTGGGGAGGGAGTTTCATCACCTGAGAGCTTCACATTCAAATGAAATCATAAGTCCAGTTCCTATTTCTTTTCCTGTCTTTGTAAAGTTCACCAAAAATAATCATCTTGCATAAATGCTTTATGGAAGGACATTGGGCAGTATGAAAAGATATAAAAGGAGTGCTTACACCAGTGAAATGATTAAAGAAGCATAAAAATATGTGTAAAACACTGTGATCTGACACTACACTGTGTAAGTGGTAAAAATAAACACAACATATGACCTGTACTCAAGGAGTTTACTATCAATCATAAGTTCAGTCTTTAGCTCTAACACACATATACGTCGCTCTAAAAATAGGTTTTTATTTCTAGGACAATTTTTATGTCTTGCAGTGTGTGTGTGTGTGTGTGTGTGTGTGTGTGTGTGTGTGTGTGTGTGTCTGTGTCTGTGTGTGTGTGTGATTGTCCTGGGCTGTAATATAATCTCAGTTCTGGTATGAGGTTTGTAGTGTCCATGTGTGCTGGTTCAGTGGATGCTGATTTTTAATAATATATTTTCATGGGAGTTTTGATTACCCAGTTCCATGACTGAGACTGAGAAAGGTTTAAGTCATTAGAAGCCACAAAAATAATCCACAACTTCTATTGTTACTAATAGTTTAGTCTCCAATCCCTCACCAGACATTTAAGCAGAATTACTAATATTAGCACATTTTCCATACCTAGCCCTTGTTTTCCCCTGCTTCCCTCTCATAGATCAGCTAAATAATAATAACAGACAATAAAATTAATAATAGCATTTACATGGTACTTAGTATATGTCAGACTTTACAAATATTATGTCATTTGATAATCACAATAAATTTATAAAGTGCTATTAATATTATCACCATTCTATAACTGAGGAAACTGAAGTAGAGAGAGATTAAGTGACTTCCTCAGGGTCACATAGTGTTTGAGCCTGGATTTGAATTCAAGTCTTCCTGACTTCAGATCTAGAACTCTACTCATCACAACCTTTAGATGCCAAAAATGACTAAAAGATATGCATCAGTAGAATGGAAAGGAAGAAAAGGGTCTACATATCTTTTTTAAAAATTTGTATGATCCACCCAATCCAACTAAACACAGAAGGCCAAGTCTTCTCAAATAAATAATGTTTTTGAAGATATAAGCTAGGTATGAACAAGTTTTTTAATCAATTTGGAAGGAGTAAAGTATTTTGCTAATTGGATGAAATCAGACAATGCCACATGGGAAATATATTGGGAGTGGTTGAAAGAATCAGACATATATCTGGATCTCTATATACCATAGAGCAAGGCATCTCCAGAAGGAACATTCTATTAACAAGTTAGTATGGTCATTGTTAAAGGAATTGTCCTTAGAGTAGAGGTAGATTGAGTTCTTTCCTGCTCCAGCTCTTTGACTTTATGAATTTCATAATGTTGGAAGATTTGGACTTTCCAATAATAACAATGTTCCCAGAGCAGCAGGCGCTGGAAGGAGCTGAAAGACACATGGAGGACAAAATAGTTACAGTGAGGAAAGGTAGCTCAGTACTTCACTGACATCCAGAGCCTCTCAGAGATCTATGAGGATCCCATGAAGGAAAAAAATACTTTCAGTATTTCAGTAATCTGAAGCACCATCATCTCTTCCACATCACCCCTATCTCCCTTGTGGTTTCAATATATTATGGTTTGGCATAAGAAATTAAATGAGAATTTTAGGGGAGTTTTGCAGAAGTTTCAGATGGCACGTGAAGGCTAGCAGACAACACAGAGCCCATGACCAGCTATATAACCCCAAGTTTGCAATGCCCTATGAAAGAAAAAATCATACTTCTTCTCTGGTATGAAAGGAGGGCCAAAAAATGGCACCATGACCCTAACCTCCAAGATGTGGAATAACTGTAGTATTACCACTTTACCACATGTGCTCTCTGAGCTTAAGATCATTTTCACCATAACTCTGGGAGTAATTGTGGGAGAGTACATCCTAGACTTTTGAGGAAAAATGGTTTTTTGGACCAACTTTCCCTCCTAGAGCTGCTTAGAATAAACCCTGTTTCCTAAACTAATGAAGCACTGACTGATAATCAGTGGGAAGCACACTGATGGGGGCTCATACATGACAATACTAAAAAAGTTCCCAATGACCCTTAGGATTATCCCTAGAGAAAAGTAGACAGCCACTTTCGGAAGACCTAACCTGTTAGTTTGAGTGGCATATGGGAAATAGCTCAGGAAGTTATGTTATAAGTGGTATACTCCCACCCCCCACCCCCAACACACACTTAATTTCATAAATGGTCTTGTTGCTTGTCTTTCATTTTCTAAGAGAACCAACGGTATCACAGGGGAATTGAATTTGTGAGGCAGAGTTGCACAAAGTCATCAGCCTCATTCTCTCATTCTGAGACATCAAAGTCAAGTGGTAGAACTGAAGTCAAGATGGCTGGTGATGGCCCTGAATGGAGTGGATGACTTTGGTGTCTTCAATGCCTGATCCAGCTCTAAGCCTCTATAATGCCTTCTTCAGCCATATTCATAGCCCTTATAACAAGTTATTTTCATCCACTCATTCTTCTGGGGAAATTTTTCACATTCTTGGGGTAAACATCTCCCTAACTCACTGACAGGTTTGAGAACTGTGGTTACCCTTACCCTGGTTTAGCACCTCTGCTGAGATGGTTTACCGGGGTGTGACCACTGCACATGCTACAGCTTCTTGGAACCACAGGTGAGAGAGAGTTCAGGAAATCATGTGGACACCAGGGTGGATAAGCAGCCCTGGAAAGGCTTGGCAAGCCATCATATCAGAGGTATGAACATCCCAGGAGGTGTTTAGCAACTAGGTGGTACAAAGATAGAATGCTGGGCTTGGAGTCTGGAAGATCTGAGTTCAAATCTGGCTTCAGATACTAACTGTGTAACCCCAAGCAAGTCACTTAAGCCTGTCATAAAGGAAATTACAAATTTAAATGCTTCCTGAAGATCAGTTCTCATAACTAGACTTAGCGTTCCAGAAGAGGACATGCTTTAAAAAAAAAAGAAAAGAATAAAGGAATCTGTTCTTATCAATCATAGGTATAAGTAGAAAAAAAGCAATAGCATCTTAAAAATAGGTCAGTTCTCCCTCCTCCCCTACCCCCAAAGCCCTGAGACTGGTGGTTTATTATATCTCTTTCATACCGGTTTATCTTTCCTCTCATTGGAGTTCCCTTTCCAGTTCAATGAGTATTATGCAGGCAGAACAAATATATGAGGGACGTAGTTTTAATATGACTTTGGTAAGTGGCTCAGGGACAGTTCAAACAGAAAACTAACTTTTCTCTTCTCTTTTAAGTACTTCCCCCCCTCCAATTCAAAGAGAATTAATTGGTGGTTCTCAGTTGATTGTACATAAGAATAAGAACATTTCCAGGCACAAATGCCCAGGAAGTATAAAAATTAAGATTCTCTTGCAAAATTAGCTCAACCTCAGTATCCATAAATACTAAGATTTGGTGCAGTATTTACTTAATAGTATAGGAGGAATAGAATATAGTCTATTGATTACACCTTGCGACATGGAGTCAAAACCCTTGGCTGCCTTCCTGACTCCAGCTCTGATTTACTGACCTTAACCATGCTCCTTTGCTTTTTCTCTCTGTAACAGAAGTAAAATAAGGATAAATAATGCTGCACTAAGCTTTTTTCCACACTGTTCTGGCATGAGAACAAGTCACTTGGAGGAAAAGCTGGTTTGACCCTGAGATCATGCCCAGCTTCACTGACAGAGATGACTGAGTGGGAGACAGCAGTGCCTGCAGGAAGCAGAGACTTCTAACATCAAGTGGTTTGACAAGTAGAGAACAGGTGACATACAGATCAACATCTCCCCTGGACAGGACTTCATTCCCCTGAAGGAGGAGTGTGTCAAATACTTCCCCTACAGCTCAAGGTATTATTTGGCAAAGGCATTTGCTGAAGGCACAGTGCCCAATTTCAGAGTGGCTCACTAACTCCATGATGTTCCAAGGCAGCAGCAATGGCAAGAAATATAACTATTCACACTGATCCGTGCCTTTGAGCTCAACCACCTGCTCACTAGAGGGAACATGTTGCAGATCCTGATGAACGCCATCTTCAAGGTAGGATGCCATCCTAGGAGGACTCAGCTTGAAGAAGATGAGCAGGACCTTGTGGCATCAGGTTCTGGACATCTCTCTCCTCTACCAGGTCTGCCATATAATCTAATTATTCTGCAAAGGTCCAGGAGAGGTTGCTTTTCTGAACATCAAGACCCATGACAAATTGGAATCTACTTGTTCTGCAAAGGTACAGGAGAGGTTGCTTTTCTGAACGTCAAGACCCATGACAAATTGGAACAAGCTTCCCAATTTACCCACTGATTCTCCATCAACTCTACCTCCCCACGCAACCCAGACAGGTGGAGATGATGTAATAAACGGAGACATTCTGATGGGAAACAGTGAATAAGTGAATATAGTTTTAAGAAAGGCTGATTTTGTCCAAGAAATAAAGACACTATGGTTCTTGCATTCTTTCTTTCTCTACTCAAAGATACTTTCTTGTGTGCTAATAAGTGATATTGAGATGACCTACACATGCACAATTCAACCAGATCCATCACAAGGACAACACAAGATGAGTTTTGCCTCAGGGCATCAAGATTTTAAAAGTGATGACAGTACACCCAAATCCTTCAAAAATGTAGAAAGAATTTAACTAAGTATCTAGTTAGCAAGAATAATTAATTAAAATAGGAAGCTACCAGATACTAGCAGCCATATCCAAATGAGTTTTTTTTCTGACCCATCCCACTCAACCCTTACATACACACGGTGGCCTTGCCAACAGTGTCTAAGGGCTTGTTTCATATGTATTTTGTGTTACTTGCCCCAGGTACAAAAATCACTTTTTAAAGTTCTCATTTATAGTTATGATCAGTCTCGGAGTCTTTCATAGTTGTACATAGAGAGTTGAGCTTGGAGTTAGGAAGGCTTGAGTTCAAATCTAGTACGTAGCAGCTGTTTGAACCTGGGGAAATCACTCAACCTCTGTTTGCCTCAGTATCTTCAACTATAAAATAAGGATTATTATAGCACTTACCTCACAGGGGTTTTGTGAGGATGAAATAAGATTATATTTATAAAGCATTTAGCACAGTACTTGGCACATATTCGGTGCTCTGTAAATACTTATTCCTTTGTCTTCTCATTATTCAATTATATTCTCATGATGAAGGGTATTTCTTTTAAAAAATCAGTTAAATTTAATGAATAAAAAATTGAGAATATTTTCAAATACAAAGCAAAACAGAAGGCTATATGTGAATCTCTATTATATACAGATTACTCAAAAAATATGTGTGTATATATATATATATATATATGTTTATCATATCTGTATGTATAGATGTGTGTATGTATGCATATATATGTGTATATATATATATATATATATATATACATATATATATATATATATATACATATCAGCATATTACTTTCTTGACTATCCGGCTTGTCTATGTTTCCCTCTAAACTTCTCTTGGTTCCCTTTGGCAAATTTTAAAGATTCTTCAGCAATGATCTTACTTATTTTCTTCTTTTTAGGGAGACAACACTATCACTAGCTTCTTCCTTTACTCTAAATCCTTAGATGAACTGTCTTTTTATTGACTCTTTAGTATCTCCTGAATTTCTATGCTTCATTGACTCTCTTCCTTTCAACTTCCCATAGAAACATTTGTCCACCACTACAAACATGGCACTCTCAGTATTATGGTAACCGCAAAAGAAGTAGGGGACCTGGCTCCCACCATCTAGGAACTTTACCCTTGATTCTCATTTTGCCCTTTCTCCTATCATTTAGCACTCTAGGACTTACTCTTTTTTCTCTTCTCCTTCCCTTTCTAGTGAATCTGAACTGTCTTCTAAAAAATAATGCATGTGATATCATACTCTCTGACTTTAGGGATTCTTAATTTACTTATGAGCACTTTTTCTAGGTATAGGATCATTTAATTCTAGAAATAAAAGAGACTTTAAAGATTATCAATCCAACCTTCCACACTGTGCTGAAATCCCTTTTATAATACAAATGAATGAATGCAGCATTTATTAAATGCTCACCATGCACAAAGTCCTGTACTGGGTATTAGGGATCCAAACAGAAGAGTACGACAGTCTCTGCTTTCAAAGAGCTCCCATTCTAATCAGGGGAGGGGAGGACAGGTTATATGGAAAGATTCAGCTGCAAGTCAGATGGAATGGTCCCATAGACTTTAGGGTGCAGCAGGAAATGTCAGTGTCCCACCATTTTTGATAGATGAGCATCCAGCCTTGGCTTAAATACTTACATTGATGGTAATCTCACTACTTTATGAGATGGCCCATTGTAACTGTTAGACAATTTTGTGTCTAGAAAGTTCTTCCCTTCAAGGAGTTAAGTTTGATCCCCATTATTTCCATTCATTGACCCTAGTTCTGCCATTAGGAGCAACATGGGACTAGGCTACTGCCTTGTCCACAAGACATCCCTTCCAATAATTTGAAGAAAGCATCTTGTCTCTACTTGGTTGTCTCTTTTCCAGACTCAACACCCCTTGCTCTGTTAAGTCTTTTTCACATAGCATAGTTTACAGGCCCCTCAACATTATGATCACATTTTGACAAAATTATTCCAGTTTACAAATGTCCTTTTAAAAATGTTGTATTCATAATTTAACACAACAGATCAAAGTGGTCTGATTGGCAGAGGGCCATAAAGTTATTCTTTCCAATGATCTAGATCCTATGCTTTTATTATTGCAGCTAAAATTTGTCATTTTTTAAAGCAGCAGTGCTATGCAATTGACTTTTATTGAACTAGTGGTCATCTAAAAATGCCAAGTCTGTTTAACATGAACTCTTGCAAAGCCAAGTCTACCTCATCTTATACAACTGATTTTTAAAAGTTTAAATGCAAGACTTGACATTTATTCCTGCTAAATTTCATCTTGTTGGTTTCAGCCCAGTGTTCTAACCTTTTGAGATATTTTGGATTTGTCATGCTGTCAGCTATTGTATTATACATATCTAAATAAAATTCTACCATCATATCCAGAAAGATGTCATAGGAGATTTAGAGAAATGCTTTGTTGAAATCAAGAAAAATTATCTTTATCACATCTATAAATCCAAACATTATACTTCAGCTAGTTGATACAATGATACCATAGATAAAGCACTAGGTCTGGAGTCAGGAAGATCAGAGTTCAAATCATGCCATGGGCACTTATTAGCTAGGAGACCCTGGGCAAGTCAATTAACCTCTATCTGCCTCAGTTTCCTCAATTGTACAATAGGGAAAGTAATATCACCTACCTCACAGGTTGTTGGAAAGATCAAATAAGATAATATTTGTAAAGTCCCTAGCACAGTACCTGGTACATAGAAGACATTTAATAAATGCTTGTTTTCTTCTTCCCCTACCCTAATGGTTCCATAACTCATTTTCATTGGATCCCTTCCATGATGTAGATAGTTACTCATCTATACCTACTCATTCTACACAAGTCTAATCTGTGTCTTCCCATAATTACACCATTGAAAATCTACCCAACCTTCTGGAGATCTAAAAGTCTGTAGATATTTTATGTATACCATTGTATCACTTGGGTTGTACATCTGTCTTATCCCTCACTCTTGCTACATGACCACTTCCTTTTCTAATCATTTCCTTCATGATGTTTTGTATGCTATTTTTTTGTGGGAAATGTATTGCTGGTAATTTGCCGCATCTTTAAATTGCCCCTTGGGTAACTTGCAACTTGGACTATTCAAAAATTGTGATGTTTCAGAACCATGAGAATAATATTAGTGTTAAAAAGATGGGTTTTTATGTTAGGGAGCATCTTGGGAAAATTGAAAGGTGTTTCTTAACATTCTGAACTCAGCCCATTCTTCATCTGAAATACTCATCTAAGTGCTTTGGGGTGGCAGGAATCTATTTTATAGGAAATAGACAATTAGGAAGCTCTATCTTCGGTTTTGCCAAGGTGAAAAGAGTGGTCTGTACTTCCCATCTTCAAGATTCATAGATTTAGAGATGAAAGGGACCTTAGTTGTTTGTAATATAATTTACTGCACTATATTCTCCTTAGCAGTTTATAATGAAATGTTCAATATATTTTATTATAATGAATTCCCCTTAAGTTAAAGATTCCCCTTAGTTAAAAAATAAGACACCCCCTCCCACATCATTGGTTCTTATTTTGTTCAGTAGAACTTGCAAGGATGTACCTTTTATAGTGCCAGTTGGTACAAAACATTATTCCCAGAAGCCTTGAACTTGGTTCCTCACAAAAGCACACCATATGCATGAGAAGAGTGGATCCAAACTTGTCATAGAAATACATTGAAATCAACAAGGACGCACCAGTGGTCAGAAGGAGAGGGAAAGGGGGAGTTTACCACAAGTATAGCTTGAGTGGTAGGATAGTCATAAGCAAAATATTGACTTCAATTTTATATGGTATATAATTAAGGGAGGATAAAAGGGAAGGAAACAAACATAAGAACCAATGATCAGTGTTTGGTTGAAGGGAAAAGAAAAGAGGCAGTGAACTGCAAACAGACCAATTCAACTAATAGATCACTAGCAAAGATCACATTCCTTGTTTATCATCCTTTTTTTGAAAGTGAAAGAGAAATATAATAGGAAAAAATATAAAGATATGGTTAGAGAGAAATATGCAGATAATTGGAAACATTAGCATGAATGAATAAAACTGAAAGAGAAAGTAGAGTGGGCTAGAAATAAGAATCTAACAATGTTAATAAAAAACAACTTTGAAACATTAAGATTAGCATGGAATTGAAATGAAAAACTAGAGCAGAATTTACTATGTTTTTGTTGAACTAAAAAAAGAAAAGGCAGCAATAATTAGTTCAGGTAAAAATATACATGAAAAGAAATAAACAGAGAAACTAGGATCATAACATCATTACAGATAGTATTATATACAAACATACAACAGTATGTTACATATGAACTGAATTATTGTATATATGAACTGAATGGTATGTTATATACACAAAAGAAAAAATGAATCAAATTACAGGGAGATAGAGTAAAAGTATAATAGTCAGAGACCTCAAATTAAACAAAAAGATAAACAAAAAAGAAATTAAGGACCTGGAATTTTAGGAAAATTAAATGTAGATTTCTGTTTTTTACTGAATGGGAACTGAAAGGTAGACATACATACATACATACATATATATATATATATATATATACATACACACATATGCACATAGACACACACATATTTACATACACACACATACACATATATATCAATTATAAAGAACACCTTTGCAAAAAGCAATCATGTGCTAAAGTTTCATTAAAATTTTTATATATTCATAAAAGAATAAACATTTAACTGATCACAAAGCAACAAATTTATAGCCAATGAAAGGATTCCAACTTAAATGGAGAACAAATAATTTAGTTATTAAGAATTGGTGGGTCAAAGAACAAATTATAGATATAGTAGATAATTTTATGAAAGAAATAACAACAAATCAACAAAACTTAAAGCAATAATAGGAACTATATTTTAAAACTAATGAAGTAAATATATCCTTCATTAATTTGAATTTTGAAAGTGAGGTAAAAAATTAAATTGTTAGTATCAAAAATTAAAGTTCACAAGAAACCTAAAGGAAATTATTAAAAATACTTTGCTTAACATATAGTCCAATAAAATTGATAGCAAATCACATGGATGAATTTTTGCAAAAATGTAAAGTGCCTAGATCAGTTGAATAGGAAATAGAAAATTTAAATGAATCAACTTCAGAAGACAAAATTGAATAAGCCAGAAATTACTTCAGAAGGAAAAAATGCCCCTAGATTAGATGGACACACAAGTGAATTTTATCAAATATTTAAATCTAAATTAATTCTAGTATTATATAAATTGTTTGCAAAAGCAAGAAAATATGATATATTACCAAACTCTTTTCATGAGGGAAGTATAGTCTTGATTCCTAAAAGGCAAAGCAGGAAAAGAAAACTATAAATCAATATCCAAATGAATATCAATTAAAATAGTAAAGGAAACATTAGGTAGGTGGTTAGAGCAATATATTTTAAAAGCTTATAAGCTTTTAACTTTACTATGACAAGGTTGATTTACAAGAATACAGGTTTGCTTCAACATTAGGAAAATTGTGCATATAATAGATTTAATTATGAAAAATAAACAAAATCATATGATTATATCCATTCACTAAAAAAATTCTTGTCAAAACACAACACCAATTTCTGTTAAAAACACTAAAAAGCAGGAAATAAATGGACTTTTGGGAAATATAGTAAATAACATCTATGCAAAACACAACACATTATCTGTAATGAAGAAATACTACCATGTGCTCAATAAGTTCTAGGGTAAAATAAAGATGTTTATTACCCACTATTGTTTGATATTGTGTTAGAAATGTTAATTGCAGTGATGTTAAGAAAAGCAGAAATTGTGGGAAGAATCTTAGGCAAAGAGAAAATAAAACTATTGCTCTTTTCAGATGTTGTCATGGTCTACTTGGAGAACTTTAAAGATTCAACTAAGTTCATTGAAATGTACAGCAAAGTAACAGGATATAATCATTGTGAATATAATAGATCACATTAATTACAATTAATAAGCAAAATCATAGGATTATATCCATTGATTTAAAAATTTTCAAAAAGTTCTTGAAAAAGGACATGACCAATTTTTGTTAAAAACACTAAGAAGTGAGGAACAAATGGACTTTTGGGGAATATAGCTAATAATATTTATGCAAATCACAGCACATTATCTGTAGTGGAGAAATTCATTGGTTCTTCCCAATAAATTAGCTTTTTTTCTGTCATAAAAAAATGACCTCACCAGAAAGAGCTAGAAAGAGGAATTCTTTTCAAAATAACTACACATTGTATAAAACATTTAGAAATTCATCTACCAAGATACATATAGATATTTTATGAATGCAACTATCAAGCATTAAACATAAATAATTAGAGTTATTTTAATTGTCTATGGTTGGGCTATGCCAATATGACAGAATTTATAATATTGGCTAAATTAATTTACTTATTTAGTTCTGTGCCAATTAAACTACCAAAGGGTTACCATATAGAACAAGAAAAAATAGCAAAATAAGTAAAAAAAAAAAAAAAGGTCAAGAATTTCAAAGGAAATAAAGGAAAAAAGAAGTGATAAGGAAAGGGATCTACTAGTATCAGATCCCAAACTATAACACAAAGCAATCATCACTCAAACTCTTTGGAACTGATAGAAAATTGTCAATAAGTGTAAAAAAAATAAACTAGGTGTACAAGTCACAGAGAAGAAAAGTAGTCCATTACTTGCTAAACTCAAAGACCCCAAGTCATGGAATAAGGACTCATGATTTAAAAAAAAACACTGCTGGGAAAACCAGACAGCAGACTGGTAGAAATTAGAGTTAGACCAATATTTCATATCACACATCACAATAAGCTACAAATGGATATAGGATCCAGATGTATAAGGTCATGGAATAAATTAAATAGAGAAAGGATGGAGATATCTCTCCCATATTTAACTAGAAGTATCCTGGAATTTAAAGGATAATAGAGGTTAAAATGTATAATTTTGATGACCTAAAATTGGAAACTCTTTATACAAACAAAATGAAGTTAAAATTTCAAAGAAAACAAGTGGGCTAACAAATCATGCTCAAGTTTTTCTGGTAACTATCAGATAGCTAAGATATTTAAGAAATTGATTGGAGTACGTAAGCACATGAACCATTCTCTAATTGATAAATGGTAATGGAATATGAACAAGTAGTTCTTAAGGAAATAAATACAAGCTATCAAAAACCACATGAAAATATCTCATAGAGAAATATACACAAAAATAGTAAAGGTATACCCTTTGTAGAAGAGGGGCAAAACAGGAAGGTGTAAAAGAGGCTACTGATACTGAAGCCAAAAAAGAAATAAAAGAAAGGTTTTTAAAAAACATGTAGAAGATGAAGGCAATTTGGAGGGAGACTCAGATAAACAGGATGGGTATGAAATTAACTTATTTTTAACCTTTTAAAAGTTGTATGTAATAGAGACTTGCAGTTTCATATGCAATCCTAATGTTACATTCCGTTTACTTCATGTCTATTTATGTGTGTGAAGTTCAAAATAAAAGAAAAATTGTTTTTAAAAAAATGGAAAATAAGGAATCCCTTTTTTCCTTCCGAACTCTGCTCAAGCAACATCTTCTACATAAAAATTCCTTTCTGATTCCCCTAGCTATGCATGACCACTTTTTCAAAAATTCTTTTATTTATTTTGCATATATTTATGTTCATGTTGTCTCTTTTCTTCAGAGAAGGGATTATTTCATTTTTATCTTTGTTATCTCCAGCTTCTATCATAGTTCCTGGAACTTACTAATTATTTAGTAAATGCGTATTGATTAGTTTGCAGATTTCTCCCCACACTGACCTCAGAATCACAGAATCTCAAAGATGGAGGAAACTCAGGTGATGATGAAATCCAATCTGCCCCTAAACTGATATTGTCTGAAGGGCATCAAACCTGTACCCGAGAAAGACTCTAATAATGGGGGAAACTACTATTTATCAAAGTCGTTCATTTTACTTTGAGACATCTCACTTTTTCTTCTCAGCAGTTCTTCCTTCTAAGTTCAGGCAGAAGAAGTCTAGATTCT
The DNA here is from genome assembly GCA_028658325.1 of Potorous gilbertii. NCBI lineage: Eukaryota > Metazoa > Chordata > Mammalia > Diprotodontia > Potoroidae > Potorous > Potorous gilbertii. Next base: position 107,535,596 of record CM053772.1, on the reverse strand, counting down.
CTTCTGTGTGAAAACTTTCCACTTTTTTGAAGATAGCTATACTGCCCTACCAAGTCTTCTTTTCCCTACGCCAATTGTCTCACATTCCTTTGACTTATAACCACATGGCTAGATATCCAGGCACTCATCATCCTGGTTAATTTTCCATGGATGCCCCCCAGCTTGTAAATATGATTCTTAAAATAGTGTGCCCAAAACACATACTACAAGTATGGTCTAAAAAGGAAAGGTTAAAGTAAAAAATTTAGCTCCTTTGTTTTGGATACTATATCTCTTATTTAATTTCCTAGGATTTTGCTGCCACATCACTCTGTTTACCATATTAAGCCCACAAGAATCAAAATTGTTTTTTCAATACAAAATATTGTTCAGTCATGCCTCCCTCATCCTGTATATAAACAGGTAACTGTTTTAATCCAAATGTAAATTGCTGCTTTCATTTCTATCAAATTTCATTGTATTAGATCAATCTCACCTCTAGAGATCTCAGCTCTGTACTGAGGATCTACAATCACTGAAATGGTGACCATCCTATTCTTCATGCTAACCTACATATTTTCTCAGCTTATTTTTCAAGGAAATCTTATTATTATTTTAAATAATATTTTATTTTTCCTTTTGTATTCATATGACAATGATTTCCCCAAAACAACTTCCTGTATTTGGACTGAACTGTCCCTTATAACAAATAAAAACAATTATATAAAAACACTGGACACAGTAAATATATCTAACCAAGTATACAACATTCTCTTCTGAAAACTTCATATCCCCTAAACGCTTATCTATTGGAAAATGGCTCTTTGTGTTATATATTTACATCACTTCCCTATATATTTTGAATAGTAACTTTTTATTGATGATATTTGATGCAAATATTTCCCCACACTGGACAGTTTACCTTCTTATTCTACCTACATTGTTTTGTTTGTGCAAGAGCTTTTATATTTTATGTAATTGAAATGTATGTTTTTGTTTATGATCTTTTCTATCTTATGCTTGGCTAGAAATTTGCCTCCTGGCTACAGTTGTAAAAGGTTACCTTCTATCATTCTTTTCTAATTTTTAAAAATGATATAATCCACTTAATTTCTTTAACAAAGGAGAATGAGAAAGTGGTTAAATAGATAGAAGAACTAGGAAAGAGCAATGCCACAAAAATCTAAAGAAGAGAGTATTCAGAAGGAGTGATTTATAGTGCCAACTGCTGCATCGAGGTCAAATAGGGTTAGGATTGAGAAGAATATATTGGTGACTTTGGAGAGTCAGTGTCAATTGAAGGATAAGGTCAGAAAGCACATCTCAAAGAATTTAGAAGTCAGTGAATGGAGAAGTGGAGGCTCCAATTAGAGATTACGTTCTCAAGGAATTTAGTCACAAAAGGGAGAAGAAAGTTTTTTTTAAAGGTAGGGAAGAAATAGACAAGTATAGGCATCAGGGAAAGATCTAGTAAACAGACTGAAGAGAGAAAATGGGGAGGATAATAGCACAATTTGTTGGAGAAGCTGGGAGAGGATGGGATCAAGGGCATATGGAAAGGGTTCTGCCTTGTTAGGAAGAGCTTATTGTGTGACTGACAATGATATTGGAGAGTCAAATCTCAGTAAATGTACATATTTCTAGAAACAGATTTTCATCATTCACTATATTGTTATAATCAGGAAACATTATAGCACAGTTCCTGGTGCATAGTAAATACCTAATAAATGATTTTTGATGGTGAAGATTTTGGTGGTAAGAAAACTTGTAGGAGGTTGGAAGAGATTTAGAAAGTAGGATGAAACTGTGCCATCAGAACCCAACAGAGTGGTAAAGCTGCTTTAGTTACTTTTCTGTGTGCTTGTGGTTAAATTGTTTTATATAATCTTGGCATCTAAGTTAATTCCATGATTTGGCAAATATTTGACAAATATAAGTAAAAGTCAATTTTTTTAGAAACACTGATAAGCACAGCTGACCTGTAGCATTTGGACATTCATATTCCTCTGGAAGAATATGAAGAGATGCTATTAGAAGACCACAAAGACATTTTAGATGGACCTGACATTTGGAAAGGTGGCATATTTTGCAGATCTATCTAATCAATCAAACAAGCATCAGACTACAAAAGCAAAAATGGAACGAAACAATTTATACCTTCAATCATGGTCAGTGTTAGGAAAGAATACGATTCTGGTGCTGAAATTCATGTTTTCAGTTTTTATTTTGATTTTCCCTTGTTTAAAAATGGATATGTCTAGGGCAACCCTAGAAAATTCTTAAGGAACACAGACCTGCTTTTAAAACATGAACTACATACTGATTAGAAATTTCCATCCTTCTTAATATCCTTAAATAATAGGGATAGACCAATTATAAAAGGATATGCTAATAAATTATTTAATTTTATGAACTTGATGTTCAAGTTTTTCAACTCCAAATGAATAAATTTTAATAAATGAGCCTATGTACATAAGGATATGACATTTTAACAATTGTATTCATTTTACAGAGACAGTCTTATATTGATTCTTTTATCACTAGCTGCAGAGCATCTCATACTTCATAGTTTACACTTCATAGTTTAGGTCACAGCTAGAGAAGAATATAAGGACCCTTAGAAACTAAAAAGTGGAGGAAACTCATAGATAATTATTTTTAAAGCTGAACCCCTCATTTTATAGATAAGGAAAATAAGAGTCAGGTTAAATTATTGTCTCAATACTCACAGACAATTAGTGTTTTTGTGATTTAATCAGTGTAATTTTCTCCCACTATTCTTGATTACCCTCCAACCTTCCTTCACACTCACCCAAAATAGTGCATGGTTTCATGAGCTGCTGTGGTTGGAAAAAAAAACAAAAACCTTTACTTGCTGGCAACCCATTTCGTGATGGTTTCTGTTGTACCTGAATATGTTGTTCTAAAATCACGTAGACAATCCAATGCTGCACTCAAAAGACTTCCCAGCTTGGTAGGACATGACAGAGATTGCACAAAGCAGCACAGTTTGAAGAAATCACATGCTTTTTGACTTCCTTGTAACATGATACTATTGATCACCACTCCCTCCTTCAGAATACTTTCCACTTCCTGGGTTTTGTGACATTGCTCTGCCTACCTAATTGATGGGTCCTTTATATTCTCCTTTGTAGAATTATCATCAGTGTTCCTCTGGGTATTCATGAATGTATCCCACGGATTTGTCTTGGAATCTCTTTCTTCATAATTTCAACTATGTATTTTTGATTTCCTTGAGGAGGGATGAGAGAGAGAGAGAAAATAAATATATATTCATTAAAATATTTTTTTAAAGAACAGGCAGTCCACAGAAAGGCTAAAAAAGAGTGGAGAAGAGATCCAAATGCAAAGGCTTCTTGGAAAATCTATTTCAGCATTATCCCAGTAAGCTCTCCCCGCAATTTTTCATTATTGCCATCTTCCCTTTGGGTAGGAAGAAAATAAAAACTGGAAAGTGAGTTGCATAAAATATGCTAAAACTGAAGTATCAACTCAACTACAGTGTCCACTCAGAGAATCCATGTAACATTTTGCCAAATGTCCATCCTGATCTTTTAAGGGAAACTGAGAGTCAATTTTGGGGGTATAATTTTGATATACAATTAACTTTTGAAGCATACTCTCATATTCTATTGAAATATTTTATTTTATTTTCTTCACTTCAGTTGTCATTTGGATTGTGTTTTGAATGCCATTCAGTCATTGAATTTCTTTTTTTTAATTGTTTTTCTGCTCTGTTTACTAGCTTTCCTTGTGTTTGAGCTATTGTACCTCTTTACCATGCCTTTGTATTTTAATGCTTTTTACATAATCATACCAAAGTGAACAATAATTTATGGTCATTGTGAAAGTAACATGCCATTGTAGATTGTACCATATTGATCATAAGAACCTAAAACAACTTCAAATAGTAGTTCAATCAATGCCAGATCAGCTTGATCAACAGGTTCATTATTATCTGTGTTCCTGGACATCACAGTCTTCAGGTAGATGTTCTGTTATGAAAAATGGAATTTGAAAGTCTTACATGTTAATTATCCCTACAGGCATAGGTCTAACCAGGCCACTTATGTCCTTGTTCAAGCTTTGATGTGTTCAAATTTTCTCAAGGATATATTTATGCCTAATCTATATCCATGTGTATATCTAATCTATCTCTCTCAATTAGGTCTAATCTTGCATGAGGAGATAGCCTTTTTTGGTTCCCTAAATAAATATGTATATATACATATATATATGAATAATATATATAGATACGCACATATATGTGTATGTACACATATGTACAAAGGGCAGGTATGTGACCCAAAGGGACATGAGTTAAAATTTAGTCTCAGGCACTAACTAGCTATGTGACCCTGGGCAAATCATTTAGCCCACTTTACCTCAGTTTTCTCATCTGTAAAATGAACTGGAGAAGAAAATGGCAGGTCACTCCACTCTCTTTGAAAGAAAATCCCAAATAAAGGTCACAAAGATTTGAACATTACTGAAACAAATGAACAGCAACAGAGCAGAACAGAAAATAGAAGTCTTAAATAAGAGGGTGGGGATTCAAGTCCAGGCCACCTGAATTGTTTCTAGTATGCCTCGTAGCAGTATGAAGTCATGGTACTATTTTTATCTATTTTCTTAAGTCCTTTCTATGTCCCCAGGCATTCTGTTTGGTTTTGCCACTCACAAGGAAGTCATGTACTTAAAATATACTGATGAGTCTTATGCCTTTTTCCTAAGATGATCTTGCCAACTCAGAAGCCATCTTTGTATGTGATATGTCTAGGCAATTCTTGTCCGCATTTATTTCTCATCTGCTATCATTTGGATAATTCCCAATGAGTATGAAATCTCTCTAGAGTTTATAGCTCTCTCCTTAGTGATACTCCGATTGGAAACATTTAGGACAATTTTCAATCATCCTTAGACTGTTTTGCAATTATTACAATTTACCAGACCAAATGGACTTGTGGGAATTCATACAAATAGAGTGGCTTAGTTTAATTAATGCTTTATTTAATATCATGCTCCCTCTTCCCAAAAAAACAGCTTCAAAAGAAATGAAAAAAATGCATCATTAATGACAACAAAACAAATTCAAGACATTCAGAATGAAAGAAATGAACTTGCTTATTTGGAATTCAAAATCTTGGTTTAATTTCAAGAGAATATGGTTCCATTCTAATTACCATACCAGGGCCATATCTAAGAGAGAAAAAGATCTGAGATGCATCAAGCCCTCTGTTGCTGTTTTCAGTTATGTCTGATTCTTTGTGATCCCATTTGGAGTTTTCTTGGTAACGATACTAGAGTGGTCTGTCGTTTCCTTTTCTAGCTCATTTTAGATGAGAAACTAAAGCAAACAAAGATAAGTCACTTGCCTATGGTCACACAGCTAGTAAGTGTCTAAAGCCAGATTTGAACTCAGAAGGATGAGTCTTCTTGATAGTGCTATGTCCACTGTGTCACTTGGCTTTCCTTTACCCATCTACGTTTTACCTGAGTAAAATCTCACTGAAATAAACAACAAAGACACTCTTGATTAAAATAGTTGGCTTAAAAAAAAGTAATGTGATATCTGAAGCATCAAATACCAGTGTTGCTTTTATGATCCTACTTCTGTCCCAAACCTGGAGGCAGTTTCCTGTCCTGTGATGCCGAGTACTATATATGCAGAGACATAATTCTTACTTGGTTGAGAGACTCTTGGCCGGGGTGTTATGTGGTTGTAGGGAGATCTTGGAGAAAACTGTTAACAGACTCTGGAGATGGGAATTAGAGAAAGATGGGGAGAGAGAAGAGTAGACTACAGAACTGCAAGTGGGAGATCTCCCTGGAGCTGCAGATACATGGGTAAGCCCTAACATGTCCCTTGACTACCTACCAGTGCCTTTGTGAACTTAAAAACTGCTAAAGGTGGACTTCCCTGTCAATATGTGGTTCTCTCCTTGGTTGAGGGGACAATTTATTTCACTCCCTATTGAAGAACTCATCTACTCCTGTGTATTTCACCTAATCTTACTGACTCCTCTTCACATGCTCAGCAACACTGGCCTTCTTGCTATTCCATAAACATAATTCTTCTTTTCTGTACTTAGTTTCCTTTTATGGTCCCTCATGCCTGGAATGATCTCCCTCCTTCTCTCTACCTCCTTCAAGATGAGTTCAAATCCTCCTTTGTGCAAAAGGCCTCTTCCAGGACTTCTTCACTCTATCCTCATTGATAGTGCCTTCTGTCTTCAATTATCCTTCTATCTATACACACAAACTTACATGCCTATATATATATATATATATATATATATATATATATATATATATATATATATATATATATAGGGAGAGAGAGAGAGAGAGAGAGAGAGAGAGAGAGAGAGAGACATGCACACACACATATACATACATATACACATCTTGTATTTGCATGGTTATTTACATGTTGTCTTCCACATTAAAGAAGACATGCCCTGGCTACTTCTTAAACAGGTCTATTCAATGAATGGGCATTGCCTCACCCTAAGTGAGTACCTGCAAAGACCTTGTCATCCTGGGCCATTTCCAGTCATCCTGAGGAATGAGGTCACTGAATTCAGATGGCTCTGGAGGAGAAGTGAGGCTGGTGACCTGCACAGCCCTCTTTCACTCAAAACAAAGTCAAGGGCAAGTCATGTCATCATTTCTCTCTTGGCATGGTCTTCTTTGGCAATGAAGGATGAATATGAAAATGAAAGTGGGGTAGTATTTGCCTTTCTTTGTATCCTTTGTATGCTAAATGCTTACCACAATTTCTGACACAGAGCAGGTGCTTAATAATTTTTTTGACTGACAATCAATTAATATTTGTTAAGTACCTACTATATGCCTGGCATTGGGCTAAATGTTGAGGATACAAAAGGAGGCTCTCAGAAGCTTATGATCTAATGGAGGGGATATATAATGTAAGCTATATACAGTATAAATAGGAAATAGTCAACAGAGTGAAGGCTCTGGAATTAAGAGGAGTTAGGGAAGTCTTCCTGTAGAAGGAGGGATTCCAAATGGGACTTCAGCCAGAGAGGTCAGTAGGCAGATCAGGGGATGGAGAGTGTTCCAGGTATGGAGGATAGACAGAGAGAATGTCTAGAGCTAAGATATATAGTGTCTTGTTTGTGGAAAAACTAAGAGGCCAGACATTGAACTGATGATGTTGTCAGGGAGTAACATATAAAAAGACTGGAAAAGTAAGAGGGCACTAGGTTATGAAGGACTTTGAATACCAAATGCAGTGTTTCATATTTGCTCCTGGAAGCACTAGGGAGCTTCTAAAGTTTATTGAATGTGTGTGTGTGTGTGTGTGTGTGTGCGCGCGCGCTCACGTGTGTAGTGGGGTGGTAGTGGTGACAAGATTAGATGTCCACTTTAGGAAAATCACTTTAGTGGCTGAATGGAGGATAGATTGCAGTGGGAAAAGACTTGGGGCAGTCAGATTCATCAGCAGACTATTGCAATAGTTAGGATGTGAAGTAATGAGAGGATCCACTAGAGTGGTATCAGTGTCAGAGGACAGAGGGGAGGGAAGTAATCAAGAGATCTGGCAAAGGTGAAATTAAGGGGCCTTTGCCAATCTGATGTGTATCACTTCCCTGGTTTGAGTTTACCATTTGATTGAAAAATGGATTTGCATGTTTCCTGAGAAATATTTTTGCATGTGTACCAAGAGTTTGATGAAAGGAGAATAAATTGGCAAATTGCTCCTCAGAGCAATCAGGGAAAGTAGCACTTGTCTTGAATGCTAATCATAGCCCCAAACCACTAATATCTGATCTGTAGTGGACAGATATAATTCTAGAGCAATGCCCCCCTTAGAGACGGGGAAGTAGAGTTAGGTGTAAGACATACCCCTTACTCTCATTTCCCACAAAGGTAGAAATTATTGTCTCACTTGGACATGGTCAGGCTAGTTTGCCGATCAAAAATCTATCTGTCCGTGCTGCACATGTTTTATATTAGATAGAAACAATTTAAATGCCTAGATAACACTTTAATGATAATGGAATTGAGCAGTCATGTTGTTGGAGGGTTGTCTTAGACACTGATTATATTTGTGAGAGTCTCGTCTTTTTTTTTTCTTTTCTATTCAGCTAGATTTAATCAATTTCTTCTCCCTCACTGGCTGCCTCACTGAGTCATCTCATCCTCTTGGCTCCCGTAAGAGTCTCACCATTTGATGTCTATGACTAGGTAGCTTTTGTGATTAGAGTTTCATGCTAAAGGGTCAAAATAATGGGTCAGATTTCAAGATGCTCCTGTTAGTTTTCCTAGGAAACATATTCAGAAATAAGATTATGACCTTGCTCTACATGTCAGTCAGTATGGAATGCACTCTTCTTTTCCACCCTGACTATGAACCAGGAATAAAATTCCATAGCCAATACATTGGGGCAAGGCAGAGCAGGGTGGAAAGGGGAGTCTCTAGGGAAGGCCAATAAGTGACTCTTTGATGTATCCTTCAAGGATATCTTGACACACAAAGATCTAAAAGAACCTGTTTCCTAGGATCACTATGGAAAGCAGGTTCTTCCTAAGAACCCTCTAGGTGCGGTCTTCCATTCAAGGAAACGGAAAACTCCAATACCTGAAACAAATTTAAATGTCAGAGGCTGTGATCCACTGAGATAGAAGTCCTGCAAACTAAAGGACAACCTATTTGCTGAGCAGATTTATTGCAGCAATTTAAATTAGGGTAGATCATCCAGACCCAATACTATTTTCATTCCTTTGACAAATATTTATTAAAACAAGTATTTGCAGAGTGGTGTCCTAGACAAAGGGAGAGATAATATTCAAATAAAACAAGGTTCCTGGCCTCAGGGAACTTACAACTTATTATGAAAAGAAGATACAAACATGGACAGAGATAGTGAACAATATTGAATTACAAATGCATCACAGACGTATAAACTGGAGTGCTATGTGAAAGGAGAAGGTAGAATTTGACAGTGTAGGTCAGAGAAGAGGAAGTGGTATTTGAGTTGGACTTTATGGATGCATAGAAATTCAACCCTCCTGCGGGCACTAAAGAGACTCTGGCGATGGTTACAAAATGAATCTAGGACCCAAAGGGGTCAGAAAGAGCGTTTCTTATTGTGTGTGTGTGTGTGTGTGTGTGTGTGTGTGTATGTGTGTGTGTGTGTATAAAATCATAATATATGAACACTGAATAACAGGATGTGCCAAATAGCCTGGTGCCTTTGGGTCTAGCCACCCTAATGTACTGTCATGGGGACTTTTCAAATTTTACCTAGCAAATGCTAAATTTTTCATGTTTCCTATTATCAGTGAGTTCCTTGGGTAGCGGCAAGAATAAAATCCATTTTCTTCAACGCTTCATTTGAATTACCCTTTTCTGCCAGTCTAACAAACATGCTAAGTTATAGACTATCTTAGCACTTGAAAGAGAATGAGATTTTTTAATCCTACACAAAGAAAATTTAAATCAAACTAGTCAGAGTAATTGTAGCATGAAAAATTTCATTGTTTTATGTTGCCTTTGATACATAGGTTTTTATATTTTACAGATTGATCAATATACAAATGATTTCTCATTAGAAAAACATAAAGACATTAACCTTCATAGTATTCAGAAGGTAGGCAAAAAAGGAATGTAGCTTTCTTTTTTTTGGCATACTGAAAATGTTTTAACTTTCATGCCAAATGCTTAGGATAAGCATTGGCTTATTTGTTTTCCTTTGGGAAAGAAAATCATTAACTTCTAGATCTAGAATTCATTCAGGGCCAAGACAGCTTTTGTTCATAAATTGTTTCCTTAGATGAAGTTGGAATGGTAGAATTTATATATGAGGGAACTAAGCAGTCTTAGAAAAAATATTTTGCTCACAAAACACACATAATTCTAAATGTTCTGGAATAATCACAAAGGTTATTTGGATTAGTTATAACCTCAAATGTACTTGGTTCAGAAAGAAATCTCTAAAATTGGATTAAAAAAAACCATACTGTTCCCTGGATAGAAAGATGATGCTACAGATCCCTTGTCAGAACAGTATGTGTTTTTTGAGTCTTTTTTTTAAAAGTAGTGACTCATCTTGTGGGCTGAACCCTTTGTATCCTATCAACAAATCTTCTGAGCAGTTGTATACATCAGTAAATTGATGAACCAATTGTTTCTGGCCATGGAACAGAGAGAGAGAGAGAGAGAGAGAGAGAGAGAGAGAGAGAGAGAGAGAGAGAGAGAGAGAAAGAGAGAGAGAGAGAGTGGCAAGGCTATGTAGGGCCACGGATGATAACTTTTGCCTCTAAATGTGCACAATTAATCATAATCTGAAGCACTTGCATCATATGTCAGCTCTTGGCATATGTCAACAAACTTGTCAAATTATATTTTAACAAATATCTTATAATGAGGTAAGGTGTTACTCAAGTTAACCGAAGTGCTATAATTTACATCACAGATAGGCTGTGATTATACTCATGACCATTTTCTCCAAAATGATTCATTGTGGTTCAGTCAATCAATTGGTGGATAACTGGCCAATCTAATCAAAATGGTAACATCAGTCATGGAAGTAGAGTAGCCTTGCCAAAACATTTTTATTAAAATGAGAACTCTTTCCTGAGTTTGCAAGAAAATGTTTGAAAATTTTCTGCATTTCTAAGTCATCTTTGACCTTATGCTTAACAGGGGATTCAAGGAGAAGTCTTCCACTGGATAGCAAGGGATGTGTCTACTTTTATAATTAACAAGAAATAATAACAAAAAACCTCTTTAACTTGCTGTTTCTTTAAAATATCCCATTATTCATTTTTGGAAAATGTCATTTGTTCACTTGCTCATAGAGAGAAATTATTTATATATATATAGTAGAAAAGAATGATTATTTCATTGAATTCACTAACAACATAATACCAGTGGTGGAGTAATGGCATACAATGTAGCTTGGTTATTTCTTCCTCTTCCTCCTTTTTTGTTTTAATTATTTCTTTATAAGCACACTGAATATACTTAGTTGTACAGTGAGTGAATCATCTGGCTGATTCCACCAAATGCTATCATCTCTACAAAATGAGAAATAACGTGCCTAGATTTCCTTTAAACTCCTACTCCATTCTCTTATCATGGTCTGGATATAACTTTGGTTCCCAAAAGCTATACCAATAAAAATGCATATTCTGAAGGTCAAATATTAGCCTAGAAACAGTCTATATATATGTTGGCAAAAGTCATCCTAGATAAATTCAGAGGGGGTCATCTGAGCAAGTCACTTGATGATGAATTTTTTGCTCACAGAAGCTCCAAGAGACATTCTATGAATTTGTAACACTGTAGTAATGTGAATTGGTGGAGGGAGTAACCACATTTACAAAATTCTTGAAATATTGGCTAAAAAGGGTATATACCAAGCAAAGCTTGATAAGAATGCATTTTCTGGATGTCTTACAATTCTTGACTAACAGGGCTTTAAACTGAAGAGGATAGGGAGGGAAAAGATGTCCTATGCATAGCCCTCAAATTAGAGTACCTTCAAAAGAGGAGGAAGGATAGCAGATGAGACGTCCAGAAGTTCATAGGAAACAAAATCCAAAAAAGAAGCCAGTATTAAAACCCATGGCCTCAAATGCCTATGCACAAATACCCAAGTTTAGGCAACAAACAAAATTAAGTAGGGGTCCTAGTGTAAGAAAGTAAATCTGACCATGTACATGTTACTGAGACATGGTGGATGAAATTAATAATTGGACCATGGTTGTGGATGGGTATAGATTATTCAAAAAGCATGGGTCTATGTGTGCATGAAGGGAGTGACATTCTATATTAAGAAAGTATACTTACATGAGGAAATCCAGGCACTAGAAAAAGGAAGGATAAAAGAATGTTTTTAGATGAAGGTAAATAGAGGGAGAAATAAATAATTTTGTCATTTAGTATTGTACAAATCATATGGGCAAAAAGAAAAAAGAGATTACTAGTCTGGGAAACATAGTAAGTGTGACATACAGATGGGATATAATAGCTGTGTGAAGTTTCAATTATCTAGACATCTAGTAGAGTCTTCCTATCCCTTTCTCTTTCCTTCTCCCTTTTCTTCCATCCTTCCATCCTCCTTCTTCCAAAGAATTGCAAATAACTTCTTGACTTGCCTTTCTGATAAATAGAAGTATGTATAGAATAATTTTACATACATAGACCTATTTGTGCCCAATGGCAGACATTTTTAGGGTTGGGGGGAGGTAAGAAAAAAAGGAAAAACAAGTAAATGATAATTTTCTTCTATATTTGGAGGGAATAACAAGTTGTACATGGTAGATTTCTGGTTTCATGTGCAATCATCTTTTTTTTCTTCCATTATGAAAATGCTTATTTTGTTTCCTGAATTGAGAAATAAAACAAAATTTAAAAAAAAGGTGAATGGACCAATAAGGGAAATTTTTACCACAACTCTGATTTTCAGTAACAAGAAAAAAGTAGTTACTTTGATGGAAATGGTGTGAACCCTGTTCTGGGAGGAGGGAATGGGAAGGGAGAAGAAAATGACCATCCTTTCCTAGGATTTCTGATAAAGGAGAAGACATTTATACATAGTCTGACATATACCTTAGATTTTGAGAAAGAACATTTTAACCATTTCTAATGATAGATAGTAACCCATGAACTAAAATTATATTGGGGAAGCCAGTTCATGAGAGATGGAAAAACCCCAAGAACAAAATTCTGAAGACACCAAGGGAAACAAGTTTAATGAGGAGGAAGTATCAGTTTTTTCTGAAGAGATTGATGCACATAGAACTCGCCAATCATGTTAGATTTTTGAAAAGAAATATGTAAAAGATGGAAGCAAGTCCAGGTAATAGAGGATGCATGGTATGGTCCTGTAAAAATAACGCCAGGGGTACTAAAGCTAAAAATGAGATGAAGGCGATGAAGAAAAGCAAGGACAAAAAAAGTTTATTATTTTTTAACTCTATTTGGATAAAAAATGGCAAAGGTAAAAGAATTTGGGGTGGATGGAATGATGATAACTGATAACACATAGAAGGTAGGGCTGCTGTATTCATATTTTGCTTCTGTTTTCTCTGCCAAGGAGAATGAACTTTGCACTGGAAATTAAAGAGAAAACTTTACTAATGAAGAATTGGTAAATAAAATAAGTAAGGAAGTGGTGAGAGACTTTCTGGCTACCCTTAACTGATTCAAGTTTACATGAACTATACATATTTAAAATGCCCAATGTGATTATTGATCTGCTATTAGTAATATATGAAAGATCATGGAAAACAAGATCTGAGAGGAGCAACGCCCCAGATTAAAAACAGGAAGAGAATAGTGGGCAAACTGTAGGCCAGGGATCTTGACTTTGATTATTGGAAAAATGATAGACTACATCTTGAAAGAGATGGATGGGAAACATCAGAAAAGGAAGTGGTGATTACAAAAAGCCAGTATGGCTTCATCAAAAATAAGTCATGCCAGATGGATCCCATTTCCTTTCCCAACTGAATAACTAAACTAAGGCGAATGACTAGCATTAAGGGGAGTGGTATGGATACTTCTATTTTAGTAAACCTTGATAAAGTATCTATTCATGGGAAGAAGATACAGAGATACAGATTAGAGAATATAGTCAGATGAATTCAGAACTGGTTGGGTGGTCAGATTCATTGTCAAGGTGATGAGAGGTCTCTACATATATACCCCAGGGATTTTGCTTGGCCCTCTATTGTTTTATATTTTTATCAATGACTTGGATTGTGGCAAAATTTATACTTAACAATTTTGCTGTTAAAAAAATATTAGGAGAGGTAATTAACACATTGAGTTGGGAGCCAAAAAAGTCCTGGCAGGCTAGACATCAGATTAAATGCAGCTAGGCAGAACAGTAGATGGAATAGCTGGACCTGGAGTCAGAAAGACCTGAGTTCAAATATAGCATTAGATACTCTCTGTGTGACCCTGGGCAAGTCACTTAACTCCTGTCTGCCTCAGTCTCCTCATCTATAAAATGGGGATACTAGTAGCACCTGCCTCCAAGAGTTATTATGAGGATCACATGAGATAATAGTTGTAGAGCACTTGGCACAGAGTAAGGTTTATACATTAGCTATTACTTAGTGATGATGTTGGTTATTATTAAGATCAAAATTTAGAAAGAAGTTGTTCTGAAAAAGATATAGGAGTTACATTGCACTGAAATCTCAGTCAGCAGAGTGATGGGGCAGCCAAAAAAGGAAATGTAGTCTTGGGCTGTATTAAGACTAGGACAGTTTCCAGGAATAGGTAGGTGACAGTCCCAATATATGTATTCTCATCATAACTTAGCTGAAGCATTTTGTTTAGTTTTGGGTTTCACAGTGTAAAAAGCACATGATAAATAGGAATTTCCAGAAAAAAGCAATCAGGGTGGTGAAGGATCTTTGCGCTGTTGTATGAGCATAATTTAAAGGAATTGGGCATGTTTAACTTGGACAAAGGGAAATTCAAAGGGGACATTATAGCCATATTCAAGGACATGAAGAGCTGTGTATGGCAAAAAGGATTAAACTTGTCTTCTTGGTCTCAGTGGGCAGAAACAGGGTCACTTGATGGAAGTTACAAAGAGATAAATCTGGGCTAGATCTCAGGATAAATTTTTTAACAATTAGAACCGTCCAACAGTGACATTTGTTGCCAGGAGTCATGGTACGTTAGGCCACCTTGGAGGTTTTTAAGCAGAACTGGAATGACCACTTTTGGAATATGTAATTGTAGAGATTCCTTTTGTGTTTGGGTTACACCAGAGAACTTTTGAGGTCTCTTCTGACTCTAAATTCTGTAATTCCGTGTGTTTCTGATTCTGAGTCAGAGTTCCTGGGGTTTAAATCCTGACTTTCTTACTCTTTGGGTGATCTAGAAAATACTAATTAACTATTCGGTGGTCTTAATTTCCTCATCTAAAAAAGGAAGAGGCTGAACTAGATGACTTTTAAAAATTAATATAATTAATTAATAATAGTTATATATCATATAACTTATAATTATTTATTGTATAATTATAATAATGTAGTCAATTCATGTAGATTAATATATATAATTTAGATACAGATTTTCTAGATGACTTCTAATGTCCCTTCTAACCCTAAATCTATTATGCTCCTATGATGAAGTCATCGATATATCCCAACGTTTGCAGGTGGTTTATGTTTCCCACTACTTTTCTCATAGGACATTGACAAGTGGCAGATGGTGCCTAGCCCCCCCACCCTCCCAGATTTCTTTGGGCTTCAACTAGCAGAATTCTTTCCAGAAAAAGCCTGCTTCCTTGTTTTTCCCTGTTATGAAGATGCAATATTTATTGTGCAGCATCCAAACCAAAAACCGATCATGGTTGAGCCGATCATCAGAGGCACCCTGAACTCATAGGAGGGTACATTCAGCCTTCAGTTTTCATGTTCAAAGTAGTCTACACATATTTGAATCTTCCTGGTCTTCTAGTCAACATCTTGTGCGATGTACCATTCAGAGGCCAAGGGGTCAAGGTAAAAAGTTCTTTTGCTAAAAACATATTCCTCTAGTAGTTCTCAAAGTAGTTAGAAGTCATCAAAAAGGAGATAAAAAGAAATTTGAAAGAATGATCCTTGAGGCCTCAGGAGCTCCCCATCAAAATGCTAAAAACTTATTCTACACTGTTCTTGCACAAAGCATCCACAGCTGGATAAGTTAACTCAGTGTGGCTCAGGTCTGTACCACAACTTCTGCTTACAGCAGTTCTGGTTGACATTGTAAGAATATGTGTGGGGGCCAATTCATGCCTCTCTTGGCCCACAACACCAGGACATCTTGAAAACATATGTTCTCCTCTTCTTCCATGTTACATGTGGATGGACTACAGGATATTGTGATAATGACTTTGACTGATAATTCCTTCAAATGATTTCTGAGATCTTCTGTCTCTGAGAGGTCAGATGACTCTAAGAAAGCTTGGCAGTTGCTGTGGTGAATTCTGTGCATTGCATCACATCCCCATTTCTCTACCATTCAATAGGAATGTTTTAGTCATGAAATTGAGTTCTCATATCTAGCTAGCACAGTAACTGACACATAGCACACAAAGAACTCTTGTTGTCTTATTGATTAATTCCTCCAATGATACTTCTACGGTGTAGGCAGTGGAGACTTCACAAAATTAAACTCTGGACCCTCTCCATAGGTGGAGGATTCAGCTCTCTGTCAACATTGTCTATCCTCCTCCTTTCTTCCACTGATGTCTGTCTTCTTGAAATCTTCTACTCAGATTGACAGGATGTCCAGCTGTTGTACTTCAGATTACTTCCTGCAATATTTTGTTAATACTTTGAATAAGTTGGTATTGGTTTTAGACAATGTTCATATACTGGAAATATTTACCATGTTGTGTACCTTTTTCTCTGACACACATAATTTCCTTAGGGAACTTTGAGCGTACACTGATAAAACCTAAATGATGATCTCTGGTAGTCCATAGAGGCCTAGCCTCTGCATGGTCTATGGATATATTTATTTATTTTTAATTTTTAAATTTTGTTTTTAACTGATGGAACAAAGCAAGCATTTCCACAACCTAGTACAGTAAAAAAGATGATTGTACATAAAACTGTAAATCTACTATGCACAACTTGCAATTCCATTCAAATATACTACGGTATTATCATGTAAATTTCTTTTCTTTCTTTTATTTCTTCCCTCCTCGCAAGATGGTCACTAGTAAACACAAATAGATATATATGTAAAATTATTCTATATACACTTCTATTTATAATTCCTTTCTCTGAATGCTGATAACAACTTTCTTCATATGCTAATCTATAGTTATATTTATATATAACTTTATACTTAATTTGGGTATTTACAGGAGACAAAATAGCTTATTTGTTCAAAGTAATTCTTAAAACAACATTGTTGTTACTGCATAGAGTGTTCTCTTGGTTCTTCTCATTTCACTTCATTATTTCATGAAAGTCTTTCTATGTTTTTCTAAAATCACTGAGCTCATCATTTCTTATAGCACAGTTGTATTATATCACAATTATACACCACAACTTGTTCAGCCATTCCCCAACTGATGGACATCCGTACAATTTTCAGTCTTTGTGACCACAAAGAGAGCTGCTAGAAACATTCTAGAACAAATAGGTTCTTTTCCTTTTTTCCCTAATTATCTTTGGAGATAGACCAAGTGGTAGTATTTCTAGGTCAAAGGATATAGGAAGTTTAATAACTTTGCATATAATTCCAGATTGTTCTTCAAAATGATTGGATCAGCTCACAGTTTCAAAAACATGCAATATATAATGTATCTTTTCCAAATATCTCTCGTAGAATTACTATACTACAATAGTCACTTGATGTACACTATCCAACACAGTGAGATGTTCTCCATGTTCAGTCCTCATAGTTTCTGCTGCTTATATTTCTCTGAATGGAAAGGAACCAGGAAAGGTTGTGGATGGGACTTGGTTTAAGTAGTCAGGGGTATGAGGTTACTTGTTCTCTTTAGCTAAAGCAAATCTTAACTCATTCAGCTTTTGGTCTACCATACCCACTTTCCTTAAGTTTATTCAGTGCCAGAGTATAGCTCTATTTCTCTGAGTACAGTATGCTAGTTGTATTTACACATCAGGCTTCTAAGTCCTCTGGCCCAGTAGTACTTTGTTTTTTTTGTTTTACTCATTTCTTCACTTCTCAATAGATTTTGTGAACTCATCTTCAAATTTCAGTTATTAGACGTGTTGTCTTTTCGTAACTCAGTGGTGTCTACTTGAGAAGATGTTTTGGAGCTTTTGGAAGTTTTATATAGAATAGGAATTTTTCTATTTGTCCTCTGGCTGTTCCTCATATAGCCTCATTCTTTGTAGCAAATGACTATACAATTTGCCCTCTATCCCCTTCATGGATAACTAGGCATACCCTTAGATTCATAGCGCTCATCAACCTTGGTGATATTCACTTCTTTCTTCATTATCTTTTTGATTACCACTCTCTAATGCAGCCTACTCATATTAGCACAAAATTAGAGACTTTTGCTGTTCATGCCCTTAGGGATTGATGAACTGGATAAAGGCTTGCTGAGTGGTCATTGATATTTGCTATTTGAATGTGTCTGACTCTTCATGACCCCATCTAGGATTTTCTTGGCAAAGATACTGGAGCCGTTTGTCATTTCCTTTTCTAGTTCATTGTATAGACCTGGAAAATAAGGCAAATAGGGTGAAGTTGCTTGCCTAGGGTCACACAACTATCACATTCCTGAGGTTATATTTGGACTTAGGTGTTCTTGACTCCAGGCCTGGCAATTTCCTCATCTTCACAAAAATTCCAGCACTGCAACTTCAGAATCCAATGATTTTAGATGGAAAATATCAAATGCTGGTCCCTTAAGGCTTTCTATTGACCTCTTCCATTTCACCACAGCCCCTAGTCTCTGATGATATGGCATACCCTATCTTGTATGTGGGATGCAATGGATAATGTACTGTATTGATAGTGCATTTTTGCTTATTGTTATTGTAACATTTTGCTTCATTCAAAGATCTTTCCCACCCATTGATAGGCCCATGTGACCTGCTTAAATCACTGGAAGCCCAAGTCACATGTGGTAGGAAGAGCTTGCTGGATGGGAGGAGCAGGAAGGGTAGAACAGGAAGCAGAGCTAAAGCAGAGTCCAGAGGAAATTAGTCAGAGCAGTTAAGACTGAAGGAGAGAGAGAAAGGCATACAGCTGACTAGAATGAGTGAGAGATATTGTTTGTGATTTTGTTTAAGGGAGCCTGTTTGTGATTTGTTTAAGGGAATTGGTTTGTGGGAAGTCTAGCAGGAGAAGGCTTGGGGATAGTGTTGCTCTCTGCCTTGTTATTGTGTATAGATTTTTGTTACTATGATGGATTCTCCTTTCTGGTGTCTGAATAAATGCTTTTGTTCTGTCTTCCATGTGGAGAGTCTGTTGTATTTCACAATTCGAAATTATGCTGGCATATTCCTGGCTGCTGTATGTGTGGTGAATATCACATTGGTGCCAAAAGAACTGGGCCTAGTGTCAGGGAGACTCATCTTCAAGTAGACCCTGGACAACTCACTTAACTCTGTTTGCCTCAGTTTCCTCATCTGTAAAATGAACTGGAGAAATGGCAAACCATTCTAGTATCTTTGCCAAGAAAATCCAAAATGGGATCATGAAGAGTTGAATGTGATTGAAAAATGACTGTACTTAAATGGTTTTCCTTAGTGTGACATGGATTTCTCCTCCCAAAACAAAACAAAATCCTTCTAAACTTGGGGTAATGAAATCCACAAATTTGTATTAATATAATTTAAGCTCCATTTCTAGCTGTTGATGATCTCATAAGTATTGATCTCAGAAGGAATCTTGCCCTCTATTCTCAATCAATCCCTCATTGTTTAGACATTTTTTTGACCCTCTGTAGGATCTTTTTGTCCAGAGAGAAGGTTCTTGTGATCATTTTATAGAAACTCTTTCCAAATTGTTTATCTCCAAGGATGCTGCAATGAACTATTGGTAAAGCTATTTTAGAGAAGGCTGGCAGTTTTTTTCGTTTTGTTGCAATTTAGGAAGTGCTCTAGGAGACTCCAAATTATTCATAGAAACATAAAGAGCTCTCTCGATGTTTTTGCCCTCAAAATCAATGAACACCTCAACACTCAGAATCCTCTGTGAAGCTCTAAGTACACTTTTGTACACCAGTATTCTGAAGATGTAATATCCACTTTGATTATTTTTTTTAACTTAAATCTCATGCAGCAACTTAACAAATGTGAAAATTATTTCATAGAACCATGCAACAATGATAAATAATACCCTACAACAATATGATTCAAATAGAAGGAATAACATAATATTAGAGGTACAAAGAGAAATGTTCTTCACTTCAGGAAAGCAATCCCAAGAGGAGCAATGCAATTCTGAATTATCAATATAATCTAAAGCAGGGGGAGAAATGGAGGAAAACATTCCAACCAAAAGAAAAATATCTTTAGGCATGAAGAGATATAACCTGCAAACTTTTGAAGAAAGTTGAATTCTAAAAAATAATTTGGCCCAAACAAATTTGCACATGCCATTGGTATTAGAGAATACTGTGGATATTGTGGGAAATAACAATACGATATTGTTGCTTCTGAATAAAAGCCAAGTTTTGAAACAGGATGCAGGTGCTTAAGTGGCAACCGGAAAGACCCTTCTTGAAAATGGGATGTAGACTCATTGTAGGAAGTTTAGGTGGTCCTAATAGGCTGTAAATCCTGCAGTACCCAGTCAATGGGGAAACAGAGGAGGAAAATATGAATCCAAAAAAGGGAACAAAAAACTGCATTTGTCTCAATGGGTGTGCCTACTTGTTGGGTACCCACTCTTGCAAAAACATTAATAAAAGTTCTTCCTAACTCACCAACATCTTTGTAGCATTCTTAATAAGATGCATGTTTCTTACCATATCAGCCAAGCTTAATATCCTCAAGGTACCTAGTAACTCTATTCCCAACTCACCCATTAGCTTTGTCCCTGGCTCACTGAGGCACCTATTTATTCACCAATCAAATTCTTGGCTTTTACCTACTTAGGCAATTCTTCCCTTCACAGTTAAAGTTGAAATAATTTTGTATAGTGTCATTATTTTAGTAAGCTGTTTAACTAAAGCAAAAAAAATAAATTCAGATATGTATGACCAAAGTGCCAATCATCTCAGTTCTTCCTCAAGCAGGGAGGAATTCATCCTCACTAGCTCTAGCTTCAAGAGTGAAATGAACAGGGGGTGGAGTCAAGATGGTGAAGTGGAATTGTGCTCATCCATAAATTCCTTCAGATACCTGTAAGAAGTGAGTTAACAAATTGGTGTTACTAAACACATATTCACCAAGTGGTATAGCATCCAAATTCTTAGAGGAAAAGTTAAGAGAACTACAGGAAGAAACAGACAACAAAGCTATACTAATGGGGGACCCCAGTCTCCCCCTCTCTGAACTTGATAAATCTGATCTCAAAATAAATAAGAAAGAAGTTAAGGAGGTGAATAGAATTCTGGAAAAAGTAAATATGATAGACCTCTGGAGAAAACTAAAAGGAGATAAAAAAGAATATACTTGTTTCTCAATGGCACATGACACATACACAAAAATTGATCATGTACTAGGGCATAAAAACCTCACAATCCAGTGCAGAAATAATCAATGCATCCTTTTCAGATCATGATGTAATAAAAATTACATGTAATAAAGGGCCATGGAAAGATAGGCAAAAAAATAATTGGAAATTAAATAATCTAATCCTAAAGAGTGAATGGGTCAAATAACAAACCATAGAAACAATAACTTCATTCCAGAGAATGATGATAATGAGACAATCTACCAAAATTTATGGGATACAGCAAAGTCAGTTCTTAGGGGAAATTTTATAACTCTGAATTTTTACATGAATAAAATAGAGAAAGAAGAGATGAATGAATTGGGTATGCAACTGAAAAAGTTAGGAAAAAAAACAAGTTGAAAATCCCCAATTAAATACCAAATTAGAAATACTGAAAACCAAAGGAGAGAGTAATAAAACTGAAATTAAGAAAATTATTGAACTAATAAATAAAACTAACAGCTAGCTTTATGAAAAAAACAATAAAGTTGATAAACTTTAGGTCAATCTGATAAGCCTTAGAATAGGATATTCCAGAATTCAAAGGAACTGGGATTAAAATCAAGAATTACCTACACAGAAAAACTGAGCATAACACTTTAAGGGAAAAAATGGTCATTCAATGATATAGAAGACTTTGAAGCCTTCTTGATGAAATGACCAAAACTGAGGAGAGAATTTGACTTTCAAGGACAAGGATCAAGAGAAGAATGGAAAGGTAAACAGGAAAGAGAAATCATAAAGGACTTTCTAAAGCTGAACTGCTTACATTCCTATATGAAAAGATAATATTTAGGCAGAGCCAAGATGGCGGAGTAGAAAGACTCACATATGCTAGCTCCGAACTCACAGCCCACAATTATCTATAAAAAGAACTCCCAACAAATTCTGGAACAGTGGAGCCATGCAGCAATGGGGTGAAGGATGTTTCCATTCCAGAGAGGCCTGAAAAACAGATCCCAAAGGTCCGTCGCACCCCGGACGGGAGCAGAGCCCAGTCCTGCCCTGGCCGCGCGGCACTGAGACGAGCGAGCAGATCCGAGCAGGCTTCAGGGATGGAATCTCCAGCCCAGCAGCCATGAGAAGGTCCCTCCACCCACAGGTGCTACAGATCAGTGAGAGAGACGTCTGAACAGGCTGAGAGGGGAGGGGATGTCTCCATGACTCGGGCCCCCTCTGGAGGCAGTGGCAGAGGTAGCGGGTGGCCAGAGGCTCCTGGAGCAGGCAGGAGCTCAGGAGGAGCTCCATTATGGGAGGTCTCTGCATAAACCCCCTGAGGGAACTGATCCTGGGAGGCAGCCCTGCCCCCACCTGAGAACCTGATTTAATCTTACCCTGAATAGCAGCCAGGCCTGCCACTGAAAGCCCTGAGATTGGGGAGCAGCATTTGAATCTCAGATCCCAAGCATTACCTGGGGGGACCTAGATGGGGGTGGAGAGGACTCTCAGAAGTCAAGTAACTGGCTAGGAAAATGCCCAGAAAAGGGAAAAAAACTAAGACCATAGAAAGTTACATTCTTGGGGATCAGATGATTCTGCCCTTCCTCTCTGACAAGGAAGAAAACTGCTTACCATCAGGTAAAGACATAAGAGTCAAGGCCTCTGTATCCCAAACATCTGAAATAGATATCCAATGGGCTCAGGCCTTGGAAGAGTTCAAAAAGGATTTTGAAAATCAAGTTAGACAGGGGGAGGAAAAAATGGGAAGAGCAATGAGAGAGATGCAAGAGAAGCATGAAAAATGGGTCAATACCTTGATAAAGGAGACCCAAAAAAATGCTGAAGAAAATAACACCTTGAAAAATAGGCTAACTCAATTGGCAAAAGAGGTTCAAAAAGCCAATGAGGAGAAGAATGCTTTCAAAAGCACAATTAGTCAAGTGGGAAAAGAAGTTCAAAAGCTCACTGAAGAAAATAGTTCCCTCAAAATTAGAATGAAACAGATGGAGGCCAATGACTTCCTGAGAAACCAAGAAATCACAAAACAAAACCAAAAGAATGAAAAAATGGAAGAGAATGTGAAATATCTCATTGGAAAAACAACTGACCTAGAAAATAGATCCAGGAGAGACAATTTAAAAATTAGGGGACTACCTGAAAGCCATGATCAAAAAAAGAGCCTAGACATCATCTTCCATGAAATTATTAAGGAAAATTGCCCTGAAATTTAGAACCAGAGGGCAAAATAAGTATTCAAGGAATCCACCGATCACCGCCTGAAAGAGATCCAAAAAGAG
>CM053772.1:107485006-107511720 GCA_028658325.1 Potorous gilbertii | reverse complement strand
GATCTCCTCAGTTGACCTGAGGCAAAAGCAAGCTCAGGGGCTGGTAATCCCAGCTGCCCTCTTGTCTTTCTGATTCCCCTGGACAGCTGAGGCACACCTAGATGCTAATTCGTGTTCCCACCCCTCCTGGGGCTCAGAGTTGCCTGGGTCCTAGTGCAAGTTTTCCCTGCCCTGGGTCCTCTGTCCTTCTGGTTTGCCTCTGCCACCATAGGAGGAATCCTCCTTAGCTATTTTCCTTGTCTCAGGTGTTATGAGACTATTGGCCTCCTTCTGCTGTTTCTGCTGATCTGGGATTTTTCTGGGGAAATATTTTATGGTTCTTTCACGGTCATCAAGGCGGGAGGAGAGAGCATTTACTGATTACTCTGCCATCCTGGCTCCCGGAAGTTCAAGTAGGTAGGTGACTTACCGAAGTTTGATCTTCGGGCTGAAGGTCTCAGGAGCTGCTGTGCTGATATCTGTGGTGCTCCGCGGCTCTCACTGACTCGGTTCAGCTTGGCTTGTCTCTCGCCCTTGGTGCTGCTCCTCTGGTTCTGCCTGCCACTCAGGTTTCTCGGGTCCCTTCTGCTCCGCTGCGCTGGCCGTGCTGCGCTGTGCATTGTGGGCTGTGGGCTCACCCCCACAGAACAGATCCTTCCCATGGACCTTCCAGGCCAACCTGAGCTCCGAATCTGTCACCGTTTGTCTCCCACTGGATTCCGCACCTCCAAAATTTTGGTCAGATTCTCCTTTCAGAGATACCTGAAGGAGTTTGTCCGAGAGCTTAGGTGAGTCATTGCTCTCACTCCGCCATCTTGGCTCCGCCTCCCCCAAGAACTATATTGTAATAGATGAGACTACATATGTATTTGTGTATATAGTGCTGTATCCTTAGCATGATATATGAAACATAGGAAATGATGAACAACCACTTATTGATTGATTGATCAATTGATTGGTTGAAAGCCCTGGGGTTCACTCTCCTATAAATACATGCTACATCCATTGTAGGTAGGAAGAATGAACATTTAAAGATTACATGTAGAAAAGCATATAGGTGGGAGGCCTCATGGAGGCCTATACAGAGGGTATCAATACAATAGATTATAAATTCTTTGAGGATAAGTCTCCCTCAAGGTTTAACAAATCATTTATATAGAGTACAGGTTTAATCTTTATATTCATCTGTTGATTTTCTTGACTATAATATAATATATAGTATATAATATAAACATAATATAATATACATTTTGAAATAAAAATTCTTTCTAGGAGTCTAATCTCCTTTATATATTAGGCTGAATACATAACAGAGATTCTTAATCTGTGTGTTCATGAACTTGTGTTTTTTTTTTTAATGCTTTGATTATATTTCAATATACTTACTTTCCTTTGGAATCCTATGTATTTTATTTTTATACATTAAAATTACTCTGAAAAGGTTTTATCAGATTACCAAAAGGATCTGCGACACAAAAATGATTAAGGGTCCTTGGTCAAGAGATAATTCTCAAATAACCAAATAATTCATTGAAAAAAATTAGTCAATGAATCTGCTACTCCTAGGAATCATAACATTTATGGAGTTTAGAAGTCATTTATTCCCAGCTCCTCATTTTACAGACTTGGCCAAGACCACCAAGGCAAAAACAAGCAGAATGAAAGAAGATTTAAATATAAACGTTGTATAAAGATGAAAACATGAGTAGGACCAAGTTTTTCACTGTTTCCTTGGTTTTATCAGTGCTGTGTTAGGTGCCTCAGGCTCTGGACGGGAAGGGGAACATTGACTTATGGTTGAAGGAAGACTCAGCAATGATAATGCATAACACTGGAAACCCAGGAACAGAGCTGCCTGCCTATGTGCTGACAGGGTGCAGGTCTAACACATATTTGGCCATGCCTGTATTAGCAATTGCACAATGCCTACTGGTTTATTTTTAAGTTGGTTTCCCGCTCCCCCGCTTCACACCTCCCTCCTTTTCCCCTCTCTACCCCCCTTTATTTTTTTCAGGTCAGTGAGTCAGTAGCCTGAAAACATCATGGGACCCTAATGAATTGCTTACTCATTTTGTGTACAGTCTAAAGAACTGCTACATATTGCAAACCTTGATTCTACCATTTGCTTGCTGGATGATTTTTTTTCTATTTTTTTTTTTTTGTGAGGGAATATGAAACTGCTTTACAAATTTGACCTTAATTCTAGTATGACCTTGCCACCTCTACTTTTACTTAATTAACCACTATTTTATTCACCTTTTGTATTAATACTTAGTTTATTCAGGAAAATAAATGAGAATATTCTCTTAAATTTGAGAGTTCAGGATTAAATAATGTGGGAGGTAGGAGTGTGAATATGTGCATGTGGGGGGGCAGGTAGGGAGGACAGGTAAGATTGTTGATTTCCTCCTTTTTAAAATTGGAAATCACCCAGATTCTAGTTACTTGACTATGGAGCTCTACCATTATTTCTTATTAATCTATTAAACCAACAAAGTGTCAACAAGCATTTACTGAGTATCTCCTATGTGCTAAGCATTAAATCAAAGTCTTTCAGAGAAGGCACATTCTACCATAGAAGACAACAGATATGCGTTTAGTATATATAAAATGTATTAGAAATACAAGGTGATATTCTGAGAAAGCAATAATGACAGAAGGGGGTGGGGGAAGGTGAAGAAGGGCTTCATATTGGAGATAGCAACCAAGCTGAATTAGGAATGAAATGAGGGATGCTACGAGACAGAGATGAAAAAAAGGAGTGCATTAGAAGCATGGGAGACAAGCTTCTCAAAGGCATAGTGATGGATTCTGGTTCAGGTTCAAAATTATCCACATTTTAAAGAAAGAATTACATTTGACTGGAAAAAAATTGAGCCTTGGTTATTTTCATTACTTTCATTATATTACCCAATTACATGTTAGAAGTACTTGGGGCAGTGGAAGGAGGTGGCAGACTTAAAGTTAAGAGTTCTGTGTTTGTACCATAGCTTTAATTCTCACTAGCCTTGTCTCTGAACATCAGTTTCCTTGTCTGTAAAATGAAGGAAATAGAACTTGTACTACTTGTTTCACAAGGTTGTATTGGGGAAAATGCTTTGTAAAACTTAATTAGCTGTAAATATGAGTTGCTGCTATCACAATATGTCAGGGTTATCTCAACAATCTTGATCATTAAAATTGAAAAAACAAATTCCAAGAAAACATTTATTTACAATTAGATTGAGAAAGACAGCATTGATTTTAATATCAAAGCACATTAATTTGTGGCAATTTGTTTCTGATTTGTATTTGAGTTGTGACTACAACGTCATCATAAAATAATCATTAAAAAAAGGAATGAAAATAATCACCCAAAATGCAGAAAATTCATAGCACAAAAGTGCTTCCATTTATGTGCTCTGTATTTTCTCTTTCCAGTAACTGAACAAAGTGAAGTCAACATCTTTATCCATTTGACTGTGGTGTCAGGATATCAGTATGAATCAGTGTCCATGGTAAGGCTCTCAAATATACAGAACAAGATAAAAAAATGAGTATGTGGTTGGAACGCTGTGGTGCTGTGGAAAGACCATGCTTTAGTGTCTGAAAACTGGGGGTTCAAGTCCCAGCTCTGCCCCCTACTGTGACTTTACAGAAATTACTTTATGAGTGTCATGTTTCATCTTCATTCTTTTGGATGTGTGGTTTAACATTGCTTCAGTCAAAATTCTAATCATTCAAAGCCATTTTTCTCTATAATGTTGTCATTGTGTAATTGTTGTCCTGGTTCTACTCACTTTGCTCTGCATCCATTCTTGGCAGCCTTCCAAGTTTCCTCTAGAACTATCCAGTTCATCATTTCTTTGGCACAATAATATTTCATTCCATTCATATACCAGAGTTTGTTCAGCCATTTCCCAAATAGAGGACATCTTATTTTCCAATTTAGGGCTGTTGTAAAAAACGTGGTCATAAATGTTTTTCTACATGTTGAACCTTTTCTTCTTTCTCTGATTTGTTTTGGGTAGAATACATATTATACACACACACACACACACACACACACACACACACACTTTGGGTACAAGTATAGTAAATAGTATATTAGTAATGGTATAGCTGGGTCAAAGGGCATATATATAGGGCATATATATAGGGCATATATAGTTTGGTGTGCTCATAATTTCAAGTTGTGTTCCAGGATGGCTAGACCAATTCAAAACTCTACCAACAGGGCACACTAGTGCACCATTTATTTCTATGATTTCTAGAGTTTTTGATAGAAAGGAATGTTGGATTTTCCAAAGCCTTTTCAGCATCTATT
The DNA here is from genome assembly GCA_028658325.1 of Potorous gilbertii. Taxonomy (NCBI): domain Eukaryota; kingdom Metazoa; phylum Chordata; class Mammalia; order Diprotodontia; family Potoroidae; genus Potorous; species Potorous gilbertii. The sequence goes on along the minus strand of CM053772.1, from coordinate 107,507,435 downwards.
GATATAATCAGTCTTAATTATTCATATTTTAATGGTTATTATATTTATACTCTTCCTTATTTTGAACTAACCTTGAACTCCTGGTTTAAATTCAACCTGGTCAAATTGTATAATATTTCCAATAGGCTGTTGTAGCCTACTTGCTAAAATTTTATTTAAATTTCATGTCAAGTTTCATTAGGGATATTGTTGTATCATTTTTTCCTGTTATTTTTCTTCTCCCTATAGGTATCAAGGAAAAAAGGAAGAAAAAAAGGAAGGAAAGAAGGAAACAAGCATTTGTTACATGTTTACTATAAATCAGGCAATATGCTAAGTATTAAGACCATACTTTCATAATAGAAATTGCAAGGGTGCTTTTTCTTTAGATTTCTGTTAGTCTCCAATTATTTTTAGTTACTTCTATACATGTTCATTATTGAATATGATTTTATTATGTTATTATATGTTTAGTACTTCTGCTTTTCCACTTTTTTTGCAAGGTCTTTATGTACTTTTATGTACTTTTTATAAAGGGGTCATCTGCATCCCAGAAGTATGTAAATTCCTTGTTATTTTCAATTAATAATTGCCAAAGAGCTCTTTTTTTTCTATAATTCTATTCACATATTTAACTTCCGTCTTGTTTATCTCTTGGTTACAACTGTTTAGGTCTGAAGGGGCCCCTAGTCCATCACTATTATATTTTCTTCCAATTTAATTTTTATTTTAAGCATTTACGTACGATGGTGCTGTTATCAATATCAGGTAGTGATATGGATTCACTATCTGCAGTGCACTTAATCATAACGTCACTTCTCTACTTATCTCCGTTGATCAAATCTATATTTACTCTAGCCTTATCTGAGACTATGCTTGCTATTCTCAATTTTGCTCTAGCTCCTCAGTTTTACTTTGTGTGAATTTTTGTTTTTCAAACATGCTTCTTGTAAATAACATATTGTCAATTTCTGCTTTCCAATCCATTCTTATTCTTTTCTATTTTTATGGGTGAGTTCATTCCAGTCACCTTCAAATAAGACTGATAATTTCATTCCATCCTTCTCTTCTTGTACATTTTACTGCCTTTGTTTGCATCTCCCTCTTTACAAATATGATAATGCTTAAATGAGAGTTTCCAGTCACTTTTTCTTTACAATTATTTCCTCTCTGCTGTAGTCCTCCTTACACTATCCTGATACTAAGTTTTTATTTTTCTTCTTTTTCTTTTAATCTTTTCTTCACATTCCTTCTACTAAGACTTCTTTGCTTTTGTTTATCTTATGACTATTCTCTTATTATCTTTCTCTTGTTCTTGTCCCTATTTCTCTATTAAATTTAATGTATTTATATACTAAAATGTATCTTTCTGTGTGTGTGTAAGTATGAAAGAGAGAGAGAGAGAGAGAGAGAGAGAGAGAGAGAGAGAGAGAGAGATGAGGACGTGCAATTGTGTTCAATCTTCTTTTTCCTGACTAGGGTGAAAATTAGTTTCTTGGGAATGCCCATTCCCATCATCCTTTTCTCCATGACAATATATACTTTCCCTTTTGCCCCTCTATTCTGTTATGCAATAGTGATTTCCTTCACTGCTTTCCCCGCTTCCTCCCCAGCATAGTGCCTTGTTCTATTTTTATCTTCTCCTAAGACCATGGAACAAGACTATCCACATGCCTGCCCTCTATTACTTTTGTCTATGACCCTTAAAGTTACTAAGGTTCTGAAAAGACATTTATTTCTGATCCCCTCATTAACATGTAAACAATTCATCCCCACACCTTTCTTTTCTATTAAACAAATACGTGTACCATTTTTATGAATCTCTTGGTCCCTGCATTTCCATTTCAAAATGTTTGTTTGGTTCTGGCACCTTATACTTGGAAACTCTTTATTCTAGTAATTTAAAAATATTTATTAAGTTCTTACTATGTGCCAGTCACTGCTATAGGACTATACTTCATTTTACCAGATAGATAATCCTTTATCTCTGACCTTTTGAAATACCACATTCCAATCTTCCTCTCTCCTCTCCCCTCCCTTTGTCTCTATCTCTCTCTTTCTCTGTCTCTGTCTCCTCTTTCTCTTTGTCTCTGTCTCTCTCTGTCTCCTCTATCTCTCTCTGTCTCTCCATGTTTCTGTCTCTATCTCTGTCTCTTTCTGTCTTTCTCTGTCTGTCTGTCTCTCTTATTATAGATACTAAGCCTTGTACAGTACTTACTGTGTTTTTTGGGGGAGAGCTTGGAGATTGCTTTTCTTTGACTTGGGAGCTGTGGATTTTGACTGTGTTGTTCCTACAAGTCTTCATATGGAAGTTTTCTTCTGAAGTGACCAATGGACCCTTTCTCTTTGTCATATTCCCCTCAGTTCCAAGAATTAGTATCAATTTCCATTTATAATTTCCTGAAATATCATATTCAGATTTTTTTCTGGTTATAACTTTCAGATAATCTGATAATTTGAACATTATCTTTCCTGGAAATTTTTGTTTCTAGGTCAGTTTTTTAAATTACATTTCTTTGATTTCTTTTTTTACTACCTCAATAGTTTGGTTTTGGTTTGATATTTCTTGTTGCCTTGTTGAGTTGCTTTCTGTCTGGACCATTCTAATTCTGAGGGCATTTCAGTCAATCAACATTCATTTATTAAGTATCTATTATGTAACAGGCACTGTACTAATCACTGCAAAGCGTTTCAGTGTTTAATTGATATTTCCCACTGATTGTACTAAGATATCAATTTTCCTTGATAGTTTCTCCTCAATTCTGTAAATGTTTCATTTCTCTAGGTAGTCTTACATTCCCTATGGCACATATATGTATATATGTATATGTGTGTGTGTATATATGAGTGTGTGTGTATACACACACACACATACACACACATTATTCATTCCTTTGTTTATTTTTGGTTTTTTATTCATTTGTTTATTTCTTCCCCCAAGGCTTAACTTGAACTTGCTGTGGGGTTGTTATCCTTTTCTGAGACTTAAGGCCCTGGGCTTCTCTCAAGCTAAGGCATTTATTTCCTCATGATATTTAGAGTTTTCTTTGGTTTGCTCATCAGGGGAGTTAAGCTTCCAAAACTAAAAGGCTTGATCAGGTCTTGTCTGGTCCTGTGTATAGACAGTCAGATGAGGCCCTCCTTCACAAGAGCCTCCAGAGCTTTTTGAGAGCTAGGCTCTGCCTACGGGTACAAGGATTTTTGCCCCAGGGCTCTGGAACCTACTTCGAGCTCTGCCTGGAGTCCTTTCTTCCTCTGTTGCTGGGCTCAGTGGCTGCTTCCATGCTGAGTTCCCAGTTCAGTCTGTACTTTGCCTATGGCCTTTCTAGCACATCTGACCTGGACCAGTTAGCGTCTCTGTGGAACTGCCCCAAGGCCCTGAGACTTCTCTCTCAGACTGGGCTCCTATAATCTCAAGCTAGACTTTTGAGAAAGAGGGGAAGACTCCCATAGGGCTCGGGTGTTTGGTTGAGGCAGGGAGTACTATGCTGGACTCCAGGTTTTTCTCTCTGACTGGTTTTTTGCAGCCCCCAAATTGCTCTCAATCTACAGCCACAGCCTTGGGGAAATTCTGCTGTGGGTTTTATACAGAAAGTACTGATGGGAATAAGTGTCCAGGGGCCACATGACTTTTGCCATCCTACTTCAATTTTCCAGCTTCCCAAGTGACCTTGTCCCAGGATTTCTGTAGGACCCTGAGGTTTGCACTCTGGATTACTGGTGTGCATAGAGGAGTCTAAAGGTGATTCTCTCCCCCCGCAACCCAACTCTCAAAAGTGTGATGGTCTTGTGATCCCCAGAGGAGTGTTGTCAGGGTGTCTACTTTTCTCAGTAGCTTTCTGTCTTCCCACCCAACCATGTGTGTATTCCATAGCTTAGTCAGTATTTGACCCCAAGGTTTGGATTAGTATGGTCTAAGAATGCAAAAGCATTGGAATTTATTTTATTTTTCTCAATTAAATATAAACAATTAAAATTATAAATTAAATTAAATATAAACAATTAAAATTAAAAACAATTAATTTTTTTTGAGTTCCATATTCTCTCCTCTCTCCCTCCCCTCCTCCTTCCTAGATTTAGAATTCTAAATTAAGAAGATATACGTCTGGTCACCAGTCCTTAAACTCTACTATCAGCCTTTCACAGCTAATAAAGGAGTTGGAAAGATGTTTTCTTAGTCAATAAGAAGAGACTGAAAAGGTTGTCTGTGTTTTAGGGTAAAGGAAATGGATCCGATTAACAGGAACCCTTAAATTTTAAAAAATAGAAGATAGTGGAGTAGAAAGATGCATAGACTCTAGTGCTTCCCCCACAGCCCACAAAATACCTGTAAAAAAATGACTCTCAATAAATTCTAGAGCAGCACAAGCCGCAGAATGACAGAGTTAAAGAGATTTCCAGCCAAAGGTAACCTGGAAGGTCAACAGGAAAGGTCTATCCCATAGGACACTGAGCAGAGAAGAGCTTAGCCCTGGCTGTGGCATGGGGAAGAACAGGACTGGAACAGGGCTCTGGGGCAGAATTCCCAGCAGGGAGGGTCCCAGAGCCCTCAACCCACAAGAAACAAAGAAAGCTTCAAAGCTCAGTGTGGGAGGGCTTTCCCAGCTGGATGAGAGGGGAGCTGTGGTTCCCCCCAACACTGGCCCCAGGTGGTGGCAGAGGCAGCAGCAGTAGCAGCAGCACCACTGGGTAGCTACACTGGCCATGGAAGCAGCTTGGGTCCATTGTTCAGGCACTTCAGCTTAAAGCCTCTGGGGGAATTGAGCAGCTGATCTGAATCTCAGCCCTGAGCACAGTTCTGGGGGGAGGAGGGACACTAGGACCCTCCTCTTGACAAAGGATTCAGAAGTCAAGTGACTGATTTGGAAAATGCCAAAAAAGGGGGGAGGGAATAAGATCATAGAAGATTACTTTCTTGGTGAACAGGTATCTCCTTCCATCCTTTTGGATAAGGAAGAACAATGCATACTGTCAGAGGAAGTCAAGGCTTCTGCCTCTAATACCTCAAAAATGAATATGAAATGGACTCAGGCCATAGAAGAACTTGAAAAGCAAGTCAGCAGCTTGCTAAAGGAGACCCAAAAAAGTGCTGAGAAAAATAACACCTTTAAAAATAGTCTAACTCAACTGGAAAAAGATGCTCAAAAAGTCAATGATGAGAAGTCTTTAAAAAGCAGAATTAGCCAAATGGAAAAGGAGGTCCAAAAGCTCACTGAAGAAAATAGTTCTTTAAAAAATGAGAGTGGAGTTCAGAGAAGCTAATGACTATATGACAAACCAAGAAGTTATAAAACAAAACCAAAAGATTGAAAAAATAGAAGATAATGTGAAACATCTCATTGGCAAAACAACTGACCTGGAAAATAAATCCAGGAGAGACAATTTTAAAATTATGGGACTACCTGAAATCTATGATCAAAAAAAGACCCTGGACATTATCATTCATGAAATTATCAAGGAAGACTGCTCTGATATTCTAGAACCAGGGGGCTAAATAAACATTGAAAGAATCCACCAATCACCTCCTGAAAGACACCTGAAGAGAGAAACTCCTAGGAATATTGTGGCCAAATTTAAGAGTTCCCAGATCAAGGAGAAAATATTGCAAGCAGCTTCAAAGAAACAATTGGAGTATTGTGGAAATACAAACAGGATAACACAGGATCTGGCAGCTTCTACAATAAGGGATCAAAGGACTTGGAATAGGGTATTCCAGAAGCCAAAAGAACTGGGATTAAAACCAAGAATCACTTACACAGAAAAACTGCATATAATACTTCAAGGGAAAAAATAATCATTCAGTGATATAGAGGACTTTCAAGTATTCTTGATGAAAAGACCAAAACTGAAGAGAAAATTTGACTTTCAAGGACAAGAATCAAGAGAAGCATGAAAAGGTAAACAGGAAAGAGAAATCATAAAGGATTTTCTAAAGCTGCACTGTTTACATTCCTACATGGAAGGATAATATTTGTAACTCTTGAGACTTTTCTCAGTATTTGGGTAGGTGAAGGGATTACACACACACACACACACACACACACACACACACACACACACACACACACGCACAGAGTACAGGTTGAGTTGAATCAGAAGAGATGATATTCATGAAAAAATAAAATAAAATAAAATTAAGGGGTGAGAGAGGAAAGTATTGGGAGGAGAAAGGGAGAAATGGAATGGGGCAGACTATCACTCATAAAAGAGACAAGAAAAACTTTTTCAATGGAGGAGAAAAGAGAGGAGATGAGAGGGAAAAATGAAGCTTACTCTCTTCATATATGGCTTGAGGAAGGAATAACTTGCTTACTCAATTTGGTATGAAAATCTATCTTACATTACAGAAAAGTAAGGAAGAAGGGGGCAAGTGGGGTGAGGGGGATGATAGAAGGGAGGGCAAATGGGAGAAGGGAGTAATTAGAAATAAACATTTTTGGGGAGAGACAAGGTCAAATGAGAGAATAGAATAAATGCGGGACAGGGTAGGATGGAGGGCAATATAGTTAGTTTTATACAACATGACTATTATGGAAGTCTTTTGCAAAATGACACATATATAGCCTGTACTGAATTGCTTGCCTTCTCAGTGAAGATGGGTGGGGAAGGAGGAAGGGAGAGAAGTTGGAATTCAAAGTATTAGAAACAAATGTTGAGAATTGTTATTGCATATAACTGTGAAATAAGAAGGGAGAACTGATTAAGGGAAGGAGTAATCAGATTGAAGGGTATTTTGGGGTGGGGGAGGGGAGAGATGGGGATAAAAATTGGAACTCAAAATTTTGTGGAAATGAATGTCAAAATGTAAAAACAAATAAATAAAAATATTAAAAAAAAATTTTAAATAGTTAAGTTTTAGTTCCTTTCATTTGATGAAGAAGAGTATCCTTTATGACTGAGAATTCAACAAATGTTCATCTTTCTAAAAATTCCCTGGGTATTCACACTAGCAAAATGTGCTACAGACATCTTGTATTATCTTTATTTAGGGGCAGCTAGGTGGTGCAGTGGATAGAGCACCAGGTCGAGAGGACCTGCGTTCAAATCTCACCTCAGACACTTGACACTCACTAGCTATGTGACCTCAGGAAAGTTACTTAACCCCAACTGCCTCATTCTGGGTCATTTCCAGTCATCCTGATGAACATCTGGTCACTGGATTCAGATGTCTCTGGAGAAGAAGTGAGGCTGGTGACCTACACAACCCTCCCTTACTCAAAACAAAGTCAAGTGCAAGTCATGTCATTATTTCTATGATGACATGGTCTTCTTTGACAATGAAGGACAAACGTATATAACAACTGTTGTCTTTATTCAGTTGTTTCAGTCATGCCCCGGCTTTTCATGACTCCATTTGGGGTTTTCTTGGCAAAGATACTGGAGTGGTTTTGTCATCTCCTTCTCCAGCTCATTTTACAGATGAGAAAACTAAGGCAAGAAAGGTTACACAGCTAGTAAGTGTCTGAGGCCAGCGTTGAAGTCAAGAAGAGGAGTCTCCCTAACTTCGGACCTGGAACTCTAGCCCCAGTACCACCATTCATGGGAAAAGTGCTAGATTTGGAGCCAAGAGATATGAGTTTGAATTCCTTCTCTGCCACTTAACAGCTACTGTATATGGTTTCAGGCAAATCCCTTAAGCTCTTAGGGCCTCATTTTCCTCTTCTGTAAACTCTTACTTCTCATACTATTACAGTGATATGTTATGAGAATGAAATAATAGATAACAAAATGCTTTGTCAGTCGCTGAGCAAATGTCAACTATTATTAAGCACAATATTTACCAGCTACCTATCAGAGCATTGATGGTGTGGATTAATGGATATGCAGCTGGCCTTGGATCAAAAAGTCTGGGGTTCAAGTCTGACCATAGTACATTACTTAAATTCTTTGTTTTCTAGCTTCTAAACTTATAAGTTTTAGAGCAGGTGCTAAGGGATTTTCTTTGCTTGAAGTTCCCAGTATTGATGAAATGACAGATCTATTCCTACTGGCTCATCATCACTTCATTGGACTTCAATTTCATTTTCTGAGAAATAAGAGTTGGATCATTGTTCTGAGATAGTCTTCAACTCTAAAATGCTACGCTCTGCTATCAGAATGTGTGTGTCTACATATGGAGTTTTCTTAATTTAGTGTACACCTAGTAATATAATTATTATATAATTATACATATAATTATAATTAATTATAACCCTTTTTTCATGGATTCTCTTCCAAGAGGAATTTATATTGGATATATGTACATACATCATACATATATTTAAATATATGTATTTAACATAATATACAAATGTAAACATATTATATATGTGAGAATATATGTACATGTATCATGCATATATTTAAATGTATGTATTTAATATAATATGCAAATGTAAACACATTATATATGTGAGTGTATATATATATGTGTGTATATATACACACACATATATATATATACACACACACACACACACATATATACATACATATTCTCCCCATCATGGTTTCTGTAATTGCAGGTACTGTTAGAATCTATCCCTTCCCAGCGTTTAGAATCTGCCTTTTTTCAGGATGTAAGATCAGTGTGTAGTCTATGTCACGTCTTTCCAAGTAGGCTTTCTAAGAAATTGTGTGTGCTCATTAGTGGGGTTTATCCGAGGAAGCACTAGACCTGGTAGCAGAAGACTTCAATCTAAATTCCTATTCTACTGCTTACATTACCAGTGTGACCTTGAGAAAATCACTTGCCTATTATTTTTTCACTTATCTATCACATCTGTGACCCTTTCAGTGAACCTCAATTTCCTGATCCTTAAAATGAGAATATAAATTGTGTTGTAAATTGTCACAAGGATCCAGATCCTTTGGAAATAATAGAGTTAAACAAATGTAAGATCTGATTCTGAGATTATAAGGACCAAAGTCATTTTGTTTGGTTAAGGCTTTCATATTGTCATTTTATGACATCCTCTTTTACTGAAATACAAAAGGGACTTTTCCATAGCCAGATATAAAAAGTGAAAGGAATTTAAGTTTTGTGTTCTTTTTTCTGCAAGGTAACATTTGTTAAACTTTTAGCTGCATCAGCTCAAAAATCAAACAGACATTAAGTTAATGCACATAGACACAGATTCTTTAAAAGGAAGATAAGGTTTATTTAACATATTCAAAATGCTGGTGGCATAGATACACACACACACACACACACACACACACACACCATGTAAGAATACAAATGCTTATCAGTTTAACCTTCCCCTGCTCCTCCCTGATTTTTAGGTGTCCTAGTCCCAGAAAAACAGAGCAACACACATAGCAGGATAGTTTGAAGTTTTTATGTTCAAATGGTACCAATGGTTTCCTGGAAAGTTTTTGTAGAGTGAGTGCTCTATTTAGAACTCTAGGTTTTGTCCAGTGGCTACAACAGCTAAGCGTAATACGGTTTTGTACTCAGGGTTGGGGGAACTAGAGATTTTTTCAAATGAACTCATTGGACATAAGTACCATTTGAATATACCAATCATGAGTCATGAAGGACTGTGATCAGTATTCCTTTGGTATCTAATTATCCGAAGCTGAGAGGGTCCAGAGGATCATGAATGTAGAACTGGAAGGTTCCTTAAAGGTCATATAGTCTGAGCCCCTGCTTTCACTGGTTCATGATCATTCCAGCTATTTCTGTCTATCTACCTGTGATTATCTCTCTTCTCTCAGAGGCAAGGGGCCCAGTCTGACTAGACTGCATAAATATAATTGCATTCTCCTTCAAAAAAAGTTCCAACCATTGGCATGGTTTGAATATAAACATTTAGCAACTAAATGACTTTATCCATCTACAATTCCTGTGCTCAGCAGTTCAGAAGAAATCAGTAGCTTAACCAAGGCTCATTTTTGCTGAGCAACCAGGCACCCAAAATAAAACATCATTGCATCAAACTGCAGACAAACAAAAATCTGAATACATTTGCTCTATTCTGTGCCTAAACAAGTGCAGCTGAGCCCTGTGACATCAGGATGTTCTTGGCTATTAGGCAATAGTGTTGATGATTACCAAGCAACCCAGAATGGCATTGTCATTTCTTGTGAGCTTCAGTAGAGAGAAAGGTCAGGGGAGGTGGAAAACATTTTCTAACGAAATGGAATGCAGGGAGCTTTGACAGGTTTCTATGACCTTTCCAAAGGCAAGCAAAATTCATGCGTGCATTAATTATTCTGATCAAAGCTTAGGCTGGATCTCAGTGTACCTGATCCAATCTGTATCTTGATAAGAAACACAATTGTGAATATGAGGGCTAGGAATTCATCAGAAACATAATTTTTGTTAAATTATGCCTCTATGTTCATCAATTAATTTATTTCTTTGTTCATAGTATCAGATATGTAGTAGGTGCTTTATAGTTTGATTGACTCAATAGCAGCTGAATGCCTAGTCGTAACTCCCACATAGATGGCTATTTGCTGATTTGATAATTAACAATCTAAAATTTAGTCTTTAAAATCAGCAAGGGGAAAAAATATTAGTCTAAGAATGTCACTTCAGAAACTGAATTTTTAGTGACCTATTTACTTTTGATTCTGTTCATTTTTGAAAATTAAAAAAGTACAATACTTGATTTACACTCTCTTTTTTTCCTGATCTGAAAAAAATAAAAATTTTTGTTTAATTTTTGTTTAAATAACGTGACTAATTTTCAAAGTCATAGACTATTTAAAAGAGAAAGGACATTAAAAATCACAACTCCCTTTAAACAGAGAAAGAAACTGAGGCCAAGAGAGGTTATATTTCCTGGAGAGCTTCTTAAATTTGAGGTAAAATAGTATCACTAATGCTATCTTTCACTACCAAAACCCACCCCCAATACAACATTCATATGAATATATTTAGTTTCTCTAAGAATTTTCCTTTATTGACCAAAACTTATATTACACGAGCTATTATTTTGCATAATTACTCCTGGTAGATATGAAACATTGTTTTGGCTTGTCCTTTATTCTTGAAGAGGACCACACTAATTAATCAAATTGCATAAGGGAATAAGATTTCAAAATTGCATAAATGGAAAATACTGCAGAAATGCATGAGTTAATTTTCCACATTGATATATGATTATCAACATCAAACAAAGTCAGGCATAGATATTCCCTGTCATCATGGAGGATGTCTTCCATAGAACCCAAATAGAAGATGAACTTCTTATACATAGTTAGATCTTCCATATGCCTCTTTTTACTTGGGATGATACTCAAAGAACATATTCATACAGTGTTTTAAGATGTATAAGTGCTTTATATACAAATACACTAAAAAGACAGATTTCATGTTCTAAGTCTTCTCCAGCTTAAACATCCCCAGTTCCTTCAACCTGTCCTCATGAAGTCAAGACTCTTCCTCCTGGTTGCCTTCCTCTGTTTGCTCTCCTACTTATCAATGTCCTTCCTAAACTGTGGAATCCAAGATGGAACATGATAGTCTAAATTTCTTCTGACCGGGGGGAGCAGAGAGAGATAGTCATCTCCTTGTTCCTAGAAGCACCACCTTTCTTAATGGAGCGCAGGATTACATTAGTATCTCAGGCTACTGTATCAAGTTGTTAAATTATATTGAGTTTCCAGTCACTCAAACCAGCAGATGTTTCTTCAGAAAATTTAGTCATTGTAATTGACCTGAATTTAGTTGTCTTTTGGTGTTTTTTAAAAATCTCCATTATTTTTAATATTATGTTATTTTTTTCCAATTACATATATGAAGACAGTTTTCAGTATTCATTTTAAAAAGATTTTGAGTTCCAAATTTTTCTCCCTCCCTTCCCAAGATGGCACGCAACCTGATATAGGTTGTGCATGTGCAATAATGGAAAACATATTTCCACATTAGTTATGTTTTGAAAGAAGAAACAGAACAAAAGGGAAAAAAACATGAAAAACCTACTCCAAAAAGTGACAATAGTAAGCTTCGATCTGCATTCAGACTCTATCAGTTCTTTAGATGTGGGTAGTATTAAATCCCCAGTCTTTAAGTCAATGTGTTTATTGTTCAAGCTTTGTTGACTTTACTTTGAGACATGTCTTACAAATCTTCCCATGTCATTTTTAATTGCACAATTATATCCCCCTCATTTACTGCAATTAGTTTGCTTATTCTTTAAACCCATGTTTCTTTTTCTTTTTTTTGTGACCATGAAAAGTTCTGTTATTACCTCTCTGGTAAATATGTGACCCACTTTTTTTTTGTCTGCTTGGGATATAGTCCAGTGGCCAGGCACCTGGCTTTATAAAACTTAATGCTGATTTCCCCTTGTGGATGGCAATGCTTATCACTCTATTCATAAATGCCTAGGCATGATGGATACATTATATTAAGTACAATAAATTGTTATAATAGATTCAGATAGAAATTCTACAATAAATGACCATACATGGCCAGCTATAGATCAATTAATCAGTCATCACTCAGTTTACTAAGTTCTTGCAATGTGGTGTGCACTGTGCTGGGACCTGAGGATGCAAATATAGCAAATGAACAATCCCTACATTAGCCAATGAGAAAAAGTAGAGAGATAAGAGGGTGCAGAGGGAGCTAGAAAAGGTAAACCTCTTTGTCTAATTTGATGCTTTTGATTGGGGGCTATGTGGTGGAGGAGAAAGAACTATTGGTTTTAATTTCAATTCTACCACAATTGAAAGACCTAAGTTTCTCTGGATCTCAGTTAAATCACCTGTCAAATGGGAAAAGGGAGGGTGGGTAGACTAGATAATTTCTAGTTGGATTACCTTCCAACTGTAAATTTTAAAAATGTTTTCTTTCTCCCCAAATATAGTAAATTATCCATGCTACTTCAGCATAGTGAAAAGATTATAGACTCTCAGATTTGGAATAGTCATCTTGTCTAAATAACTTACATACTTAAATAGATTTCATAGATAATTCTTTAAACATGCCATTGTATAGTACTTAGAGGAAAAGACATTACCTCGTAATGGCAGAAATGCTATCAAGCCATTGGGCACTTTTTTAGTACTTTTTAAAATGCTGAATATATAATTTACTAAATGGCATCCAGTGGCCCAAAAGAGCTTCCCTTCATACTTAATACACTTCCAGGCTCCAAATAACTGCTTCCCATTGTTCAGAAGGTCAAAGGGAGGCAGGAGCATAGGGAGCTCTCAAATTTTGTCTTTTTATAATGAAGTTGGACAGTGTGCAATTATTCTAGTGTCTGAATATTTCAGTACTGGTGACTTTACAATGTCCTAGTCACAGGCCACAGTAGCCTAGCCCAGCTATTATTTGTGAGTAGGATTCTGTGTAGAAGTCATGTGCAAAAAACTGCCTGACCTTTCTGTTTTCTTTTCTCATAGTGAATTTATCCTAACATTGTCCATTGCTAAACCACGTTCCATGGTGACAGAGGATTTGAGCTCCATCATAGAGGATTATTTATATGCACTAGGAACTTAAATTTGCAAGCTATGTCATTACTGTTCAGGTCCTCTCTTAGCATACTTGCAATCTGTCTCCAGAGCTATGTAAGGCTTGGTCATTGAGCATGTAAAAATCCTGGGAATAGGTAGGTGGGTGGGTTGGAAATCGAAAAGTGTCATATGACTTCTTTCTATCATAGAGACTTAGGAGTCTTGAAAATCTGAGTTCAAATTTGGCCTGACACTAGCTAAATGTGTGTTTCCTCAACTGTAAAATGAGGGTCATAGTAGCATCTATCTCCCAGGATTATTAGAAGATCAAATGAGAGATTTGTAAAGCACTTAGTATAGTGCCTGGCACATAATAGGCACCCTCTCATAAGTCTATCATAAATCTGACTATACTACACTAGCTTTGAAAGCAATACAAAAATAACTTACATACCTGTTCCTTCCCCGTACTAAGGATGCATTGAGAACGTGTTGCTCTCCTCCTCCTGTTTTCCTCCCCAAATCTTTTACGGTGATGTCCATTGTTAACACAATTAAATTTTTAAAAAATCTTCTTCAGGTCCCTGAGGCAAAGGATATTGGTGTATATTGATTTAGGAATAACTATTATTTTTTGCCAATTTTAAAATATAATTTAAAATAGTCCCTGCCTGCAAATGGGCAGCTAGGTGGCACAGTGGATAGAGATTGCTCTTGGAACCAGGAAGACTTATCTTCATGAGTTCAGATCCTGCCTCAGACATCTACTAACTCTGTGACCCTGGGCAAATCCCATTACGCTGTTTGCCTCAGTTTCCTTAATTATAAAATAAGCTGGAGAAGGAAATGGCCAACCACTCCAGTATCTTTGCCAACCCTAAATGCGTTCATGAAGAGTCACACAAAATTGAAACACTCAACAACAAAGCCTACCAGTATTAAATAACTCATTTAACTGGTGCTAGATTTCCTTTCCAGGTAACTCTCAAGAGAAATCAAACAGGAGAGGGACTCCCCCCCTCCAAGATCTAATTGCACTATTATTTCTTGAAGAAATTCAAGCTTAAAAAAAAGTGTGAACCTTTACTCACAACTACTGTTTTAATTAACAGGTTAGTTTCCTCTAGTTTTTTAGCACATCCTAATTTTTTTTATATTTCTGCCCACTTTTGTAACACCGTTCTACTGCAACCCACCTCCTACATTTACTAGGGCATACTTGCCATGACTCTTGTGAGAAAACTCAGAATAAACTAAACTTGAGAAGAGAGTGTAAGTCTGTTATGTTTCTAATGAGGTTTGAATCATCCAGACCAAACCAGCAAACTGACAGCTTCTTTCTCACCTAAGCCTTATTCCTGAGAGGCCTAGTAAAGGTACTAGAGGTAATGGAGGTGGGCAGCAGCCAATCAGAGTGATATTACTGCTCCATCTAGTGGCCTAAAAAAAATGCAGGTTCCCAGCAAAAGAATTCAATGAATTCAACAAACAAAATCTTTTTTTCCCATACTTAAGAGTATTTTATTTTCCTCCCAATTATATGTAAAGCTAGCTTTCAGCATTTACTAAGATTTTGAATTCCATTTTTTTTCCCTCCTTCCCTCTCCTCTCCTCTCCTCCTTTCCAACATGGTAAGCAACTTGATACACGCTGTACATGTACAATCATATTAAATATATTTCCATATTAGTCATGTGAAAGAACAGTCAGAGCAAAAGAGAAAAGCCATGAGAAAGAAAAAAAAGAGAAAGAACAAATAGTCTGCTTCCATCTGCATTCAGACTCCATGGTTCCGTCTCTGGACATGGACAGAGTTTTCAATCATGAGTCTTTTAGAATTGTCTTAGATCATTGCATTGCAGAGAAGAGTCAAGTCTATCAAAATGGATCATTGTACGATGTTTCAGCAAACATTTCTCAAGGATGTTATCAGGTGGTGCTTGTGGTAGCAAAATGGCATGTATTGTTGGAACATAGGCGAGAATAAGAGAATTGCCACACACAGAGTTGGACAATGTTTAATAAGAAATTTTGAGGAAGTAAAGATCATTTTCAACTAGGCTAGAAGGAGTGTGGAGGAGGAATGTCTCTGAGGGAGGATGAGAAAGTGCTCAGGGAAGACTTCCAGGAGGAAGGGAGGAGGGCCTGAAGACTGATTATTCCTGCCTTGAGGGACAATATGGTCTTTGGAGGGGGCTGGATGAGAGCCAGTGTAGCTAGGTAGTGCAATGGGTAGAGTACTGGGCCTGAAGTCAGGAAGACCTGAATTCAAATTTGCCTTTAGACACTTCCTAGTTGTGTGACCCTGGACAAGTCACTTATCCCTGTTTGTCTCAGTTTCCTCATGTGTAAAATGAGCTGGAGAAGGAAATGACAAACAGTTCCAGTGCCTTTACCAAGAAAAACCCAAATGGGGCCATGAAAAGTAAGACACAACCAAAACAAATGAACAACAATAGATGAGAGCAAAGAACAGAAAACTATTCCATTTATTTGGACTTCGAGAAAAATGGAATAGATAAACCTGAGTAGATTTTCAAAATGTCTTCATTAAATCTGCACCCTGTGAGTGGGAAAACAAGTGAATAACACTCTCTGTCTATAATGAGCTTACGCTCTCCCAAGGAGTGGAGATCTCATGGGAAACAACATGTAAACAGATCATAGATTTAGAAGTGGGGGGGTGTTAGAGCCATTAAGATTTAGGATCATAGAATTAGGTTGAACTGCTTTTTAAGCTTATTGTTAAATTTTCAGTGTGAGTGTTTACACCTCTGAAACTGGGAGACGCTACAAATCAGGACTTAATTTCTCGTTTTACTGAATGTCTAGCCTTAGGAAAGTGAGTAGAAAAGTTCATAATGCAAGTTACACTTAAAGTATGCTGTAGGTACATTTTCCCCTTCAGAGAGCCAGGGGTCAAATAGTTTCCAGTGTACCCCCAGTTTCAAGGGACTTTAGAAGTCTACTAGTTTAACTCTCTTAATTTCCTAATGTAAGTGGTAAATGATGAAAAGCTTAGAAGGAAGCTAGGAGTTCCAACACCTGTAAGTGAAAAGGGAGTGTATAGAGGGTAAAAAGGAGCAGGCCTGGAGCTAGGAAGACTCATCTTCTTGAGTTCAAATCTGGCCTCAGACATTTACTAGCTGTATGACTCTAGGCAAGTCACTTATCCTGTTTAACTCACTTTCCTCAAATGTAAAATTATCTGGAGAAAGAAATGACAAACCATTCCAGTATTTTTGCCAAGAAGAGTTGGACATGACTAAAAAAATAGCTAAACAACAACACGCCAGGCATTATGCGAAGCACCAGAGATATATTAAAAAAAAATGAAACATCTGTGTTTCCAAGGTGCTTATATTCTATTGCCTGAGATAAAAATTTATACATATGTGTGTATTCAGAATAGTTACAGATTTTATACAAAATTAATACAAGGTAGTTAAGGAAGAGGGCATGAGCAGTGGCAGGGGTATGTTAACAATCAGGAAAACAAAGAGAATATGGATGGATGAAAACTGAGAAGAATGGAAAAATACTTCAAAAGAGCCATCATAGAATGGTAGAAGAAACACAGGGCTTGGAAGTCAGAGAAGCGGAGCCAAATCTGGAGTCTGTTTCTTAGAACTCTTTCAACCCCAAATCTCTGATCCTATATACTTGTTACAGAGATAGTAGGTAGATCATGACAGCTTTTTATACATAATTATATAGGCAAAGTCTCCTTTGACTTTATGGAATCATATACAGCCTTAATTCTCAAAGGTTTTGAAAAGCAGTTGAAAGATTTTTTGTGCCAATGCTATTTTTGCCTGTTGATGAGTCCTAATTCCATTTTAATCCAGACAAGCCACATTAAACAAAAGCAGAAGGTCAAAACCTTGCAACAGATTAACCCTGACTTTACAGAAATAAGACTGACTAAGTAATCAGATAGTCTTAAATTCTTACTGAGAAGAGGCTTCAGGAAAATAAGGCATAACAATAGCAAATGCAAAAGAAAAAAATTGCATCAATTTAGATTTTGAGGTCTAAAATGAATTGCTTCCATTTAGGTAGCAAGTTTGCTAAGTGGCACACTGTGTGCTTTTTGCATTTAGCACTGTCTTATCTTGGAATGTTAAGGTGTTTACATAAGCAGAAGAAAATGTTTATGCATGTGGGGGTGACATATTACAATGTTGTTACAAGAAAGACAATGTAATTCGAGATTTTAAATCATTTTGAGTCTTTTGAAAGTGCAAAAAGTTTCATGTAGGAGGGCAAGTGTACCTTTATAAACTCTCTACCCTGCTATAGCCCCCTGCTGGGCCTAGCATAAAATTAATGTGAAATGAAGTCATGAACATATTTAGATGGGACACATCTATAACTACAATTCACTAGTATGAGATGCTACCAGGAACTGAACAATGAGTATTTGCAGAGTCTGAAAATTATTAATAGCATGATATTGTTGATGTTAATAACAGCAATTATATTTATATAGCACTTTTGATCTTTCAGGTCAAGAGCTTTTTGAGTGGGTGCTCAGCCAAATCCTTCTGTGAACCTGAGGTAGCTTTCTAAGGGCTATAATTGAAGAGGATCAAGTTATAGATGGAATAAAATATTCAATAAATTTACTTTGCAGTTTAGATAGGAATAACCTTTAACCTTTACCATCAAAAATTTTGATTTAGAGAACTTAACTATTTGCCTATCCCTGAAAAAAATCCTTTCTGAAAAACATAGATGATAGTTTGTAAATAAATCATCTAGTAACTCTTTGTAGAGTGTTTTCTATGTACTTAGAACTATAAGAGAACAGAATGAGTATGTAAGACATGGTTCTTATTAATAAATTGTGGAAATGATATAGATATACCAAACTATCAACTTATAGAGGCCAGTACATATTTAACATAATTTAACATAATTTAAATTATACAGTAGTTGACTTGCTACAGTGCTCTAAAGTTTACAAAATCTTTTACAAATATCACTTATTACAAAAGTACTATTATTAAAATAATAAATTATATAATTATGAATAAATGAAATATATTTAATATAAAAATAAATCTAAATAATTATTGAATAATTAAGTAATTTTAAAGTCACTTTATTACAAATGTCATTTGTATAGTTGATAAGTACAAGAAGTTTATTTGATTCACTTCAACAGTCATTTCTTAAGAATATACGACCACGTGCCAGTAAGTGCTAAGTGCTGGAGATTCAAGACAATCTTGAGAAACTTACATTCTGCCAAGGAGAAACAACATGCACACAGATAAAGACATGCAAAATATTAATAAAATAAATGCAAAGTAGTTTAAGGGAAATGAAGAGTACTAACGATTGGAGTGCTCAGAAAGGGAGATGTCACTTGAAAGGATTCTGAAGGAAGGGAGGAATGCTTCGGGCTTGAGAAATGATTCCCGCAAAGGCAACTAAGGTGGGAAATACAATATAATGTAGGGGCAATAGCAAATCAGCTGGCCTCATTGGGATGTGGAGTGTATGAGGACGAGTGATATGACCTGAGTTTGGAAACAGAGGTTGGATCTAGAGTAGGAGAGGAGTTGGTATTTTATCCTAGAGCCAATATGGAGCTGCTGAAGCTTCTTATTAGGAGAGAGAGTGGCATGATCAGCTCCATGCTTTAGGAATGTTGATATTGCAGTTATGTGGAGAATGGATTTCAGGGGAAATAGAGTTGATGTATGGATATCAATTAGGAGGCTCAAGGGATAAGGGTCAGAACTAGGAGAACTGGAAAAATTTGGGGAAGTTGAGAGCATGCTGGAAAGGTTCTGGGAACCTTTCTGACAGTATGCTAGGACAAAGAGAATCAGAGGCACTCCATGGGACTTAGACATGCATAAGTCTAATAAATCATAGGAAAAAATCATCTCTAGACTCTCCTACCTAACCTAAGAATCCAAAGAAGGACCCCTGAAATCCTGCCGAGATCCTGGGAAAGGCAAAGCTCTAGGTCTTTTTGGAGAGTAAAACACAGACGATGAATCAAAGGAAACCATCACTGGAGCCTTCAAGATTGTTCCAGCCATCCCTGCCTGAGTGTCCAAGCCCAGCAAAGCCCAAGTCCAATAGGATTATCTGAAAATTATAATAAGAAAAAAAGCCTAGATATCATATTTCAGGAAAATTAAGTGAAAGTTACCCAGAATTCTTAGAACAAGAGAGCAAAGTGACAACATAAAGAATCCATCTGTCCCTTTCAGAAATAAATTTGAAAATTAAAATCCTCAGGAACGTCACAGAGGAAATCATCCAGGTCAGGAAAATTACTCTAAGCAGCCAGAAACTGAGTTTAAATGTACAAAACGTAGCAGCTGCCAATTTAAACAAGAGGAGATATTAGCATTTTATACTCCAAAAGGCAAGTGATAAAGGCTTACAATCAAAGATAGCTTATTCAGCAAGTCCTAAAGGAAAAAAAATTGTAGGGAAAATATTTATGTAATGGAATAGAGTATTTCTAAGCTGTCCTGATGAAAATAATAGAAATGAGTAAGCTTTTCAATATGGAACTGCAGTAAGAGAAACATAAAAAGGGGTGTGTATGTATACACACACATTAACAAAAAAGAAATGATTGGGAATGAATTGTTTACATGTTAATAAGGAAACAAAAAGGAAATACATTCTTATAATCCTAATATGTTTAAGGATCATAGAGAGAGGTTAGAATGACAGATGATCTGTCATTTATGATCATTTGATATAGTGTTATAAAAAGACAAAAAATAGGAGGATAAATGTACTGGAAACCAAAAGAGGAAGAAGATGGAAAGCACTATTGAATAAAACAGGTACAAAGGTGAGGAATATATTGACATAGAGGAAGGGTTGGAGGAAACAAACATCTCATGAACTTTGTTGTCATCTGAACTGGATAAAGGAAGATTGAACACAATTATACACATACAAGCAGATCTTGGTATAGAATTACATTAAACTCAAATGAAATACATTAAACTGAAAATAGGAGGAGACAGGAACAAGGAACAGAAAGTTGTCTAAGAGGGAGGGTAGGAGGGACTATTTCTAAATAAAACAAATTCAGATGTTAGAGAGATAAACATGAGGGGAGGATTAAAAGGAAGAGTAAAAATCTCAGGTTACAGCAAGGTAAGAAAAGAATTGGAATAGAGTGTAAAAAGGCTAATTTATAAGATCACGTTTCAAGCAAGTTCTTTCTCTTTTACCACTTTATTTTTATTTGTGAAGAGGGAGGTGGAAGAAAAGAGAAAAAAATAAAAAGATAAGATGGAGAGAACTATTCAATTAGTAATGTTAATTGTAGACATGATTTACTCATAAAATTTACCCATAAAATACAAGATAACAGAATGAATTAGAAAGCAGAATCCAACAATATGTTATTTACATGAAACACAAAGACACATAAAATTAAAATTAAAGGATGGAGCAAAATCTATTTTATAGAAGTTGAACTAAAAAAAAGCTGAAGTAGTTATCATAATTTCAGATAAAGTTAGAGTGAATATATACAAGATAAAGAGATACAAGCAGAGAAATTCTATTATACTTAAAGTCACCACGGATAACAATGCAATAGCAATACTTTATATACATATGTATGTAGAAAAAGTTTATTGAAGAGAAAGGACCTTAATGTATCCCTTTCAGACTAACCCAAATCTAACAAAAAAGTCCAAGAAATTACACACAAAACTTCAGAAAAAAATATAATAGATTTCTAGTAATTATTAGATGTAAATAATGAACCTTCAGAGAACGAATTAAAATAATTAATCATAATTAAATAACAGATTAAATTAGGTTAAATAGCACAGTTTCAAAGAACTGATCAAAGAAAAAATAATAGAAAAAACAGAAAAATGACACTAATGATGGAAAATGCCAAAGCCTATATAATGCAGCTGAAGCAATTCTGAAAGGAAACTTTATATCTCTAAACTCTTTCATTAATAGAAAAGAGAAAGGAAAAAAGTCAATGAAGTAAGGATGCAAAAAAACCTTGGACGATTGCAAATAAAAACCCACAACTAAATAGCAAAATTGAAATGATGAAAATCAAAGAAGAGATCAATAAAATTTAAAGCAAAACCCCATTGAATTGATAAAAATAAAAAGATTTTTAAAAATTTAAAAAAATAAGATGTATGGAGGAAAACACAAATCTAACTCAAAACTCTAAGTGTGAATGGCTTAAACTATCCAAAAAATGAAAAAATAAAGTAGCAAAAGGGATAAAACAAAACCCCAAAACCTCTTCATCATGGAACCCATTATGTACACATACATAACATTATAGTGAGAGGAACAGAATGATTAAAAGAAAACTTGTTACTTAAAAAATAAAAATTATGTATTTTTAAAAAATCACCTGGGACAGGTTAAACCTACTTAAGAGAACATCATTTTTTCTTTTCAAGGTAGAAGCAAAGCAGCAAGATTTTATTACGATGTCGCGAGAAAGGGCATCTCCTCTCTGCTAAGTTATCAGAGGAGTGAGGCACTTGCAGAAGGCAAGAACAAAGATACAGTCCTAATGGAAATCCCCCACCCTCCCTGGTGGCCCTTACTCCCATTGACTGGAAGGCAGGCTCACAATCTAAGGTAAATCTAATTTATCTTAGAAATAAGGAAGGAAGTAGTAAAACAACCAATGTAAAGCTAACACAGCACCCATAACCTCATTTGGCATGCAATGTGCTGAGGTGGCACTCCAAGGAGGGAGACTTCGGTTTAAAGTTTCTTCAAGGTCACAGAATTTCTGGAAGATAGAAACTAGGCCTAACTACCTGCTATTGTCAACTAACCTACCTACTGCCTATTGTCAAGTACCAGAAAGTCTTCACTGACTCTTTTTCAATCAGAACCTAAATCTGGCTCCTCCTATTCTTTTTTTTTTAAATATAAATTTATTTATTTAACTTTTTACTTTCATTTTCACAAGATTTTGGGTTCCAAATTTTCTCCCCATTTGTCCCCTCCCCACCCCAGTACACTAAGCATTCTAATTTCCCCTATCACCAATCTGCCCTCTCTT
>CM053772.1:107446077-107484506 GCA_028658325.1 Potorous gilbertii | reverse complement strand
TTTTCTGGGCATTTTCCCAACCAGTTACTTGACTTCTGAGATTCCTCTTCACCCCCACCCGGATCCACCCAGCTAGTGCTTGGGGTCTGAGATTCAAATGCTGCTCCCCAGCCTCAGGGCTTTTGGTGGCAGGCCTGGCTGCTAATCAATGGGAACTTAATTCCTGGTGCTCAGGTGGGGGCAGAGCCTCCTCCCAGTTTCGGTTCCCTCAGGGGGTTTATGCAGAGACCTTCTGTAATGGAGCTGCTGCCAAGCTCCTGCCTGCTCCAGGAGCCTCTGGCCACCCGCTGCCTCTTCTGCTGCCTCCCTAGGGGGCCTGAGTTCCGGAGACACCCCACTCCCCGTCTCTCTCACTGACCTGTGAGTCTGTGGGTGGAGGGACCTTTGCAGCCTCTGGAGATTCCATCCCTGAAGCCTGCTCGGGTCTGCTTGCTCCTCTCAGTGCCACACGGCCAGGGCAGGGCTGGGCTACGCTCCTATTCGGTGTGCGATGGACCTTTGGGATCAGTTTTTCAGGGCTCTCTGGAATGGAAATCTCCTTCACTGTGTTGCTGAGTGGCTTCCACTGTTCCAGAATTTGTTGGGAGTTCTTTTTAGAGGAAATCCATGGGCTGTGGATTTGGAGCTAGCATAGGTGAGTCTTTCTACCAAATGACTTGTATTCTTACAAATTTGCCTCTCTATATAGTTTATCTCTGTATATTTTAGAAATGAGGCCTTCATCAGAAACATAGGCAGTAAGAACCGTTTCTCAGTTTTCTACTTTCCTTCTAATCTACATTGCATTGGCTTTGTGCAAAAACTTTTAAATTTAATATAACCAAAATTATCCATTTCATATTTCATCATGTTCTCTATCTCTTGTTTAGTTGTAAACAAGATAAAACCATAGATCTAACAGGTAAACTATTCCTTGCTCTCCTAATTTGCTTATAGTTTTTCCCTTTATATCTAATTCATGAACCCATTTTGACCTTATCTACTATATGGTGTAAGATGTTGGCTTATGCCCAGTTCCTACCATACTATTGTCCAGTTTTCTCAACAATTTTTATCAAATAATGAGTTCTTATTCCAGAAGCTGGAGTCTTTGAGCTTACCAAACAGTGGATTACTATAATCGTTGACTACTGTGTCTTGTGCACCTAACCTACAAGATAGCTAGTATAGCCACTAGCAAGTAGTTTTGATGATTGCTGCTTTGTAATGCAGTTTTAGATCTGGTACAGCTAGGCCATCTTGCTTTGCATTTCTTTTCATTATTTCCCTTGATATTTTATACCTTCTGTTCTGCATTTTGTCAAAAGCCTTTTCCGCATGTATTGAGATAATCCTATGAATTTTTAGTTTTGTTACTGATACGTTAAATTGTGCTCATAGTTTTCCTAATATTGAATCAGACTTTCTCTCTTGATATCAATTCAACCTGCTCATAGAGTTTTATCCTCATGATAAGTTGCTGTAATTTCTTTGCTAATATTTAAAAAAATTTTTTCATCTGTATTCATTAGGAAAATTGGTCTATAATTTTCTTTCTCTGTTTGACTCTTCCTGATTTAGTATTAGCACTATATTTATATCATAAAAAGAAAATGGCAGGATTCCTTCATCTATTTTTCCAAAGAATTTATATAGTATTGGATCTAGTTCTTTGAGAACTAGAACCATGTTTTTACCTTTCTTTGTGTCCCATGAGCTTAACATATTGTCTGGCACATAAAAAGTATGTAATAAATGCTTTTTAAGGACAGCTAGTTGGTACAAGTAGATAGGGCATCTAGTCTAGAGACAGAACGATTTATCTTCCTGAGTTCAAATCTGCCCTCAGATATTTACTATCTATGTGAACCTTGGCAAGTTACTTACCCTTGTTTGCATCAGTTTACACATCTTCAACATGAACTGGAGAAGAAAATGGCAAACTACTATAGTATCTTTGTAAGGAAAAACTTAAAAGAGGTCATGAGGAGTTAAACACAATTGAAACAACTGAACAACAATACATGTTTTTTAGCTGACTTGTTGGGAAGTGACTTGCCTAAGACCAAACAGTATGTATGTGGAGGATAATACTTAATGGGGGAAGAGAGAGAGAGAGAGAGAGAGAGAGAGAGAGAGAGAGAGAGAGAGAGAGAGAGAAGGACAGAAACACAGAGAGACAGAGAGATAGAGACAGACACACAGACACAGAAGAGAAACAGAAACAGAGACAGAGAACAAACACATAATTCCTTTTTGACTGATTTGCTGACTAAAGTACTGAGGAGAGAGACGGAGAGAAACAGAGACACAGAAAGATACAGCGACAGAGAGATAGATACAGAGCAAGAGGAGAGAGGAGGGTAATGGTAATTTAAATGAGAAGACCTTTCCCATTCATTAATAGGCCCATGTGACCTGCCTGGGTTGCATAAAAGTCTGAATCATACGGAGCCTGTGATGAGAGGAGCTTGCTGAACTGTAGGTGTAAGGGTGTAGGGTGTAACAGGAAGAGGCAAAGCTACAGCAGAACTGAGAGGAAATTGGTCAGTCTAGTCAGAGCTAGGAAGGATGCAGGCAAGCAGGCACCTGGTTAGCGTGAGTGAAAGAGCTTGTTTGCGATTTTAAGGGGTCCTGCTTGTGATTTCTTTGGTAGAACTGGTTTGTGGGAAACCTGGCAGGGGGAACGCTTAGGGATGGTGTTGTCCTCTGTATTGTCACTGTGTATAGATTTTTGTTACTATGATGTATTTGGCTTTCTGGTGTCTGAATAAATGTGTTTCTTCTGCTTTCTATATGGAAAATCTGTTGTATTTTGCAATTGAGAATTGCACTGGGATATTTATGACTATCTTGTACGCTGTGAATAGCACACCGGTGCTACAAGGAGAGAAAAGGGTATCATAGAAGCATTTTTAAATATACAGAAGAGACTCGAGATGTTTAGAAGAAAACATAGATAAACAAAGAAAAGTTGATAGTATCATGCTAAATTGAGTGTATATTAAAGGAACAATGTGTAAATGATGCAGTTTCATGTACAGTTCTTAAGTGCCAGCCCTCTATGTATGAAAAACTTTATAATTGTTGATGATTTTCTAGCTGATGATAAAACATTTAATTATTCATATGTGTGTGTGTGTGTGTGTGTGTGCATTAGTTTTAATGATTTGGGTTCAGTTCATTTCAGTGATAGTTTTCTCTAGGATATTTTGAAGTCTATATTCATATGAATAGGGTGTGTGTGTGTGTATGTGTGTGTGTGTGTATACCCATATATATATATATTTGTATTTACATATGTGTGTCTCTCTTCCCCTATGTATACACACACACATACATATATAAATGTGTGTATGTGTATATATATATATATATATATATATATATATATATATATATATAAAATATATTTATATATGTATGTATCAGTTAGGTGTCACATAGGGTGTCACAGTGGATAGAGCACCAGTACTGGAAACTCAGGAAAACTTGAATTCAAATCCAACATCAGACACATACTAGCTGTATAGTACTGGGCAACCCACTTAACCCTATTTGCCTCAGTTCCTCCTCTGTAAAAATGAGCTAATTTTAGCTAAGTTTTTCTGCTTAGGCTTCTTTTTTTATGATTATGCTTTTCTTTTTTTCCGATTACTTATTTTCATTTTATTTATATATTTGGGGTTTTGCCACAACAATTTCCCTATACATCCCATATTCATTTGACAGTGAAAAACATTCACCAAAAATGAGCCACAAAATGACCAGAAGTGACAGCATCTGCAAAACTCTGCAGATAATGCCTCAGCTTTCTACTAAGAGGAGGGAAATGTATTTCAGCATCTGTTCTTAAGGTCTTAGTTTCATAGATTTAGAACCATAAGGAACCTAAGTGGCCATATAACCCCACTCCCTCACTCAATCATTGTTTTAGAGCTCTAAATGATTCTAGAGACTATTTAGTCCCATGCTATCATTTTGTAGGTAAGGAAACTGAGGTGCAGAGGTCCAAGGTTACACAGGTATAAGTGACAGAGCTGGTTTTAAATCCAGGTCTTCTAACTCCCAACCCAGCATTCTTCGTTATGCTTTGTGTCCAGTATTGTTCAGTGTAATTGATCTGAGTTGAGTTGCTTTTTAGTCTTGCGTTCAATTTTTATCCTTTTTATTACGCAATATTACCAATTCTCTTCATATGCCACAATTTGTTTAGGAGTTCCTCAGTTGATGGAAAAGTGCTTTGTTTCTAGTTTTTTACTATCTCAAAAAGTTCCTCTATGAACATTTTGTCCTTTGTATTTTGTCTTTAACTTCCTTTGGACACTAGGTATATCAAGTTGTGTTTCTTGAAATCAGAGTTGACTAGGAATTTTCTACGTTTCTTCTTTAGGGGTTTTCTCTCAACCCTCAATGACCTCATAGGACCCTCTTTTATCTTTAGATCTTTGATCCTATGGGTCCATCATCCTATGATTTATTTCTCAATATTCTGTAAAAAGATAGGTTTTTAGTTGAAGTTGAATTCTTTATGCTTTTTGTACACTGCTTTGACTCCTTTTGCTGATTTCAATAGTTGATTAAGAAAACCTAGAATTTCTGATATGTTTTATTTCCACGATTCTTTCCTCTATCTTTTTTGTTGCCTTTTAGTGAATAATATGGTGTTTGAGTGTCATTCTGCCCATAATAACTAACTATGGATATAATTTTCCAATACCTTTGAATATATCTTCACTAGGTCCTGTACATCACATTTGCCATAGCTGTTTCTGACACTCGCCTTTATGAGTATCTTTTGATACTTCCATCTTTCCTCTAACGATTATTACCTTGGAAACACTGCAGGTTCAGAATTTTTTTACACCTTTTTTCAAATATTGAGGGAGAATAACATCTAGTACCAGCTTTTAAAAAAATATATTATGGCCTACTATTTTGTTTCATGTCATTAAACTTTTTTTTTCCAAAATTCCAACCTAAGCATGCCGATCTTTTCAAACTCCTTTGGAAATGGGTGTTTTTTTGTTACTCACTTTTGTTATTTTTCCATATTTTTGAAGTAAGTGAATATTATCAAAGACTTCAGGGTCTTTATCTTTTCCATTTTCAGATTTTAATAGCTCCTCAACTTTAGGGCCATGAGAAACAACTTAGCATAGTGGGAGAACTAACCTCAAAGTCAGGAAGCCCTAAATTCAAGTTTTGCCTCACATATTAGCTATGTGACCCTCTTCAAATCACTTAATCTTTTAATGCTTTAGGCATTTCTTTTATAAGTTACAAATTGGAAAACTAATACATTATTGGTGGAGTTGTAAACGAATCCAACCATTCTGGAGAGAAATTTGGAACTACACCCGAAAGGCAGCAATACCACTTCTAGAGCTATATCCCAAAGAGACAATAAAAAGGGAAAAAACCCCACATATACAAAAATATTTATATCAGCTGTTTTTGTGGTAGCAAAGAATTGGGAACTGAGGGGATGACCATCAATTGGGGGAATGGCTAAAAAGGAAGTGGTATATGAATGTAATGGAATATTATTGTTCCATAAGGAAAGAGGAGCAGGTGGACTTCAGAAAAACTTGGAAAAACCTACATGAACTGATGCTGAGTGAAGTGAGTAGAACCAGAAAACATTGTACACAGTAACAGCAACATTGTGCAATGACTAACTTCGATAGATTTACATCTTCTTAGCAATCCAAAACTCTAAAAGGACACCAAAAGACTCATGATGGAAAATGCTATCCACATCCAGAAAAAGAAATATGGAGTCTGAATGTAGACTGAAGCAGACTGTTTGCTGTCTCTCCCTTTTTTGTTTATTTCTTTTTTCTTGTGATTGGTCTACTTTTTCTTTACAACATGACCAATGTGGAAGTATGTTTAATATGAATGTATATGTAAAGCCTATATCAAACTGCATACCATCTTGAGAAGGGGGAGACAAAGGAGGAGAAGAAAATTGAGAACTCAAAATCTCATGGACATGAATGTTGAAAACAAAAAATAAATAGATAAACAGACAAATAAATAAATGAAAAAATGAATGGATAAATGAATAAATAAATAGGCTGTAAGATTATAAGTTATAATGAGGGTGGAATTTCCTCACTCATGAATTCTATATACTAATGAAATCATGATTCTACTTCCCTTTGTCCCCACTCTAGGTTTAGGAATAAAGTGTCTTTTTGTTTGTTTTTAACGATTGCCTCCATTGTTGTTGTATTATTTGGAAATGAGAGTTCCACTGTCAAAAAGAAGTATGGAGTCTTTGTCTGCAGTTGGTGACCTATTTCCAATTTTTTAAATTTACAATGAGAGCACAATGAAAGTATTCATGATATCATTCCATTTTATGGGCACTTTTGCTTTGCTTCAAGGGGCAGCATCATCTGTAATGATGCGCTTCTATCAGGTGTGTTAGGATTTCTGGTTTGTTCTGATTTTTTTCTTCCTTTTTGTGTGGTCTCAGAACAAGAAGTAACATTCACTTCTTGCTTTGATGTCTACTTTATTAAACTGATTAACCTAATAGTTTTGAGTAGGACCAGACTACGGTTGGGGTGGCAAAATCCAATCAGCAGTGTCTCAGGGCTCCAGACCTTGACAGGTACACCATGGTATCAATGCACAAAAATCCCAGCTAGCCATCACTCTGGTTGCATCCCCTTACTCTGTCTTTGTCTTCCCTAACCCCTTTACAACATGGAATATGGGCTGTATTTTAAGGGAATATTTTCTATTATCATCATATCTTGGAACAATCAAGAGGTAAAAACAAGTCCTAGATGCAACCAATCTTCTTTAATCTCTGTTTATGCTACATACGAATAGGGTTCTGAGACTTCATTTATTGGATTCTCCTAGTGTCTATCTGCTCTGAGTGCCACTCAACAAAAATCAGACCAAGATTCAGGTATATGAATGATGGAAGTCTTCCTGTTGACTAACCCTGTTTCTGCCTTCCCATCAACTTAGCCATCTTTGCTGAAGAGCATTACTAAGCATGGTAACACTGCATTAATTTCTCTGATAAAAGCTTATTTCGAATCTCAGTCCTTTGGTTCCTTGGCTACTTTCTGCATTACATCTCCACATAGAGAATAAATAGAGTGAACCTGAATAAGGAAGATTTTACAATTTCCTAGCAAAGCTTTGAAAGGGCAGGATCAAACCTTGGGAACCCTAACAGAAAGTATGAATTCACAGGATCTTGTAGCTTTTCATCTATTCTTCAGAAATGCTAGTTTTTAAGTAGAGACAGAAAAGATAAACCAACACTACACTCTGTTAGCAAAGAACATGTTTACTCTGACAGAGATTTTAATTGTGTCCTACACATTCAAGAAATTGCTTGGGACTGGGGAATTTCCAAGTGCCCCTTGGTGCCATAGCTTGCAGATCAAGCAGAGACACACATCTGTTCTTTAATTACACAGTCCTTCAAATAAAAAAATAAGTACATACATAAAATAGGCTCGACTGCTTCTCCAATTATGACATTGGCTCATGCTATTCTCCGTGCTCCCTTGGGGAGACTAGAAAGTCACATTGTACACCCTAATCCCTGGTGGTACCTAGGAACCCCCTAACCATCAAAACAACATTGTTTCTCAAGTCAGACTAGAGACCTGCTGCAGTTATAGATGATCATCACCAGATGGCAGAAGAGGAATACATTTCTATACAATGCTTACTGTACATTGCAGAGGGAAGCAAATACTGCTGCTACCCACTTTCAATTTTTCTTTCTTTCCCAGGTCTCTTTATTTATCATTTTAGCATTATATTTCCATATCTTTTTTCTCCCTACCTTTCTTTATTTTATCACCAATGTATTTTATGTTTTGTTTTCATATAAAATGTGTATAGGGAGCTTCTTTCTTCCAGGAGAAACCTATGCCATTATTTCCCTTGAATCAAGATACCTTTTTCCTGAATAGAAGACAATGGTTTTTAGGGATATAATCTTTCCCGAAGATTGTGTTTCCTACCAACAGCTACCAATTTCAACCCTTTATTCAGTTATGTCAACCTGCTTTGACTTTCATTCAATTGATATAAAAGGTTATCCAATTTGTGAATATCATGCTATTTTATATGGATATAGAATTCAATTTTCTTTTGCTTGTAGAAAATGGAAAATGATCTGCTACCACTACCCAAAAGGCGGCACTTATTTGTTTATGAGGCAAATTGGAATAATATTAGAGATTAATTGGTATTGAATAGTAGAATAATATGTCCTAAGTCAGAAACTGACATATCATCTTATCAATAAAAAAGTCATGTGAATAAAGAAAACAATGAAAGAAAAGATGAAGGAGGAGAGAGGGGAAAAAAGAAGAAAGGAAGGAAAGAAGGAGGGAGGGAAATTTTAAGGGAGATCCTAGAATACATAATTTAATTGCTTTTTTCAATTAAAGAGAAAATATTTCTGAAGGGCATGCCAAGGCTTTCTTTCTTTCAAATTGGGTATGGGAGACAAAGAAATTAAAAATTATTTTTAATTTAAAAATAAAATACAAAAAATTAATCTAATGTATTAAAAATTAACCTATCAACCTATTAAACTATAATAAATAATAAGTAAAAGTAAAACAAAGGGGGAAAAGGTCCATCTTTCCCCAGAAACAAGGAATAAACTACAACACAGGACTTTGCTACCACCCAGTGGAATGATATGGAAGAGGATTCCCCAACTGAATTGGGTAGTATTGCCAAGTCTCATCTCCAAGCGTCTTGATTCTCACTAATTAGAGATCTATGCTTCCCTTGAGGCACATGTATAGCTTCCATTAATGTTAATGGGATTTATGTACGTGAAGGAAGAGGAAAATCTAATGCTAAATTTACAGTCTAGACTTTTCATACAACAGGAGTCAGAGTTAGAGTTCTACCTTATCTTACACTTAGAATCTCAAAATTATTGCATTTGGAGAGGGGGAAGACTTAGAGGTCATATGGTCCGGTTTCACATTCAATGAAGAAACAAACCTTTCTACAACATGCCTGACAGATGGCCAACTAAGATCTGCTTAAGTACTGTCAGTGAAGGGAATGGAGCTCACTATCTCCCAGGGCAGTTTACTTCATGGAACATCTGCTCAGGCCAGAGGTTGCAAGCTTTCCTGGTTAGTCAAAAACACCACATCAAATGAAAAGTAGCTTGGTACCAAACTGGAGACATTTTTTAATGAAAACCTGAAGCCAGGTGAGTTTTACCTACATGAAGTGTGATTATTATGAAATAAAAAAGTCATTCTGATGCCTGAGATAAATAAGACTCATCTCAGTGTCAATGGTGCAATTTATGAAATTTGGTGACAACCAGAACTAACTCAGCTGTTTCAGCTGAACTTCCCTGAATATTTTCAGGTTGAATCTAATAGGGTATAAACTGAAACCTCAGAAAAACTTGTCCAACTTTTCTGAAAGCCCAAACCACTTATAGGAGTAAATAGAACATAGGTCAGCGCAAAGGTCTCCTGTCTTGAAGCTCTAAAAGACAACAGAAAGTGTGATATTTTGGGAAAGATGTCCCAAGCACCTTGCCTGAAACAGTAATGGATTGAGGCAGCTTTGTTTCTCTTTAGTAGGACCCATGTCAGTTAAGTCAACAAGTATTTATTAAGCACCTAGTATGTAACAGGTATTGTGCTAAATGCTAGAGACATAAAGAAAAGCAAAAAGAGCTATAAACAAGATGTATTCAGAATAAATCAACAAGCAGGGCACTGGTGTCAAGAGAGTTGGAAAAGACTGCAGAAAGTTGGACTTTAATAGGGACTTGAAGAAAATCAGAAGGCATAGAAGAAGAAAGGGAATTCCAGGCATTGGAATTCAAGCCAGTGACAATGCATGGAGTTGACTCCTGAACCATGGGATCAACATGATGGAGGATTAGATATCCACATTACCTCTCAAAACTCTCCAAAATAAGAATGATACATGACATAAAGCAATTTTAGCTGTCCCTATGGATTTGGATACTAAGAATCCTAATGAGGTAATGTTCCCCCAATGAATTAAAAGCAAAAGAAACTAATCCAAATCCCTAACTCACTCACCCAATGCGCACACACACACACACACACACACACACACACACACACACACACATGCACGTATGCACACTGCCATGCCTGCTCTGGAAGAGCTACATAGACATATAGGCTCACAACAGAACTCAACTCTAACCTCTTCCCTCATCCATCCCATCTCATCCACTCCATACTGAGGAAAATCAACAGGCAGAAGTTAGGTTGTAAATTTGTGCTGAGACATCAATGAATCAGGGCTCTGTGCTGCAACAGAGTATAGCCGAAGAATCTAGTGATAGAAGGAGCTGAAGCAGGACACAAGTATGACATTCCAATAACCCTGAAGTAGAGAGCCCAGCATCAGATATATCACTAAAGATATATCACTAAAGAAGTCACTTGAGGACAGAGAGACTGATTAAATTACCATGTCAGAAAATTAATGATAGGAGAATATAAAGGAAAAAAATCGCTGAGAATATTGATTGAAGCATACTATTTTCACTTTATTTTTGTGTTTGTTTTTCTTTTGGGCTGTTTATTCTTTCACAACGTGACTAATGAAAATGTGTTTTGCATGATTGTACATATATAGTGTATGTCAGATTGCTTAGTATCTTAGGGAGAGGGGATGGAGAAAATTTGGAACTCTAAATTTTTTTAAAATTAATCTCAAAATCTGTCTTTACGTGTAGTTGGAAAAAAATATATACTGTTAAACATTTTTAAAAAACAGAAATTACCATGAATCTCAAGAAGAGAAAAATGAAATTAAGCAGTTTGAGGATAAGCATATAAAACAACAAGAAAGATATTAATAGCCAGAGAAAGTACAGCCTCTAGATCAGCTAAATAAGTCCTGATATTTATGAATAAATGTTGCAAAATGAAGAAATATGAATCAACACATGATGAAGCAGAGAGCCCAAGAGAGTATAGAATATGCTCCTGAATATTTTAAAAAGAGTACTAAGAACTGTAGAAGCAGAATTTATGACCTACACAGAAGTAATTGGCAGAATAGAAAAACTTAAGTACAACATAGGAAGTATTATTAAAGAAATGAAAGAAAATACTTGATTAGAAATTCAAATGTACAGAAGTGAAAGATAATCTGGAAGAATCAAAGCAAAAGCAATGTCATTAAGGGAAAAACATGGTTTCCATTGCAAGCAAAGTATATTGATCTTGAAAGCAGGATGTGTAGAGAAAACTTAAGAATTATATGTCTCCCAGAAGCATACAAGTAAAAAAAAAAACCCCAAATTCCATGCTGGAAGAAATAATCAAACAAGACTGCCTGCAATAGCTGAACACTAAAAACTAAGTGCCAATTGAAACAATCCATAGATCACATCCAGAAAAAAGGAGAAAAAAAACATACTGCAAACAAGATACACAGTAGTTAAATAAACAATTCCCATGATCAACAACAAATTCTTCAAATAATCAAGGAAAAAAATTTTTCAAATGTAAAGGAAAGTAAATTCAAGTAACACAAAACTATTTTGAATCCATCAAAAGTCACTGGAGGTTATGCTCTAAAAAGCAAAAATATCTCAAAAAGCAATTCAAGGTGACATCTCCTTTCACTTAACAATTTAATAAAAAAAGGAAGATAGACATTCAATATAAAAAGTCATTTAAAGAAAACTTAAAAAGAAAACCAGACCTAAACAAAATATCTGCTTTAAAACAAACTAAGCAACAGAAACATAAGAAATTAATACAAAAACCAAGGACAACAACAAAGTAACAGAAGACACTAGAAAGTAATCTCTTTTTAAAAGTACAGCAGGGGGTTGGAGCCAAGATGGTGGAGTAGAAGCATGGATGTGCTTGAGCTCTCCTCTGAAAACCCTTAAAACCCCTGTAAAAAATGACTCTAAACAAATTCTAGAGCAGCAGAAGCCACAAAATGACAGAGTGAAACAGATTTCTAGCCAGAGTCAATCTGGAAGGCCTATAGAAAGGGTCTACTGTACCAGGCTTGGAGCATTGTGCCAGAGTGGGCCATGCTGGCACAATTGGGACTGGAGCAGGTTTCAGGGTGCTGAATCATAGGCAGCTGCTGTGGTTTCCAGATTTCTCAACCCACAAATGCCAAAAACAGTTTCAAAGGTCAGTGAGAAAGCTCTCTCACTTGAGTGAGAGGGGAACACGGTCCAGTCCCATACTCAGGGTGGTGGCAGCCACTGTACCAACAATGGCCACTTCTGGAGTTCTCAGCCTAAAGATGGTAGGGGAATCAAGCAGCTGATCTGGGTCTCAATCCTAAGTGGCAGTCCTGGGGTGAGGAGGAACACCCCACATTGCTGTGCAGAGGCAATTATACTTGTAGTTCCAAGGTAGAAAAGAGTGCTTGTGGTTGATCACAGACCATAGTGCAGGACAGGAGAGGAGTAAATACCTCTCCTTCGATTACACCACTTTGGAGGAACTGAGAACTTACAGGTCCCCAGAGATATCTTGGAGAATAGCTGCACAAAACCTCTGAAGCTTGGGGTAGCATAACCTCCCCTTGACAAAGGGCTCAAAAGCCAAGTAATTGGCTGGGAAAATGCCCCTAAAGGGGAAAAAGAATAAGACTATAGAAGGTTATTTTCTTGATGGAAAGGTATTTTCTTCCATCTTTTGAATGAGGAAGATCAAAGCATACAACCAGAGGAAGAACAAGGTATACAACCAGAGAAAGACAACAAGGTCAAAGTTCCTACATCCAATGCCTGCAAGAAAAATCATATGAAATGGTCTCAGGCCACAGAAGAATTCAAAAAAGATTTTGAAAATCAAGTAATAGAGATGGAGGAAAAATTGGGAAGAGAATTGAGAGTGATGCAAGAAAATCATGAAAAACAAGTCAATAGCTTGCTAAAGGAGACCCAAAAATGCTGAAGAAAATAACAACTTTAAAAGTAGACTAACCCAAATGGCAAAAGAGATCCAAAAAACCAATGAGGAGAAGAATGCCCTAAAAAGCAGAATTGACCAAATGAAAAAGGAGGGCCAAATGCTCAC
Organism: Potorous gilbertii; assembly: GCA_028658325.1. Classification (NCBI taxonomy): domain Eukaryota; kingdom Metazoa; phylum Chordata; class Mammalia; order Diprotodontia; family Potoroidae; genus Potorous; species Potorous gilbertii. Next base: position 107,471,451 of record CM053772.1, on the reverse strand, counting down.
TGAAGAAAATAATTCTTTAAAAGTTAGAATGGAGCAGATGGAAGGAAATGACTTCATGAGAAATCAAGAAATTATAAAACAAAATCAAAAAAATGAAAAAATAAAATACAATGTGAAATACCTCATTGGAAAAACAACTGACCTGGAAAATAGATCCAGGAGAGATAATTTAAAAATTATTGGTCTACCTGAAAATCATGATTATAAAAAGATCCTAGACATCATCTTTCATGAAATTATCAAGGAAAACTGCCCTGATATTCTAGAAGTAGAAGGTAAAATAGAAATTGAAAGAATTCACTGATCACCTTCTGAAAGAGATCCCAAAAAGAAAACTCCTAGGAATATTGTAGTCAAATTCCAGAGTTTCTAAGTCAAGGAGAAAATATTACAAGTATCCAGAAAGAAACAATTCAAGTATTGTGAAAATATAATCAGGATAATACAGATTTTAGCAACTTCTACACTAAGGGATTAGAGGGCTTGGAATATGACCTTCTAGAGGTTAAAAGAGCTAGGATTAAAACCAAGAATCATCTACCCAGCAAAAATGAGTATAATATTTCCTGGGAAAATGGAATTTCAGTGAAATAGCAGACTTCCAAATATTCTTGTTGTAAAGACCAGAGCTGAATAGAAAATTTGACTTTCAAATACAAGAACCAAGAGAAACATGAAAAGGTAAACAGGAGAGAGAAACCATAAGGAACTCATTAAAGTTGAATTGTTTACATGGAAAGATGATATTTGTAACTCATGAGACTTTTTTTCAGTATTAGGGTAGTTAGAGGGAATATATATATATATATATATATATATATATATATATATATATACACACACATATGTATGTAGGTGTGTATATGCATATTATATATGTGTGTATATATATTATATATGTGTATGTATATGTGCAGGTATATATATGTATATGGGTGCATGTGTGTATGCTTACATATATGTGTATATACATAAATATGTCTATATACGTATATATACATACATACGTACATACACACATATAGACAAAGGACAAAGGGTGAGCTGAATATGAAGGGAGAATATCTAAAATATAAAATTTACTGTTGAATGGAATGTACTAGGAGAAAGAGGAAGGGACAGGTAGAATGGAGCAAATCATTTCACATAAAAGAGGCAAGAAACAGCATTTACAATTGAGGAGAAAAGAGGGGAGATGAATGGGAAGTGAGTCTCAGTCTTGTGGGATTTGGTTTAAGAGGGAATAACCCACACTCAGTGGGATATAGAAATCTATTTTATCCTACAGGAAGGCAGGGGAGAAGGGGATAAGAGAGGGAAGATAATAGAAGTGCCAGCAAATTGGAGAAAGAGATCATCAGAAGCAAACAGTATTGTGAGGCAACAGGTCAAGGGAGAGAATGGAATAAATGGAGGGCAGAACAGGACAGAGGGAAATGTGGTTAGTCTTTCACAACATGACTGTTATGGAAGTGTTTTGCATGGCTATACATGTATGATATATATATATTGAATTGCTTTCTTTCTCAAAGAAGGTGTGTGGGGAGGGAGGAAGGGAGTGGATATGGAACTCAAAGTTTTAAAAATGAATGTTTAAAATTGTTTTTGCATGAAACTGGGAAAGAAGATGTACAGGCAATGGGGCATAGAAATCTATTTTTCCCTACAGGAAAATAGCGGGGAGGGGGATATAAGAAGGGGGGTGATAGAAGGGAGGATGGAGGGGAAAGGGTGGATGGGGGTGCATGATGTCCTGGGGTGGGAGGATGGGGAGAAAAGTTGGAATCCAAATTTTTGTGGAAGTGAATATTGAAAACTTAAAAATAAATAAATTATACATACACACAAACATATATAAAATTACAGCAGGAGGAGAGGGTGAAAGCAGACAGTCAAATAAACATGGTGGTGGAGAAACAGTCTTGAGCCATCACTGACTCCACCTTACAACACATTGTTTATAGGTAAAAAAATGTTTTCATGGAGTAAATTACAGAATGAGAGGATACATGTAAGAGAAAAGGTGAAGAAAATAGAATCCAATCTGTGATTCAAAGGTTAAAAATGAAGGGAAAATAATTCCTATAGTCTCTCAAGAAGAAGAGATCTTACAGGAGGTCATGGAGGCAAATAGTAGGATTAAAGAAGATGGAAAGAAAGGGAGAAATTTTGTTTGTGGTGGGGAGTATCACTAATGAACATTGCCATAGAGGGAGAGAAATATTCCATAAAGTAGGATGAATACAATGAATATTACATTCATTATATATTATATTATGTAATATATAATTATATCATTGTGTTATAATGAATATCTTCTGAAGAATTTAGTGTTTTGAAAAACCACACATCCTGCCTCAAGAAAAGAGAAATAACATCATCTACGGCAACTGAAAGCAAGAAGAGTGAGAAGGCATGGGTCCAAGAAACAGATTTCATGGAAAATGGGGAAAATGATCTTCAGGAATAAAATGTTAATATAAAGAACTACAACTGGAGATACAAAAAAATTCCTACCATGGTACAATATTTTCTCTGCCACCTTTTGGAATTAGGATTTATAAGTGTGAGGCATCACAGAAAAAAAAGACTAGGAAGCAAGATCTATAAAGCAATAACATAGAAACTATTGAGAAGAGGAAAGAAAAAACAGGTACCTCAGAAGCTTTGATTCCATGAGGAATACAGAGAATGAAGGACTAAATATGCAGAAGGACTGTGAATCAAAGAATAATAGTCTAGAATAAACAGAAAGAAAAGACAAATAATGAAGAAAATGAGGGGAGAATACTTTTGAGAAAAAAACGTAGAAAATAAAAATTTGAAAACTAATGAAAAAAACAAGTTGAACAGGAGGAGGAAGAAAATTTCACTTAAGTAATTTTCTTTAAAAAGGGGAGAGAAGCATTGAATAACTGATAATAAACAATAAAGATAAAAAGGAACTAATAAATTAAGCAAAACTTGAACATTAGGGAAAGAAGTAACAAATGAGGAAGGTGAAAGAGGCTCTTGTGAATGAGAGGAGGAAAGAGTCATTGGGAATAGAATTGCTTTAAAGTAGATTACATTAAAAATAATTGAAGAGAAAAAGTTGTGTATACAGAGGAAAATAGGAAAAAAACCATAATTTGGAAAACAAAACAATTTTAGAGACAAATGGGAGAAATGGTAAATCTCTCATTACTTTAAATGTAAATGGATTAAAATCTGATAAAATGAAAAATAATAAATTGTATACAAAAAAGAAACCTCACAATTTGTTTTTAAAGAAAAAAACTTAAACATATATATATAAAACAATAAAATTAAGGTCTAGAAAAATAATATATTCATGTGTGTGTTTGTGTATATGTGTGTGCATGTGTGTGTTCATGTATGCATATATTCCCAGTCATAAACTGCTAATATATCCTAGAGCAATACTATGATGAATGAACTTCAGCACATAGGCTGCTGCACAATAGACTGAACATTTCTTCAGTAATATCTATCTATCTATCTATCTATATATATATGACATAATCATTTTTTAAAAAGCCATAGACAGCATAATAGTTTTCTTCTCACTATTTCACAATGAATGATATCTTCAGAATGGACAAGTTGTGACATATTTAGCAGGATTTCAAGTAGGGGATGGAAGTGTTTGAATGATTTCTTCAAAGAAAGTAATTTTTCTGACCAAAATGATATATTTCATTGTCTTCGCATATTTCCTAGTATAGATAATTATATTAAACTGACTCTAGATTAAGCTTCATATTCATCCACTCTGGACATTTTCTCATCTGCCCTGCAGCTACACTCACCCCTCTCCTCATGGAAAGATGTCCTCCTCTGATACACTCTACCCTCTGGACTAATGCTGCAGAGATCATGAAAGGATTAACTGATTCAGTTTTGGAACTTCACCCTGGATCTAAGCTGTCCCCGTTGGTGAGTGAATGTAAACTCACCTTATACACTGTATTTAGCCCATCCCAGATCATGTTTTGTATCTCTCCATCTGGAACATCAGGGGCATCTGCACTGTTTCTCCTTCTCCCCACCCCTTTCTACCTCAGGCTCTGGGAACAGTAATCAAATTAGTACAACAATTGGAAAAGGAGTGAAAACTGACTGCCAAATAATTCATTCTTTCCTGACCAAAGCTTCCCAACCTATCCACCACTCCCCTAGATGTATTTCCTGCTTTATTTGAATGAAATATCCTTGAGGTCATGGACTTTCTCCATTTCTAACCTGTATCCCTAAATACCTAACTCAGTGCCTTGCACATACTAGTTACTGAATACCTCATTTTCATTCATTTATTCAAGAGTCTAAAAAGATTCATGAAGAACAAAAATAGAGCCTGGGTCCTCAAGCATAGTTTTGAGTTGTGGAGTATAGTGGGGTAATGTTAATAGATGGCAGAGAGAAGATAGCAATACTTAGTTCCTATTTTCTTCCAACTCTATCAATAAGATTGACATATAAATTTGAAAGGACCAAATGAGCATTATTAAGAGATGATTGGAAGCAAAAGTAAGTGAGAAAGCATTTAAAAAGCACCTAGTTTAAATTAAATAAAATCTTTAATACAGGTGAAGTATATTTCAGGGTGCTAAAATAACTTTTGATATGATTATAGAGCAACCACCAAAAATTTTTGAGAGAAATTACAGTGAATGTGAAGCACCACAAGACTGAAAATATCAGCCTATGAATGATGGATAATTAAAGGCTCAGATTTTCAAAATATTTATTAAAAATATATTCTGTGCCGGGCCCCATGCTAAGTTCTAGGAATACAAAGAAAAGCAGAAACAGTCACTACTCTCAAGTTGTTCACTTTCTAATGGTATTAACTGCAAAATGTCTTCTTAGGTTTCCAGGATATAACACGTTGAGATCTCTACCATTTTGTGGGCATGCACCAAGACTAGCATTTATGTATTTGAAAACTAAGAGTGAGTTGTCAAAGTTATAACAAGTCTCACTGAGTCCTTAACCTGGACACATGCTTCAGTCGGACATACTCTTAACATCATATCACAGTTTTAACATAAAGTTAAAAGTCAAGAAATAGGTTGGAAAAGTGAGCAAACAACCACAACAAAAAAGAAACTGACCATTAAAAAGCTACTATAGTAACAGACACAAACTAAGAAGATAATGATGTAAAAAATAACACAAATAAAACCTTAAAGAAGAAAACATGAATTAGAAACAAATTGAAAAAGAATTACTAGAAGAGATAAAAATAATGCTAAAAATCAAATAAGAATGGTAGAGGAAAAATTGGGAAAAGAAACAAGAGCAATGCAACAAAAGTATAAAAATAATTAGCAGCTTGATAAGAAAAGACACTAAATATCTCCTTAAAAAGCAAAATTGGCTAAATGGAGAAAGGTACAATAGCTCACTGAAGAAAATCATTCCTTAAAAATTAGAATTGGGCAACTGGAAGCTAATGACTCCATGAGACATCAAGAAACAAAGTCAAAAGAATGAAAAAAAATAGAAGAAAATGTGAGATATCTCATAAGGAAAAACAACAGATTTGAAAAATCAATCCAGGAGAGATAAGTTAAGAATTATTGGATTACCTGAAAGTCATGATTTTAAAAAGAGCCTAGAAATAATATTTCAAGAAACTATCAAGGAAAACTGTCCTGGTATCTAGAACCAGGGAGTAAAATAGAAATTGAAAGAATCTACTGATTACCTGCTGAAAGAAATCCCAAAATGAAAACTCCCAGAAATATTATAGCCAAATTACAGAGTTACTATGTCAAGAAGAAAGTATTACATTCAAGTCTTCCTGTGAAAAGTTAACTACCTCAATTACTCTAATCAGAAAGAAGACAACGTCTGGCAAGCCCTTGCAACGTCTGGCAATGACTCGGAGCCAGTGGAAGTTATAGAAGCTAAGTTTAATGTCTTTAGAAACCACCTGGTGTAGTCTTTTTTGTGTCTGAAACCTATGGACTCCTCAGAATACTATTTTTAAATGCACAAAGTACATAGGATTAAAAAGGGAAACCGTCACTTAGAAATTAGGTTGTAATTTTTTTCCTATCCAAACTCATGGACCCCCTGAAATCTATCCACAGGCTCAGGTTAGGAGCCCCTGAACTGGTCTAACCTGCTCATTTTACAGATAAAGAAACTGAGGCCTAGAGAAGAGGAGTGATTTAACTAAAGGTATACAGTTATTGAGGCTGTGGTTGAAACAAATTGATGGAACTCAACTGATTTTCACATGGTTATTTGAAAACAATTGTTTTGCATTTCAAGTCATTGGATGATTTCATTTGATCGTGGCAAAATAAACTTCCTTGGTTACTGAAAAAAAAGAAGAAAGTATTACAAGAAGTCAGAAAGAAACCATTCAAATAACATGGAGTCAAATCAGGATCACAAAAGATTTAATAGCTGCCACATTAAAGGAAGAGAAGCTTTGAAATATGATGCAAAAGATCTAAGATTGCAACCAAAAATAATCTGCCCAGCAAAGCTTAATATACTCTTTGGGTGGGGGGGGAATGTATGTTTAATGAAATAGAAGACTTTCAGGCATTCTTATTATTATGACAAATAATACATAGAAAACTTTCATATATAAGACTCAAAACAAACATAAAAACGTAAACTTTAAAGAGAAATCATAAGGGACTCAAGAAGGTTAAACTGTTTTTATTCCTCAATGGGAAGAGGATAAATATATCTTCTAAGAACTTTATCCTTATTAGGGCAGTTAGAAGGAGTCTACATGGACAGCGGATATGGGTATGCGTCACGTATATTGGAATAATCTTAAAAAAAACTAAGAGAAGGGGGAGGGAGAAGAAGAATGGGGGAAATGGTCCTACATAAAAGAGGCATACAAAGAAGAGCTTTTGAAGCGGAAGGAAAGGTGAGGGGGGCCATGTTTGAGCCTCACATTGGAATTGGTTCAAAAGAGGAAATATGTATATGTGTGTATATATGTATATGTATATATATATATACATATATATATGTATATATACATATATATATGTATATATATATATACACATAGTGTGTGTGTGGTATAGAAATTTGGGTATAGAAATCTATCTTGACCAATCTATCTAGAAATCTATCTTGACCAATAGGGAAATAGGAGGGGAAGGGGATAGAGAAAGGGGGTGGTGATAAAAGCAAAACAGAGGAGGAGGAGGAGGGAGAGAGAGAGAGAGAGAGAGAGAGAGGAAGAAAAAATAAGAAGAAAACAGAATGAATAGAAATGTACAGTTAGTAACCATAACTATGAATTTTATGAATGGGATGAATTCACTCATAAAAATGGATCATGGAATTGACTAGAAATCAGAATCCAATGCTATGTTGTTTATAGGAAACACACTTGAAACAGAGAGACACACAGAGTTAAAATGAAGGGATAGAACAGAATCTATTACACTACAGCTCAAGTAAAAAAAGGATAGCAATCATGATCTCAGAAAAAGAAAATATAAAAATAGATCTAATTAAAAGAGATAAATGGAGAAACTACATCTTGCTAAAAGACAACGCTGTATGCACCAAATAGTATAGCATTAAAATTCTCACAGGAAAGGTTAACTGAGTTACAAGAGGAAATAGGCAGTAAAATTATGTAATGGGGGACCCCTCTCAGAGCTAGATAAATCTGTTCTTTATAAATAAAAAGATAAATAAGAAACAAATTAAGGAGATGAGTAGAATTTTAGAAAAATAAGATATGATGGGTTTCTGGAGAAATTTGAATAGGAAAAGAAAGGAGTATAACTTTTTCTCAAAAATTATTATTTCTCAAAAATGTATTAAGACGTAAAATACATGTAGCCATGTACTAAGATAAAAAACCTCAGAAACAAGTATAAAAAAAGCAGAAATATTAAAGTCATCCATTTCAATCCACAATGCAATAAAAAATATATTCAGTAAAGGGATATGGAAACTAAATTGTCTCATCCTAAAGAATAAGTGAGTCAAAAACAAATCATAAAATCAATAATTAAATTAAGGACAATGAAAAGAATGAGACAACATAGCAAAATTTGTGAGATCCAGCCAAAATACAATGCTTAGGGGAAAATTATAGCTCTAAACGCAAACATCAATAAAAGAAAGAATGAATGAATTTATTGGGTATGCAAAAAAAAACTTAGAAGAAAGAACAGATTAGAAATCCCCAATTGAACCAAAATAAAAATTCTGAAAGTCAAAAGATATATTAATAAAATTGAAAGTAATAAATAAACATAGAATGAATAAAATTAGAATATGACTTTGTGAAAGAAAAAAATAATAGAGAAACTGTTTGTTAATTCAATTAAAAAAAACAAAGAAAAAATCAAATTACCAGTATGAAAAATGAAAAGGGTGAATGCAATACCATTGAAAGATGAAATTAAATCAATTACAAGAAGTTATTTTGCCTAATTATACGTCAGTAAAATTGACAATCTAAGGGAAATAGATGAATATTTACAAAATGTAAATTGCCCAGATTAACAGAAAAGAAAATAGAATACTTAAATAACCTTATCTTAGCAAAAGAGATTGAACAAGCCATAAATGAACTCCCTAAGAAAAAATCCCCAGGACTAGAAGGATTTTAAAGTGAATTTTACAAAACATTTAAGGAACAATTAATTTCAATTACTATGTAAACTATGTTCAAAATAATAGGTAAAGAAGTCCTACTAAATTAGCTTTATGATACAAATGTGGTTTTGATACCTAAACCCAGGAGAGCAAAAAATATAAAGCAAATTATAGACCAATTTCCCCAATGAATGTTAATACAAATATTTTTAAATAAAATACTAGCAAAGAGATTACATTGATGTATCTTGAAGACCATACACCATGACCATGTAGAATTTATATTAGAAATGCTAGTCGGTTCAATATTAGGAAGACTATTAGCATAATTGACCATATCAATAACAAAACCAACCCAAATCATATGATTATGTCAATAGCTGCAGGAAAAGCTTTCAATAAGATACAATACTGAATCTTATTAAAAACACTAGTTAGCATAGGAATAAATTCTTTCTTAAAATGATATGTAGTATTTATTTAAAACTAAGAGCAAGCATTATCTGTAATGGAGATAAGCTAGAAGCCTTTCCAATAAGATCAGAAGTGAAGCAAAGATGTCCATTACCATCACTATTATTCAATTTTGTATCAGAAATGCTAGACGTAGCAATAATATGAGGAAAAAAATTGACAGTATAAGAATAGGCAATGAGGAAACAAAATAATCACTCTCTGCAGAAGATATGACCCTAGAGAATCATGTAAGAAACTAGTTGAAACAATGAACAGCAAAGGTACAGGATATAAAATTAACCCATATAAATATGCATTTCTATATGCTACCAACAAAACCCAGCAGGAAAAGATAGAAAGAGAAATTCCATTTAAAATGGTTATAGACATTGTACAATACCTTAGAATCTACATGAAAAGACTAATCCAGGAATTATATGAACATAATTACAAAACATTTTTTTCACACGAAGACAAACATTAACAATTAGAGAAACGTTATTTGCTCACGTGTAGGCCAAATCAATATAACAAAAATGACAATTCTAATTAAAACAATTTACTTATTCAGTGCCATATTAATCAAACTACAAAAGAATTATTTTGTAGAGCTAGAAAAAATATTAACAAAATTCATCTGGAAGAGGAAAAGTTCAAGAAGGTCAAGAAAATTAATGAAGGATGTGAAGACAGGTAGTCTAGTAATATCAGATTTTAAACTATATTACAAAGTGGCAATCATCAAAACAATCTACTACTGACCAAGAGACAGAGTGGTAGGACAGTGGAATTGATTAGGTACATGACACACAGTAGTAACAGGCAATACTGATTTAGTGTTTGATAAACCCAAAGATCCAAGTTTTGGAGCAAGTACTCACCATTTGAAACAAAATGTCTAGGAAAACTGGACAGTATTTTGGTAGAAATTAGACATAGTCCAACATGGTACATCAAATAAGATTAAATTTAATATATGTATTTATGTATGTATATATATATATGTATGTATATTTGCATATATGAATATTTAGATGTGTGTATTTTGTGTATATATACATACATGTGCATATTTGTAGATGTGTATGTATGTGTGTGTATGTCAGCTCTTTTTGTGATGGCAAAGAACTGGAAATTGAAGGGATGCCCATCATAGCAGAATGACTGCATGAGCTGTATTATATGAGTCTGACAGAATTCTGCTGGGTTATAAGAAATGAAGAGCAGAATGGTTTCAGGAAAAAAAACCTAATAATACATATAAACTGATACAAAAGGAAGTGAACAAAACCAGGAGAATATTGTATATAGTAACAACAATCTTGTACTGATTGTTCACTGTGAAAGACTTAGCTACTCTGGTCAATAGTGTTTCACAATATTTCCAAAGGACCTATGATGGAAAACAGTTATCTTTCTCCAGAGAGAGAACTGATAAAGTCTGAGATTGAAATGACAGATTGAAATCCACTTTTTAAAAATGTATTTTTCTTTTTTTTATAACATGGCTGTTATCAAAATATGTTTTGCATGTGGTTGTTATGCTGATTTAGTCATGTCTGACTCTTTGTAACCTCATTTGGGGTTTTACTAACAGAGATATTTGAATGATTTGTCATTTTCCTTTCTAGTTCATTTTACAGATGAGGAACTGTGGCAAACAGGGTTTATTGACTTGCCATGGGCACACAGTTAGTAAATTTCTGATTCTAGAAGTGATCTCAGGAGAAATTACAATCAATAAAATATCAAATGAGCAAGTTGAAATCACAACGAAGTCAGGAGAAATAAAAGGAATAATTAGAGCTCACAGTTATTGGCTAATATAACTGAGACATGAAAGGAATAGAGGAATACTTTCAAAATCCAAAATATCCCAACTATCAGAAGACCAGATAGAGATCTTAAGTCACATAATCCTAGGAAAGGAAATTTAATTATTTGGAAAGAAACTACTTAAGCAACAAAAAACCCCTTGTCCTGATGGATTCACAGGAGAATCCTATAAAACTTTAAAAAGTAATTACTACCCACATTTCACTACTTATTCGCAAAAATAGAAGGGGAAAGCACCCTCCCAGAATAGTTTAATGACATACAGAATCCTAAAACCTAAACTAAGGACAGATAAAGCACTGAAGGAAAATTGTAAGCCAATATTGATAGTGAATATTGACTCAAAAATTTTAAACGAAATCATGACAGAGTACAGTGATTTATCCCAGAAATCCTTTATTATTACCAAGTTAACTTTTTACCAGAGATGCACGGATGGGTCAAAATTAGGAAAATAATCAACATAATGGTATTAAAAACAACAGTGGTCAAAATTTCATGGTCATCCAAACAGATGTAGAAAAATCCTTTGACAAAGTACAGCATTCATTCATGCTAAAAACAACAACAACCCTACAAAGTATAGGCATAAAGTGACCTTTTAATATCATAAAAACTTCTATTTAAAACCAAAAACAACCATCATATACAATAGGGATAGACTAGAACCTTTCCCAATAAATATTGGAATATAGCAAGGATGCTCACTCTCCCCATTATTATTTAATGTAGTTCTGGAAATGCTAGGAACAGTAATAAAACAAGAGAAAGATATTAATGGCATAAAGTAGGTAAAGAGAAGATGAAACTATCACTGTTTGCTGATGCTATCATGATATACTTAGAAAATCTTAGGAAATCATCAAAGATACTAATCAAGACAATTAGTTGCTTCAGCAAAGTTGCTACAAAATGAACCCTCAAAATCAACCACATTTCTATTAATAACAAAATCTAAGAGACAATAATGAAAAGTGAAATCCCATTCTCAATAGCTACAAAATGTATAAAGTCACTGGGGATCTATCTACCAAAACACACAAAAGGCATATGGATTTAATTATTAAAATGCTCTTCAGAAATAAAGAACAACTTAAATAATTATAGGAATATTTAATACTCATGACTGGACCAAGCTGATGTAATAAAAATGGCAATGCTACCCACATTAATTAGACTTTTAATGCTATTCCAATCCAATTACCAAGTGGGTACTTTATAGAACTTGACAAAATAATAATAAAATTCATTTTGAAAAAACAAAAGATCTCGAATATCAAAGGTGGAATGTTACTTCTAGACCATCTGTATTATAAAGCAGTAGTCATCAAGATCATCTATTATTGGTTAAAAATAGAGTGGTGGGTCAATAGAACAGGCTAAACAAAGGAAATCAATAACCCAGTGTTTGATAAAGCAGAAAACATGAATTACCTAGGGAAAACCTCCCTATTTGATAAAAACTGCTGAAAAAAAATACACATTAGTCGGCTGGAAATTAGGCTTACAATAACACCTTACACCATATTCCTTAACACATTCTCAATGGATATATGACCTTAGTATCAAAGACCACACTCTAAAAAATAAAAATAGAAGAGAAGTAGATCATATATCTAGCTCACAGATAGGAGTAGGAGATATATTCATAAGCAACAAGAGACATAGAGGAAATCACTGAAGATAAAGTGAATAATTTTGCTTACATGAAATTGAAAATCTTATTCATGGACCTACATTAAGAAGAAAGGAGGAAGTGCGGGGCAAAAATCTTCATATCAAATTTCTGTGATAGGAGTTAGGTATCCAAGATATAGAAGTTTTATATATATACATATATATATATATGTATATACATACACACACAGATATACATATATGTATATGTATTCACACACACATATATATCAATAATCTGATAGACATTCCTTAATAGATAAGGGATCAAAAGATATGAACGGTTTACAAAAGAATTACAAAATATCCATAACCATATACAAGAATGCTTCAGATCATCAATAATAAGAGAAATGCCAATCAAAAGAACCCCAACATTTCACCTTACTGAAAATTGTCAAACACAACCCCCCAAAGTGGCAGTAGACAATTTAGGAGAGGTTGTGGAATAATAGACTTACTAATACATTGTTGGTGGAGCTATTAAATGGTACAACCATTTTGGAAACCAATTTGAAATTCTGCAAATAAAGTGACTAAAAGATCCATATTCTTTAAACCAGGGACTCCATTACTGGGCTTGTCCTCCAAAGAAACCAATATTAGGAAAGTTTCCATATACGCCAAACTACTTATAGTAGCATTTTTTTTTGTGATAGCAAAGAGGGGGACACAGAGTACACACCCATTGACTGACAATTGATTAAACTGATTGTGATATATGAGTGTGATGTAATAATACTGTGTTGTAAGAATTGAGCTATGTGATGAATACAGAGAAACATACAACGAAGTAAGGAGAGCTAAGAAAACTTTATACATCATGGCTACAACAACGTAAATGGAAAGAACAGGTATACACACACAAACACACACAAATCAAAAGTTACTGTGACGAAATCATAAATATCAAGTATGGCTTAAATTAAGAGATATTAGAGCACACCTCCAACCCACACACCAGTAGGTCTACTGGCATTATACATTGCACATGTTTTGGACTTTTTTCAATGTATTCATCAGCTGAACTAATTTGTTCATCTTTCTTTTTGTCTTTAAAAAATGCTATTGTTACTTTGAGAGGGCTCCCAGAAGGAGGAGAGGAAGGACACTATGGATGGCTATGATAATGTAAAAAACAAAGGCATCAATAAAAAACTTACTAAAAAAGAAATTTACCTAAGAAATAGAGATAAATATGCTTCTCTGTGGGCTGGAAACACATGCAATTTAAAGCCTAACCATGAACTGTTCTATAATTAAGCTAAACTAGAAAAAAAGAACTCTTCACTTAATATCTAAAGTGGCACATATCTGTTTCCATATTGAAAAATTTGCACCTTTGAAAACAGTAAGAGGAAAGGGAATTGAGCCCTCATCTCTCTTTTGAACTCCAGTCTAGCTGCCTTTTGGGTATTTCCACCTGGTTATCCTATAGTCAGTCAATAATATTTATGAGATACCTAATACATGCCAGGCGCCATTCTAAATCTGGAGAATTCACAGAAAGTCTTGCTTTCAAGAGCTCACACTGTAATGGGGGAGAAAACATGCAAATAATCATGTACAAACAAGGATAAACAGCATAAATTTCTTAAACTCAATATATAAAAAACTGAACCTCTCCCCAAACCTACCCAAAATCCTAATTTTCTTATTTCTGCCAAAGGACCTACCATCTTTCTTGTCACCCATGCTTGGAACCTCAAAATGATCCTCAATTTGTCATTCTCACTCATCCCTCCAAGACTTGTAGATTCTATCTCTCATATGTATTCCTCTTCTCTGCTTACATAACCACTACCCTAGTTTAAACTTTCCATCACCTCTCACCTAGATGATCACAAGAGCCTTCTAACTGGTCTCTCTTTAATATACTTTCCCATCCCCATTTAATCCTCCACAAATTGTAAAATTGATATTCCTGTAATACAGTATGCCTTTGTCACTAACCTGCTCAAGAAGCTTCAATGGCTCCCAATTGCCTCTAGGACAAAATACTAACTGTTTGGCATTTCAAGTCCTTCAGAATCTGGTATCAACATATTTTCTAGGCTGATTACATTATTATTCATCAAATACTCTACATTTTAACAAAATTGACCTAATTTCCATTTCATATATACAACATTCCATATCCCTTTTCCATGCCCTGCATGAGCTTTTCCTCTTGCTTGAAATCTCTCATTCCTCATCTGTACCTCTTGGAACCTAGAGCAACTTTTGAGGTCCAGCTAAAGTACCATTCGTACAAGAGGTCTTTCCTTGTTCCTTCAGGTATTGGTATTTCTCACCTCTCTGAAACTACTTTATATTTATTTATGTATCCATGCATTTGCATATTCTTCTCCTTTTCTCTCTTCTCCCTCCCTCCATCCCCAATATCCACTGGAATTCAGATCTTTGTTTAATTTTTGGTTATGAATTATCAGATCCTGGTATAGTATATGGTGCTTAGTCGGGGGGGAGGTTAATAAATATTGATTTATTGTTGGATTAAACAACTTAAGACAACAGAGTTAGTGCCAAAATGTGGGGTATAGAAAATATGTTCAAAAGAAGTTTAGAGACTATTAGAATTGAAATCTCCTTGAGAACATTCATAAATGATAGAGGATTGGAACTTTGACTCAAACAATGTTGGGATTTATATGGAAAACAAAAAGGAACTGCAGAATTGGGGTACAGCCCAGCAAAACACAGAGACTAAAGTGAATGTGACCTGTTTGGGGAACAAAGGGAAGATTCCTTGATTGGAAAAAAGCATTCCTATTGGGAAATAGTGGAAAATACATTTAATTTCATAAATTACCATTGATAGTGGAAGACTTTAATTTCCTTGGTCTACAGTTTGGATTTGAACACACAGGTAATGGGGAAATGTTGATATTTAGTCATCACTGATTTTAGCTTTATATGTTTAAAATTAGTGTTTTAGAAATGCTAATATGAATATCAATATGCAAAATGAACTGGAGGATGGCTAGGTCAGAGGCAGGAGCCTAGTTAAGTGATTTATTGAAGTAATCCAGGCATTTTCAACCTTCAATCTTAAAGTTCCTCTTACTGTCTTAATCCTTTCCTGATGACTCCAATCTACACAAGTCTCTCATTTCACTGAATACTTACATCAATCCAACACAACTTATTTTGGTTCCTTGTTCCCCCCCTCCATCCCAAGGCATGACTACTTCAAATTCAAGGTAAAACTATACCTCATGAATCCCCACTGATGTATTCTAGTAGTATCAAAATATAATTAGCAAAGCGAAGGTATTTTTTTGTCTCCCTATAAAGTCCTACAAATAATAATCTCCACCTGGGATACACTCTCCCACAAATACACAAATGACTAGCATCAGAGGGGTGAGCAACGACACATAAATATCGCAGTTACAGAGGCACACATATAAGGAACCTGTGCAACTGGGGTATATATAGGTGGTACATAGAGGTAAAGGGTATATACATAAGGGATATGTGTGGCCCAAGGCATGTGCAAGTTGGGCAATTCTTGCATTTGATGTTAATATCTTCTGATGTACTCATGCAATTCTCATTTATCTTGGTTTCACAATTTCCAGAATATGAATAACTGAGTGTAATTTTGGAAAAAAATATAGGAAAAAGTTGATATTTCAAATACAAATTGTTCATTTCCTTTCAGAGACTTTCTGGGCCAATGTTACTGTGTACTATACCAGAAACCAAAATCTGTTACTTTAATTCTGATAAAAAAGTACTGATTTTTGTCAGAAGTGAGTAAATTTATGTTTTAGTAAAAGTTATTGCAATAGATCAAGACATGGAATACAAAAAAAAATAGCTGTTACAGGAAAAGATAGGAATGCACATCCCACTAAATGAAAGTTAAACCCTTCTTTGGCAGCATGATACAATCTAAATGTCAATGGATTTGGAGTCAGAAGACTTAATTTGAAACCCAAATCTGGGCATTCATTATTGGTAGGACCTTCAATACCTCCTCTTTCTAGGCTTTTATTTCCTGTCTTTAAAGTGAGTGAGTTGAATTCTATGATCTCTGAGGTTCCTTCAAAATCTATCTTATCATTTTAGTGAAGGAATGGAAATTCATATAGCTGAAGGATATTTCAACATAACTTACACACTAAGGCTAGGTAATCGACCTGATTTGAAAGATCAGGCTATTTATCATCAGGTTGTAATTTTGACTTGATTAGTTAGTATTCAAAATCAAGATGATACACCATTTCTAATTTAGACTCAAAGGAAATAACTGAAAAGAAAATGCTATTTACAACTTTCACTGAACAAATGAAGTTCTGAACAAAACATACATTTTTAGCAATCTTTAACCTCCTTCCCAAGTCTGTTCTATCTAGGTAATTATTTAGTCACATAAACAAATATTGGGACACTTCTCTCCCATGCATGACTACTTTTCAAAGTTCAGTGTACTTTGGGTGTCAAAACCTTTAGCTTATGAACTAAGTGTTTACTTTTTTCTAATTAACCAAATGACTAATTTGGCAAACTAACCAAATCATGCCAATTAATTGGCATAATAATTAATTATGCATTTTAAAATCAAAATGAATTAATGCTTTTTTCTGAGATTTAATCCACAAAACACCAAAACAAAACTTAAAAATATCCACCAAAGCAATTATTTTGCATAACACCTTCAATGATAACTGGAGTGGACTGAATTTTTTTTTAAAGAAATTAATGGTACCAGAATTGGTACAAAGAATTGAATGGTACCATTCAAAATGATAAGAGCCATTATTCAGATATATAGCTACACAATCAACTGCATTGACTGAGTCTATTAAAACTAGGCAAAATTATATTATCCTATACTATAGTTAATTCCCTATATATGTGCATATCAGATCCCACATACTGGTCATACTACATACAAAACAGAATCTTAGAAATTGGGGGGAACCTAGAGTTTAGGAGGCTAACTCATTTGAGAGAAGTTGTAAGCAAGGTTACAAAATTAATTAGTGGCAGAGCCCAGATTTTAACCTGGGTCTTTTTTTACAGATTCCACTAAATCTAAGATTAGTTTTCTTTTTCATTAGGTCACACAGGAAAACCATAATGCCTAACAGTAAAGAAACTTTCAGGAGAACTGCAAGAAGCAATACATACGAATAAAAGAGAAGCTTCAAAATTTGCCTGAGTCTCTTGGGACCTCAAGTTTTCGTCTTGACAGTCTAAACATCTATATTTTCCTATATGTTTCATTTTTAAGTATGATTCAGCTGCAGATGCAATGTGATATAGGGGATCCTTCTTGGCCCTGGTGTGAGAAAAGTCTGGCTTCAAACATTCCCTCTCATACTTACTAGCTATACTACCATGGGAATATCACTTAATCTTTTACAGTTTCAGGAATTTTTTTCTAGAACTGAACCTGTTTTCTCCTCTGTAAAATGGAGATAACTGTATCTGTAGCACTTACCTCACAGAGTTGTCTGCCTACAGGACTCAAATGAGATAATTTATGTGAATCACTCTGTAAACTTGAAAGTGCTATATAAAGTAAGCAATTATTTTAATCTTTAATTTAAATAGTTTTATCATATTTTTATAAAGCATCTGCTAACAGATGGGTCAAAGGTGAAATATTAATTATATTATTATATATTAATATAATATTAGATATATTATTATGCTAAATATATTTAATATTGAAATAGTAAATATATTATTATATATTACAAACAGAAGAATAGAGCTGATTTACTCTTCAGTGAAAAAGTCTTCTAAAATTAACGTAATTCCAGAATTCCAGAAGGAATCAAGTCCACATAAAGTCCTTGGGCTTGATTTTAATGGGGGGGGGGCCAGGTTTGGAAGGGCTCAGAGAAGCCTTTGATTATGATGGTGAGGGGCAGATTTGTCATTTTCCAAATGGCAGTGCTTCCTATGGCTCAAGAGAGTTTTTATTCTTGCCTACTTGGGGCACCTGACTCCTCCCATTCTCTCTCACACACATGTGTCTCCAGTCAACAGAAGGCAGCTCAGGCCATACCCCTCGCTGGGCTTGTTAGCCCTCTGTAATGCCTGCCTGCTGTAGCCTGCTGGGGCTGAGGCCAAACAAATGGGCAGCACATCCTGATGAATTTAAGTGGTGATTTCCTTTGGGTTTTGCACTCAAGAGCAGCTCTGGGAAAATCACGGCAAGAACCTTTCAGAGGAAAGTGTTCAGCTGGAATTCCTGGAGAGTTTTAAGGACACAGAACTTTTCCTCTTACCTGAGAGCATCCGAGGTTAGTTAATTAACAGAGGGGAAGCTAGGCCTCATGCTAGTTACAGGAAATGAATTACATCCCTCTTCCCCGCTTCTCCATTTTGTTCTTCTATAGAGAGAACAAACACAGGGCTTAAATTAAAAGGGACAGAGCAGAGAAGGAAGCTCTGTTGCAAGGGAAGTAAATAGATGCACTAACATCCTGTACAAACGGCATTGACCGCTTTTCCCTGATTAGTCAAAAAATAAATGAGCTTAGTCTAAGGTCTAATCCACTACTGTGGGGGTTAGCTGTCTCTTTTGGAGCGTAGGATTGGGAGTAGGAAGTATAAGAACTGCCAGACTCTGTGAGGATTGCCAAGGGATACAGGATACCAATGAATGGAACCACTGGAAATGGGTATTAAGAATTGTTGTCAATATCGACCAATCAATAAAAATGTATTAAAAACCTACTACAATTATCTCTTCCACATTGAGGAAGTTGGGGCTCAGCACCCTTGTGATCTGGAAAATCCACAGAAAAATTTTTGACCCTCCTTTCATACAAGAGAAAAGATGTGATTTTTTTTTGTTTTTCTTTTATGGGACATTTACAACACCCAGTTGTAAAATTTGTGTTATGTATTTGG
The DNA here is from genome assembly GCA_028658325.1 of Potorous gilbertii. Taxonomy (NCBI): domain Eukaryota; kingdom Metazoa; phylum Chordata; class Mammalia; order Diprotodontia; family Potoroidae; genus Potorous; species Potorous gilbertii. The sequence goes on along the minus strand of CM053772.1, from coordinate 107,451,999 downwards.
TTATGTATATGGCTCTGTGTCATCCGCTGCCCACCACATATTGTCTGTGGCTTCTGCAAAATTCCCCCCAAATTCCCATTTAATTTCTTATGCCAATCTGTGATATATTGAAACTGTAATGAGGGAAGTCATGCTGTGGAAGGGATAACTGTAAATAGTAAGCACTAATGTAAAGACAAAACAGAAACAGCTCTTGCTCTCTAGAAACATGTTCTTTCAGGGGCAAACTGGCATGTGCATATGTAAGTAGATTTATATATCTGTGTATATAATATATAATACACACAGAAAATTATTTATACATAGAGATACACATATATTATCATACACACACAAATGCATACACACAAATACACACACACATACACAAGGTAATGAAGGTGGGATGTAAACACTAACAGCTGGTGTGATTCAGAAAGGCCTCATGCATAGAGCTTGCCTTCATTTGAGCTTTGAAGGAATCTATCGATTCTAAGAGGCAGAGGTAAGGAAGATGTGTTCCAGGCATTTTGCACAGCATGTCCAAAGACATGAAGCTAGGAGATAAATACCAGGGCTGAGGAATAGCAGGAAAGGCTCTTTGGACTGGAGTACAGAGTTGGCGAAAAGAGAAGGAGAATATTGTTTAATTAACCCAGAAAAGTAGCCTGGAGTTAGATTGTAAAAGGCTTTGAATGCCAAACAGAAGAGTTTTTTTTCTCTTATTGGCAGAAAGGAGACACTAGAAAATTGAAATGGTCAGACATATGTCTCTTGAATATTACTTAGGTAGCTATGTGGAGGGTGGATTGGAGAGGGAGTGAGACCTGAAGTGGGAAAATTACTATAAGGGGAGAGAAAGACAGAGTCAGAGATAAAGAAACAGAGGGGGAGACAAAGAAAGACAGATACAGAGATATGTGGAGAGAAAAGTCTATATATGAAATAATAATAGATATATATTCATGTCTATTGGTTGAGAAATCTGTATATTCCATTTCTTAATAACAAAGAATCTCAAATATAGGGAAAAATAGTCATTTAAAGCCATGAGATCTGAAGGACAAAAAACCCTATGCAAACATCATTCAAATAGAAGGCTGCATCTATAAAAATCAGATAGGGACAGAGACAAGGTTAGGTGTTGTATGTGTCATTTGGCATAGGTTGAGGTGAGGAAACTCTCTGTACCATAAAGACTGAAGAAAATAAAATAATCCCCCACCCTAGCAAAAGACATTCTTCCTAAAATAAAGAGTTGTATATTGGCTAAGGTACTTATACTGGTCTAGACTAAGAGTGCAGAGGTTAACTTGTTATCTGATTAGAACTGTTATAATTGCCTTAAGTACATGGTTTATTGTTCATTTAGTGCTTCACTGATAGCTGAATAGCAGGAAAGGCTAAGTCTAGTGTGTTGTCTTTGACATCGTCTCTCCCAGACAGTATTAGCCATGCCTTCTTGTGTCTGATGCTCTGTCCCTGGTGAATTCACCAGGTGTGAGGAGCCCATGTGACCCCGTCAGTTACAGTGTTGACTGTGTTTATCTTCAAGGTCAGAGCTGAATGTGTCAGCAGGTTAAAAAATGTTAGGGCACAAATGCTTTCATTAGAGTAGACCTATAAACCCTATCTCATGACCTGGAGCAAACAGGATGAATGACTCTGGAGGGAGGGAGGGGGGCGAAACTAGAATGAAATGGAGGAAGACTTTCCTTAGGAAAAATTACCCACAAAACAATGCATTTCACATTTTAAAAAACTGAACAAGGACATTGAATGGTCAGGAAATAGAAATAAAAATCCAAAAAGAAAGATTTCCAGTTCATTATCCAAATTTCAGTTTAACCTTTGAGATGTCGCATGGTACACTGAAATATGGACTGAATTTTTTTTTACCTGTGTGCTCTTGGTCAAATCACTTACCTGTCCTAAGCTTCAGTTTCCACGGCTCTAAGATGAGATGGTTAAGTTAGATGACCTCCGAAGTCCCTTTTACCTATCAATCTATGATCTTGTGATCTGCATGTGTGCTGGACACATTGACAGTCAAGTGATACAGTACACCAGACCTGGAGCCAGGAAAACCCGAGTTCAAATCCAGTCTCAGACAATTACTTAAGCTGTATGACCCTTAGAATGTCACTTAATCTTTCCGTCTCAGTTTCCTCATTTATAAAAGGAGGACAATAGTATCCCCTACCTCCCAAGGCTTTTTTGAGAATAAAATTAAATAATAGTTGTATTCTTTAAATCTTAAAGTACAATATAAAAGCCAGCTTTTGTTATTAATATTAATTATCAATATATGTATATTATACAGTTATACACATGCTCATGCATATATAATATATATTCATACCCAAATATGCATGTATGCATGTATATATAAATAGATAAAGATATATAATAGCTAACATTTATATAATGCCTACTATGTGTCAAGCACCTCGCAACTATTATTTCATACGCTCCTTACAACAACCCTGGGAGGTAGGCACTATTATTATTGTATGAGGAAACTGAGGCAAATAGTTCAGTGAGTTGCCCAGGCTCACACAGGTAGTAAATGTAGAAGGCCCAATTAGAATTCAGGTCTTTCTGTCTCCAGGTGTATCACTTGATCCCCTGTATCACATTCAGAAGTCCCCCTATAGTACTGGCTTGGATGACTACTTTCCCTTATTTCCTAACACCTCATCCCAGACACTGGAGCTTTGCCACAAAGTTCTCCTAAGGGTCCAAGCTACAAAACTGCTTTAGAGGAATAACTGCATTATAAAGGTCCTTTGGGCGTTTTATTAATTGAACCTACTTGTATTAGTTCCAAAACAGAGCCCCCTCTCCTCCCCTTTGGGATAAATACTGGTTACATCTGCAATGTCCTATCTGTTTTATAGAGCTGACTACAGATAGAATGAAGAAAAGGTACATCCAATCTTCTCTACAATTCTCTTTCAAGTTGCAGGTTTGAATTCAAGTCCTCTTAACTTTGAAGCCTTTGAGGTTAATTGCCTTATTATATCTACTGAGATTCTTCTTTTTCTCTGCCTTCTTACATGTTTACTTTCAAATAGTCTTTTGATTTTTGCCTTTCCTCAGCCTCAATGCTATCAGACCATTGATAACGTATCTCTCAAATAGAGAATATCCTTTGGGCTATTATTCTTTATTCCTTTTTTATACTGGATGTTAGAATTTAAAATAGGTACATGACATTATTGAGGAGTGATTTTTATATCATAAGAACAAAGTGGCTTCCTGAAATGCCAAACTGTGTGTCCAGGACTATGCCAGGTACGGTGGGCTTTAGAACACTACAAGTCCTTAAGGGTCATATAGTTCTGCTTTCTTATTTTATAGATGAAGAAAGAGACCCAGAGAAGGGAAGCAACATCTCCAAGGTCATATAGGTGATCAAGCCATGATTTCAACTCAATTCCTCTGATTCTCTGTTTAGTAATCTTTTTGTTCTATCATGGAAATACAAAATTGAATGGAACCTTACTTAAAGGGCTTAGCATTTAACTATAGAAGTGAGATACAGGAATGAAACAATTAAAGAAGAGCACGAGGCCAGCTTGTATCTAAATGTCAGCAATTCTTGGGCAAATTACCATTCACATGTTCAGATGTTGCTGTTTCAGATATCCGAGTTGTTTTCTTTTATGTGCCAACACCCAAAAGAAAAATCTCGGGAAAATGATGCCCAACTTAGGTCTGATTTAAAAATTCCTTCTGATTTCTCTGGACATTGCAGTAAGGTTGCTATTAATTTTCCATTTCTTTGACTCTTGCTCTTTTGGTTGAGATTTCTAGCAAGATAAGGAGGATGTGATTGATTAAAGTGTCTTATAGGAAAGAAATGAGGGTACTTGCTGCAGCAGTTGCATTCTGATGTCCCAAGTGAGACTCACTTGTGTCTATAATTCATCCATCCTCCATCCACATGTTATCCCAGAAGTCTTCCTTGCCAATTTTGCTTAAACCACACTCTCCTTGTGTATGTAAGTACTTTAGTGAAAAAATAAACAGTGTTTAATAAATATGTAATTTCAATGCTATAAATTATGGTGGCTGACAGAGCCCTTCCCTTCCTTTTTCTTCCAGCCTGTGATAGGTGAAAATGAATCATTGTTGTGGGCTCTTTCATAACCCTTCACTCCTAAACTTCACTGTTTAGTTCATGAGAATATGTATACTCAGAATCTTTCAGAGAGGATTCATTCAGATCTTCTGATTCTTTTAATGTTAAAGGTATCATGGTGCATTCAGACAGTTATCTGTGTCTGGTTCCCACTATAGAACTTGTTCAACTCCTTTTGAGTCTTTCATGTCCTTATTGAAGTCTTGAGGAAGTCATAAGATCATAGTATCATAGCTAGTTTGTGCTGACAGGTACCTTAGAGGACATTTAGTTCAACCCCAATATTTTACAGATGAAGAAATATAGTCCTCCAAAAATGTTCCTTGCCCAAGGCCATACATTTAAGTAGTAAGTGACAGAAATGGAATCATAAAGGTCTTAAATTATCTTAATATATTTATGCAATAGTAGGGGAAGGAAGGAACAAGCATTTATTAAGCACCTAATGCATGCTAGAAAATGTGCCAAGCACTTGTCTAAAGCCAAAGAGTATAGTTATCCCTTCCATATCTCAGGGGTAAGGGTAAGGGGCATGGTGCCTCTGTGATGTGGAAAACCCACATAAAAAAATTTAACTCTCTCTTCACATCAGAAAAGAAGTCTTTCAGCTTCATGGATTTTCTTCTCTTCTTTTCTTCTCTTTTTTCTTGATATTATCCAATTAAATATACACACGCGCACACACAAATACTGAATTTCCAGACTTTTTCTGTGTTGTTTGCTGGCCTTTGCATGTTATCTGTAGTTTGTGCAGAACTCAAAAATTACTGTTTAATATCTTATACAGACCCATGCTATATCTCAAAACTGTAATGGGGAAAGTTTCAATATGGTAGGGATGGCTATAATGTTCTTTTATCTAAATTGATGCAAAATGAGACTGTAAAAGAATGGAACATCTGTAAACCTGGGGTGAAAATGAGATTCACTGATATGTGGGGGGGGGCGGAGTTCTTCCTTTTACTTTCATGAGGAAACCAAAACACAAAGTAGTACTATGAACCTGGAAAAATGTATAAAGTTATGGAGGGAATGGCATTCACTAGAAAGGGGAAAAAGAATTATATTTATTGTTTATGGATTATCATGAGTCATCTATGTGTTCTTCTGTATTTCTTTCTTTCTGTATTTATTTGGGATGAAACAAAGACTGTCCCATCTCCAGTGCACATTGTTACCTTTAGTACTGCTATTGTCAGGGAATTGGTTTAGCTAATTTGTGGAGACTTGAACTCCAGCTATATTTGAGTTATATTCTAGCATTGTCTATTGGGATCTCTGGGTAGGGTCAAAATTAGTATATATTTTTTTCTTTTTTCAAGACACAAGATTGAACTCATTCCCTGTAAGCCTAAAGCGTGGGAAAAGGAAGCAGAACTGGGTCATAGGTTACATCTGTATACATTTCTTACTGTTTCTTCTAGCCTGTAAGCTACTTAAAGGCAGGGATGCCTGGCAATTCTCTTTGAATTCCCCTCAATGTTTGACTCAATGTCATAGATCTAATAGAATTACATAAATGTTTGATGAATGAATGGAATATTGAATTCAAGTTTTAAAAATATTTTTCTGAATCCTTTGCTTCAATCGATGAATCAACCACCTAGAATTTTTAATGTGCTTTTCTTTTTTTTTCTTTTTTTGTTTCAATATAAATTTATTTAACTTTTGACATTCATTTTCACAAAATTTTGGGTTCCAAATTTTCTCCACATTTGTCCCCTCCTCCCATCCCAATACACCAATCATTCTAATTTCCCCTATCACCAATCTGCTCTCTCTTCTATCATCCCTCC
>CM053772.1:107405721-107445577 GCA_028658325.1 Potorous gilbertii | reverse complement strand
TGGGCATTTTCCCAGCCAGTTACTTGACTTCTGAGAGTCCTCTCTACCCCTGCCTAGGTTCCCCCAGGTAATGCTTGAGTCTGAGATTCAAATGCTGCTCCCCAGCCTCAGGGCTTTCAGTGGCCAGCCTGGCTGCTATTCAGGGTAAGATTAAATCAGGTTCTCAGGTGGGGCAGGGCTGCCTCCCAGACTCAATTCCCTCAGGGGGTTTATGTGGAGATGTTCAGTAATGGAGCTCCTGCTGAGCTCTTGCGTGCTCTGGGAGCCTCTGGCTGCTGCTGCCTCTGCCATTGCCTCCCGAGGGGGCCTGAGTTATGGAGACACTCCGCTCCCCTCTTGGCCAGCCCAGAAGTCTCTCTCACTGATCTGTGTGTCTGGGGTGGAGGGACCTTCGCGACTGCTGGAGATTCTGTCCCTGAAGCCTGCCCCGATCTGCTCCTCTCTTTACCGTGCGCCCGGGGCAGGGCTGGGCTCTGCTCCTGTCTGGTGCAGGATGGACCTTTGGGGTCGGTTTTTTAGGGCTCTCCGGAAAGGATATCTCCTTCACTCTGTTGCTACACGACTTTCACTGTTCCAGAATTTGTTGGGAGTTCTTTTTACAGGAGATTCATGGGCTGTGGATTTGGAGCTAGCATATGTGAATCTTTCTACTCTGCCATCTTGGCTCCTCCCCTAATGTGCTTTTCATATGCCAGATGTCATGGTAGGTATTAGGAATACAGACACAAAAATGAAGCAATACCTAACCTCCAAGAGCTCATTTATATTAGATCAGGAGATACAACATGTACAATATGAAATACATGTCCTGAACCATGAGTTCAGAATGTTTTTGTTTTTTCAGACGTGTCTGATTCTTTGTGATCCCATTTGGGGTTTTCTTGACAAAGATACTAGAGTGATTTGCCGTTTCCTTCTCCTGCTCATTTTACAGATGAGGAAACTGAGACAAACAGGATTAAATGACTTGACCTAGGTCAGACAGCTAGTAAGAGTCTGAGGCTGGATTTGTACTTAGGAAGTTGAGTCTTCCTGACTCTAGGGCAGCACTCTACTCACTGTGCCACCTAGCTTCCTCAGTCATGGACACTTGGGTTCAAATCAGACTGATACTTTCAAGCAAAATCATTTCACTTCCTGAAACTCATAAAAAAATTTAATTCTCGAAACTCAGGTACCTCATCTGTAAAATGAGGAGGTTAGATTTGCTGAGCTCTACAGTGATTTCCAGCTCTACATCTGTGGTCCTGAATGAATATATGACCCTATGATTTGGTCAGGGGCATTAGAAGTACCTCACATAGGAGATGGTATTTGAATTGATCTTGTAAGGAAATTAGGGATTCTGAGATTCAGAGGTGAAGGAGCACAAAAGGTACAGAGATGAGAGATGGAATATTATGTGTAGGAAACAGCAAGAAAATCCATTTTGGATCAACCATAGGATGTGTGAGGAGAAGTCATGTATAAGTTGCTTCTTCAGTGTATGTATGAATGCATTCTGTGAACTCCAATGTGATCCTGTATGGTAACCAGGGTAAGAGATGAAGATACCTTTGTCCAATGGAGTACAGACAGAGGGGGGCAACTAGCTGGTGCAGCGGATAGAGCATCAGTGCAGGAGTCAGGAGGACCTGAGTTCCAATCTCACTTCAGACACTTGACACTCACTAGCTGTGTGACCTTGGGCCAGTCACTTAACCCCAATTGCTTCATCCTGGGTCCTCTCCAGTCATCCTGATGAATATCTGATCACTGGATTCAGATGGCTGTGGAGGAGAAGTGAGGCTGGTGACCTGCACAGCCCTCCCTCACTCAAAACAAAGTCAAGTGCAAGTCATGTCATTATTTCTCTGATGGCATGGTCTTTGGCAACGAAGGATGAACACACACACACACAGAGGTGTTTTAGAGAATGTGTAATGATACACAACAAAATAACTTGTGTCCTGTAGAACTTTTCAAAAGCTCCCTCTTACGTTTGCTGTGTATCATCACTCATCCAGTTACTTTTACCATATGGCAGTATTGTGAGGACTATGTAAGATACATGCTATAAAAGGTGATTTAGTTTTAGTCAGGCTCCTGGAAAACAACCTACATTGACCAGCAAATGCTTCTACTTTGTATAGCTCTGAGAGTAGGGTAATAGGACGTGTAAAGAGGAGTCTTGCCTAAGTTACTTCTTCAATGGATGTATGAATGCATTCTGGTACATGTTGTTTACTGAGGCTGTTTTCTGTGATGCCAAATGCAGCTTCAGTTTTTATTGTGTTCCTGGTCATCTCCATTTCTTTTGGGGATATAAAGAGACATTTATTACATGGGCAAAAGAAGCTGTGTTCTGGTCAATAACTCAGGCCACAGAGGTCAATGGCTCTAAGCCAAGCCTGTCTGAAAGCAGCCATAAATTTTCAAGGGTGGGGGAGGAAGATTTAGGGACTGATGCACACTATCTGAGTGGGAGGAAAGACACTGGGCATAAATGACCCTCTAAAAGAGAGCGGACTATCAAGTCCCATAAAAACTACAACAGTCTATACAGTGTCCCTGGAATGGGGAGAATTTTGCCCACCCAAGTTTTACTATTCAGCAAAGACAAATCAAAAAAAAAAAGATCAGAAAATAAATCTCTTGTGTCTGTAATCTGAAGCCTTTTCTTTCCCATAGCCCCCAATTTCCTAATTCATTACCAATTTAGTTCTGATGTTCTGACTCCAGGCTTGATGTACAGTCCTATAAAAATCTTCATTTTGCTTGGTCTTAAACTTGCTTTATTGTTTTTTTCACATACTGCTTCAAGAACCACCCAAGTATGAAAATCAGGTGCTTCAAATGATGAAAAATAATCAAAGAAAATCACCAACAGCACAACCATCTTTTGAGCTGGTTTATTTTCGAGGATTTTCTTTTGTGTGGAGTCAGATGGTAGGATGCGGGAGGAGGTAAATGAGTGAAGAGGCCAAAGGAGAAATCAACTTTACATATTGCAAGTTTGACAAATCCAAGGTGACCAATTATATAGGATACCTTTATATTTATTTATTAAATTTCAGTTGTATCCTGTGATTTGGAATCTCAGTAGGAAATTTCCAATGTGGAAGGTTGCTTCATCGATCTAGATTAACAACTGATCTGTAACTTACGGTCTCAGAGAGAAGTCTGAAGACACTGAGAGGGTAAATGATTTGTCTAATTTGTATTGGATCTAAACTTGAACCCAGGGCTTCATAACTCCAAGACTGGCTCTCTGTTCACTGCACCCCTACACTCACAAATGGGGCAGCTATGTGGTGCAATGGATAAAGCACCAGTTCGAGCTACCTCTTGGGACCACCTCCTTGGAGAGAACGAGCAAGTAAAGGAACTATTTTTTTTTCAATCATATTCTCCTCCCCCTCCATTTTCTGAGTTTTGGGGATCAGACGGGACTGCTGTTGTTACAATTCAGCCTTATAGTTTATTATTTTAGGTTGTGGGGGATCAGACGGGACTGCTGTTGTTACAATTCAGCCATATAGTTTATTATTTTAGGCTACTTAGGAGCCCCACTTCCCTTTAAAGGACATTATGGGTTGCTAACTTGTATGACCCTGAAACAAATCTCCTAAGTGTACTCTTCCTTTTCTGTGAAATTGGCTAATGTAACACTTTGCAGATAAATCTCCAGTCTTGAACTTTGATTATAAAATGTATCATAGCCATATACTTTAATATAATTTCAGCTTTTATGTAAGTTACTTAATATCTTAGAGAAGATGACATTAAAAAAAACTTTTCAAAATTCAGAGACTTTGGCATTTCTATTCAGGGCCATTTAAAAGTTACTAAATAATCCATTACCCTATGAAATAGGACTATGAATGTTGGATTATTTCAGAAAAGAGAGTAGAAATCATAGGGAAGGATTTAGGTTGAATCAATTGAATTTCCAATGGAATATGACTAGTAATAAAAATATCTCTAGAGTTACGGGGTGATATAGCAGATAGAATGGGAGTATTGGTGTAGCCAAAGGAGGTTGAGCTTAGATGCTCAGTGATAAGAATGGAATTTGAATGATTTGTTGTTGTTCAGTCATTTTTCAGTCTTGTCCAATTCTTCATGACCCCATGTGGGGTTTTCTTGGATCCTGGAGTGGTTTTCTGTTTCCTTCTTCAGCTCATTTTAGAGATGTGGAAACTGAGGCAAACAGGATGAAGTGATTTGCTCAGGGTCATGCGGCAGATAAGTGTCTGGGGCCAGATTTGAACTCAGGAATCTTCCTAACTCCAGGCCTAGTGCTCTATCCACTATACCACCCAGCTGCTTCCATTTGAATGCTACTTTGAAAAAAATTATTTTTAAAAATTAAAAATTCTCTTCCTCCCTTTAGCCCCTCCCCTACGCACTGAGAAAGCATTGAATACCACTTTGGATACTTACCGTCTATGTCATCTTATCTTAATTTCTCTGAGTTTGTTTCCTCATGTGTTTCTCCATAAAATAGAGATGGTCCATAGCACCAGATAATCGTGACAACCAAATAAGACAGTGTATGTAATTTGCAAACCCTAAAATGCTGTATTAATGTCTATCTGTTGTTGCTATTATAGTTGTTAAAAGTCCTGGGTTTAGAGTTAGGCAAATCTGGGCCCAGATCTTACCCATTACACATATTGGCTGATCATGACCAAGACATTTCCTCTTTCTCAGCCTCAGGTAATTGTAAGGCATTTGCATGAGATCCGCATCCCTGGAAGAAGATTCCAAACAGATGAAATCATCGAATCTTGACTTATTAAATTTGTCCAATTGAGGATCCGTTGTCTATAGAAAAATTTAATCCAATGCATTGAAGCATGCTTAAAACTTTTATGCAGTCATTCTCTAATCTCTTAGATGTGACCTGCCTTCTTTAAAATTTTAGCTGTATTTGCTAGCCAGTAAATCAAATGATAATTATAGCTCACATTTATACGAGTTTTTTAGGCACACAAACTCCTTTCCTTACAACAAACCTGTAAAATAGACATTATTTTACAGATAAAGAAACTGAGGCTCAGAAAAGTAAGTATCCCGGGTCAATCGGAAAGCATGTACAATGTGCCAGGCATTACGCTAAGCCCAGATATTCTGCTGGTAAATGTTTAACAACCATCTCTCCGGGGTAGGGGCAGGGAAGATGTCATATTTTTAAGTTTAATCTGCATGAACATTTTCTTAGGTCTAGACAATTAATGAAATTAAGTCAAGTCCTGATTTGAAGGCTCTGCTGATTTCTAGGGTGTAGAATTAAACAATCGACTCTCATTAGCAGTTGGAGCACACTCCAACAGTATTCATTCTAGTCTAACTCACCTTTTGGCACTCTAGGCTAAACTAGATAATGTCCTAACTGCTTTGTTAACTTTTATATATTATTTTGTTCTTAGAAATCTTTCCTATTTTTTTTAATAAATGAAAGAGGGAGACTACTACAGTTTACTGAAAACAGGCTCTAGTCTGATTTTGACTTATGAAACATACAAAAGTCAGTTACCATCTCATTCCCCTCACATGCCCATCTCCACTCACTAAGCCTTCGACAGAGGAAGGACCCTTTATGGAGAAAGAACATTTCAAGAAGCTTGGCTGCTTTATTTTGAATTAGAGCCAGAACATCAAAGTCAGAGGAATATAGTGTTCAGCAGAGCATTTTGTTGTCAAAAAACCAGCTTAGGACATTAAATTGTGGAATCGTGTCAGAAGAATTTTGTTAGCAATTTCTCTGAATTGTACCTGGAATGCTCCCCTGCTTTGTCAAAGGAGCTTGGTCTGAGCGCTAGAGAGGCCACATTTGGCTAGAGACACAGAAGTTGATAGAGGGAGGAAGACTGGCAGATCCTGAAGTGAATGACTCACAAGCAGACAAGAACAATCACTCATCTCCTACTCCTGTCTATCCCTGGGCCAAACTCTCTGTAAATATTTCAAATCTTGACGGATGTCTTCTTGTAAGGAAGACCTTCTCAGGAGTTAAGATCTCATTTTGATAATAGCCTTTTTTTTAAAATTTGAAAAATGCTTTTCTTACAAAAACAAAGCAAAATCCTTTGAGCTAGGTAGCACAGGTATTATTAAACCCATTTTGCAGAAGAGGAAATGAAGACTCTCAGGGATTAGGTAGCTTTCCCATAATAGAAACACAGACAATGCTTATTAGTTTGGGAGTTCTTAACATTTTTTTTTACACCATATCTTTGGAAGTTTGGTCTTTAAATGCATAAAATAAAATACATAGGATTACTAAGGAAAACAATTATATCTGTAAAGACAACTGGGCAACACAATGGATAGAGTGTTGGGCCTGGACTTAAAAAGATCTACCTTCAAATCCATACTTGTGAATTTATTAGCTGAATAACCCTGGGCAAGTCACTTAACTTGTGTTTACCTCAGTTTCCTCAACTGTAAAATGGAGATAACAACACCACCCACTTTGCAGAATTGTTGTGAGGATAAAATAAAATAATGCTTATAAAGTGCTTAGTACATGCCTAGCATCAAGTAGGCATTATATAAATGCTTGTTCCCCTCCTCCTTTATATTTTAATAGTTATTAAATATTTTTAATTTAATTATAAATTTAAAAATAAATAAATTTATTTTTATAAAATAAATAAATAAAATATAAAATAAAAAAATAAATAAAAATAAATAAATTTAAAAATTTAATAGTCATTAAAATATTTTTAAAGTTCAACAACCTCAGTTTAATCAACTCTAATTTAGTCCAATATCCACCATCTATTAATGAAGAAGTCCATTGAAATTAAGTAGATTGCTCAAGGTCCCATAGGTAATACATAGCAGAGACAGAATTGACCCCAGGTCATCTGACTTCAAGTCTAGTGACTTCTACTCTTTCCACACTGTATTGTCCTGTGATCCAGCCATTAAGCATGAGAAACAGAATTTGAAATCAGGCCTCCTGATTCCAGGTCCAGGATGTTTCTGTCATCCCTTTCTACCTTTATTTTTTTTTAAGTGGTAACTTTTGACTGTCTAGAAAAAATATTTGAACAGTATTTTGACAGTCCTAGGGATTGAAATGGGGGCTACTTATGGTACAGTTGGAAAGATGTTGGTTTGAACCATGGTTGGATTATAACATTGGGCATTCAGGTATTTGCCATGGGGGCCCACAAGCAGACCCATAGGTTTCCAATGGGAAATTTAGATCCTATGGAACAAGATTTCCTAATCAATGACTTGTTCTGCCCACTGATTTGCTGGTAAACCTATGAGTGTAGTAAACCTCTTTGTCCTTATTTATCCCCTGCTGAGATAGTACATTCATTTCAATAGTGGAAAGGTCCTCTGTAATTTTATATACATGGAGTTTTCTACATTTGGGCCAGAGTCTTACTTGAGTCAAACTTTTGCATTCAAAAATTTAATTTGTGAATAATTTGTTAAAGTCAATAAGGAGTAAAGGCGTAGATGGCATATTTATCAAATTGAAAGATGACACAAAGCTGGGAGCCAGGATACTGAATGACAGGATCTAGAAAGATCTAGAAAGATTAAATTAATAAGAGTAAATATTATGTTTTAAACTTGGGCTCAAAAAATCAATTTTGCAAGTAAAGGAGAGAGCAGGCAGGATTACATAGCAATTTTTATTAAAAAGAGCTGGGGGTTTTAGTGGGCTATAAGCTCCCTCTAAATGATCAGTGTGATTTGACAGCCAGAAAAATTAGTACGCTTCTATGAAAAAGGAGGAAGTAGTCCTTTGGTACTGTGATCAGATTGTACCTGCAGAATTGTGTTCAGTTCTCAGTGTTGTGGTTTAAGAAGGGCATTGATATAATAGGGAGCATCCAGAGAGGGTCAAACTATAATGCCAAAGGCCTGAAGTGCAAATGAATGAATGAATGAATGAATGAAAAAGTATTCTTAAATGATTACCATGTGCCAAGTTCTGTGCTAAGTGAGAGAGATACGCACAGAAAAATCAAGGCAATCCTTGATCTCAAGGACATCATACTACAATTATGGGAGACAACATAGAAAAGAAAGTTCAGCTACAGAACACAGAGAAAGATCCAAGGGTCCTTAATTTTCACCACTAGGTCAGATGATAGTCCTGGAGATCTGGAAGTCGAAGGGATAGGGCTTCTGATAAAGTCTGGAAGGCTTTTGAAAACATTGCAAGGAAAATGGCAAGAACTGGTGACCCTCCTTCTCCTTGGAAAGAATGGAGTTATTAATGGCTTTCAAGCAGCTTGGATGGGTTTTAGGAAGCTCGGGGAAGGAACTGAGAGGGACGGGGAAGAGAAAAGGAAAGAGAGCCCCTAGCGATGGCAAATCTTCCAGTCACTTGGCCAGCTTGGCTGAGTTCTAGGAGGTGGGAACTAGGAATAACTAACCTGGAGAAGAAAAGACTCGGTAGGGATGTGATAACTGTTCAAATATTTGAAAGCCTATTACATGGACAAGGACCATATGACCAACTAGGAGGAATTGGGTAGAAGTTGAAAAAGGGCAAATTAATTTGAGTTGGGAGGTGGGTGGTGATGGAATTCTTAACAACTAGAGCTTTCCAAATTGAAATAGTCTTCTTGGGAGGTGATAAGTTCTCACTCTTAGGAGGTCTTCAAGAAGAAGCTAATAACCACTTGTAGGATATATTATAAGAGGGGCGGATTCTTTTCACGTATGGTTTGAACAAGTTGACTACCAAGGTCCCTTCTACCACTAAAATTGTGATAGTACTTTCCACCACTGGGACAACCCCCTTTCCTCCCCAATTTGAATAGTGAACCTCCATTTACGAAGAGGGCCTATGCTAGACATTTCTTCATCCCCCAACCCCCAGGCTGAACTCCTTTGGAGCTCATCATGCCCCTTTAACAGGTACCTTTCCTCCTCCCTCAAAGCCTTTTCAGCTTCTTTTCCTGCTTTGTTCTGCCTTTCCATTGTAAGCTCCTTGAGGTCAGGGGCATTCTCTTTATTTTTCATATTTATATTCTCTGCACTTAGCTCAGTGCCTGGTCCATAGTAGGCACTTAATAAACGTTTATTAACTGACTGATTCTGTGCAGAGACCTTCCTGATACATTCTGAGCTCCACTCAAAGCTTAAGCACTGTGTCCCCACAAGTGTCACTGACCCATTTATTTAACAGTGAAGCAGCTCAGGTCAACTCAATATTGAAGAAGTAACCAACCAGTTCGAGAGAACAGTATTCGGCCATCTCCAGTAGATGGCAGCACTTCATCTTCTTAGATAGGAAAACCCTCAGGAGCAATTGAGATCACCCTCAGCTTTCTGGCCTTTTAAAACAGCAGATAAACCATCAGACTCTGCTTCCTCTCTCTATCTCAGGCTATATAACCCAAAGGCTGGATAATGAAAGCAGAAGGCAAAGATCAGTGAGAGTGGTCAGGTGCATTCGTTTTTGTATTTAGGGTGCAGAAGGGATGATGGCAGGATGTCTCCAGGTGGAAGGTGACTTGCAGATGAGCTCATCTCACACCCTCATTTACAGCCGAGAAAACTGAAGCTCAAAAGTTCAGTGATAAGTTCTGAAAATTCATAACGTAATTTGGACGTCCCCGACTCACCAGGGGGCAAAGGAGCCCGTGAGTTAGTACTTCGTTATTTTGTCCATCCTACCATCAATCAAAGGACTGAATTTTGGAGAAGTAGCTCATTGTTTATGGAGAAGGTCAGAATGAATGTATTGACCCCAATGTCTGGAGGAGTTCCATTCATTTCCTGGCAAAGAAACAACCGTAGGAGTCAATATATGAACAGAAGCCATCATTTAAACACAATTGGAAACCTGGCATTAGAAATTACTCAGGGACAGTCTCAAAGAGGTTCTACATCCTAGTTGCATGAAGATTAAATGATTTTTCATTTCCTATGGAGTCAATGGGAGTATGTCATTGACCATTGACTGTATGGGTGACCTGGGGTGATAACGCTAGCTGAAGATAAGTAGTGGCATCATTAACGAGAGGCAGTCTGATGGTACCTAAGTTGGAGCCCTAGCCCAGATGCCTGTCAGCTTCATGATCTTGGGGAATCCAAACTCTCTGAGGCTTAGTTTTCTCATCGGGAAAATGGGAATAAAATTACTCAATCTGCCTCTTTCACAAAGTTGCTGTAAGTCGATTATTGGAGATTAATTAGTATGAAGTATTTTTTGACTATAAAGAATTAAATATAACCTATTATTCGTCTTTATTATTTCCTTAAAAAAACCTTTAAGAAAATGAATTTTGTATTTCTGGCACTCATATGAGACAACACTAATTATCTGGGTCTTCTGGAAACCAAAGTTTGCTGAAGAGGTGAAAAGTTGGAGCAGTGTGAATTTCTGCCTCATCCTACTCTGTCCCTGCTTCTCTTTCCTTCTGCCTTCCCAGCCCTTGCCCTAGGACTATTGGGTCTCTATTCAGTTCTCAGGTCTGTGGGCTGAAAACAAAGGCAATAAATAGCCTCTAAAATGTCGCATATATGGAAGTAAACTAGTCTGAAAAATATTCAAATTCTTCAATGAATGTCCTCATATTTAACATGGGGCTAAATGTACTAAAGCAACAGGACTTTCCATTATATTCTTGACTTTCAGACAACTCATCCATGATTTCTGGTGGGGAAAATGAACATACCCTATTCACTGTCTTAATCTAAATGACTCTAAATTGTTAGGATTCAGGCAATGAGATCACCCTTCCTGTCTTCTAAATATGAAAACCTCAGCCTGTGTGCTACCCTTTTCTGACTTCTTCCCCATCAGGTTTGCCCTAGTTGTTTGTTTTAAATTGATTTCAAGCCTGGCTTAGGCATGTATACCTTTCACCCCTGCTACTGGGTGGCTGAGGCTGGTGGATTACTTGAGTTCCAGCGCTCTGAGCAGCATGAGAGCCAAAGTCAAAAGGTAGTCTGCACTAACTCTGAGTCCCTAAAAGCTGGGGGCCACCAGGCTGCCTAAGGAGAGACAGTCTGCCTAGGTCCGAAGCAGGTCAAAGTTTCCATGCACATCAGCTGTGGAATCAGGATGATGACTGACTATTGTACCCCTCTTCTGGGAGAGTTAGAAAGACCTAGTTTCAATAATAAAAAAAAATAAATGACTGAATGCATGCATGCATATACAAATACATATGTATGTATCAACTGAATTCATATGTTCAAAGATATTCTGAGAGAGTGTGATTGTAGTGGGGCAGGAAGGGGTAATTTTGTGATACTCTTTAGATCCTCTATTAGTCACTCCAATTAAGGCACTTATTTAGAGAAATCCTTTAACAATCCATTATAAAATTTTTATTATAAAATGAAAAATCTTTTGGTAAACCCTCCCCTTTGATTTAAATATTTTGAAAGCTTTTTTATGCTAACTTTACTTAAAGTGGGACATACCTAAATTATGATCTAAATAAACACATCAATGATTTTGATTTTTTAAAAGACGTTTATTGTACAAAGCACGTTAGATGCAATAGAGAAAGCAAAAAGGAGTATGCTATTATCTTACTTCAGATCATTCAGAAAGTATGGGACTTGGTTGTTGTTTATCCTTCATTCTCAAAGACAACCGATGACAAGAGGGTGATGTCTTGTCTTGCAAGGGAATTGGATTGAAGTGAGGTAGGGCTGTGCAGTCATCATCCTCACTCTCACCTCCAGAGTCATCAGAGTCTGGTGGCAAGACATAGGTCAGGATGACTGGTGATAGCCTGGATGCAGTGGGAAACGTTGGCCTTTCTAAGCTAAGGTCCTCCCTCATCAGTTTGTCTGAGGCAACACCCATTTATTGATTTAAGTTAACTAGGCAAGAATTGAGGCAAAAGATGGCCTGGTTTACCTTCACAGAGGAAGGTTTACCTTCGGCAGAGGAAGATCCACAGTTTCTGGCCAGAACAGAAGCAATTGTTATTTATACTCTTTCTGAACCATCAAAACCTAAACAATGAGCAAATGAGGTTAGGGCTCAGACCTATCATTGGCCTATAAGCGAGAGCCAGAGTGATTTGGGTTTAAAGGCACAGTCAGGTAGCTCCATTTGAATCCCAATGAACTTTATCAAAGCCTGGTTTTCACAACTATATATTTTTAAAAAATCTTTTTATGATTTCTTGAAGAGACTATATGACTTATTTTAGAACAATTAACTCCATTTTCTAATTTATCTTAGACTCAACTCATGTGAACCAAAACTGCAAATTCAAGGAATTGATTGTATGCCTTGATAATCCCCATTCCACATAGTATTAATAAATGCCTCTTGATTGGCTGCCTGACAAGGTGTTGATAAAATTCATCAAAGGTTAATTTCAATAGGATACTCACTGCCTGACCATAAAAAAATATAATTCCAATAATGGCAATCCTCAGGACCTCTTCCATTTTTACCTTTGAGGTTTCCACCTTCTGCCAACCCAGGAGACAAGACAGATGGATGGAGCTATGTCTATATACCAGAGCCCTGGCAAGGAGGTTAACATGCTTTGCTTACAGATGATTCCCCTGTATGACTGGACAAGCCTTAAATGCTTACCCAGAATTGGTCACACTGTAACACTTAATCTTCTTTTTAGCTATTTCTTAATGCTATAGGCCAATGGAAATAAAATTCTTAATTCTTGGCTACTTGTGCTGTGTGAAACTATATACCAATCTCATGCCCACTGTCCTTTATTTGGATGGTAGGTGTGGGATTTGACCAGGACTGATTGGACATTCATTCCTGAGCTGTACTTGGCAACCACCCAATTGATTAATGTTCTGATAACATTGGCATGGCTGAGTTTGGGGATCCTGGGACCTAGAGGTGACTAAATAACAGATGCTACATGTGTCCTTGTAGGCCTTTCTCTGGCAGTGAGCATAGCAATATCTTCCTTAACTTGAATCCCAACACCTGAGAAATGTTGGCGGGACATAAGACTTGCCCTAGAATAAAAAAAGAATGAGTATCTTATCCTAAAAAATGTTATTAAAGGGGAGAAGAAAAGACCTATCTACATAAAAAAATCATTCAGAGCAGTGTCCTTTTTAATAGGGAAAAAAAAAGACCTTGAAACAACCCATATATATTCAACTATTGGGGAGTGACTGACTATTGTGGTAATATGACATACTAGATTAGGAATCAGAAAGATGAATTCAAATCCTATGTATGGCACATACTAGCAGTCCTGGACAAGATATGTAGTATTTTGGGGTCTCAAGTACCTCTCCAAGACTTCAGACACCACTCTAAGTTAAAGATAAAATAAGTTCCCATACCATTGATATAAGTCCTTGACATATGTCATTAAACATAATAAAATTTTACTGTCCCATAAAAAATACCAAATATGAAGACTATAGATACAGAAAGACTTATATGAGGAAGTGCTAAGAGACAGACACAATCAAAATATGCATGCTGAAGACAACCAAGCAAAAATAATACTTCTACAACTCTATGTGGTGATAGATCTCTGCCTGGGAATGAGGACTGCTGCATCTAGAATGAGATGGCCTGTGATGAGGAAATTTGAATAGGGTCATCAGACACAGAACCCATGACAACATTCCTTCCTCTCTAGGACATTGCCTGACCCAAAATTGTATTATTAGAGCTCCATCTCTTTAGCTTGTCTTTGATATCTGTTAAAAAAAAAAAGTACCCCTAAGTCCCACTTTCTAGCAGTTTGTGGCTATCAATCATTTATATCTCAGTGGAAATTTTTATGACAGGGTAAAGCCTTGATGGATTTGAGGCTTATGAGGGAACTGGGGACTCATGCTGTCATTATGTTTAGAAGCGGGTAAGAGTGGGAAGCAGAGAAAACATCTTGTGAGCTAACAACTTCCATTGGCATTGACCCTGCAACTCCTTCAAGGTTTATAGGAGAAGCCACCCACTGATACCTCCAGGCCTTCAGCTGACTTTATCTTCAGAACTCTGTTCAGAACCTGATTTAATCAACACTCAGAGATCTCTGAAAGACAGAACACAAGACACTAGGATAGACAATGCCAGACAGGGAATGCTCTTCTAAGTCCTCTGTTTATACTGTCATGAAAAGGCATCCGTCTGAGGAAGGCCCTCAGAATCTAAACAAAATACCTGGGAGTAGAGCTGAGAATGAAGTCATTTGTCTCCAGCAGCACAGAAGAGCTTTGTCAGGAAATTTATCCATAATATAGCGTGTGAATGAGGAGACCCCCACCCTTGCCCTTTCTACAGAATTTATCTGTATCTTCAATAGGAGTGCCCCTTTCTGAAGTGGGTTACAAAAGAATTTAATTAAAGACAAACACAACTCCATATGGAATCTGTTGATCTTTGGTAGGCATCAGGCATAAATTTAAAATGGAGAAAGCACTGTCTAGCTTCCTTTGATGCAAAAGCTTGTTTTCATACACCCTTGTCACCATAACTAGTCTGTGCAGAACATCAGGCTCTGAAGGACTAGGAAGCCTCTTTATTGTATGCCTGCGAGGAATCAGTACATTTCTACTCTTCCCTAAACCCTCAGGCTCAGGTCCAAACTCCATACAAAGTATCCAAGTTCTTTTTATCACTTAATCCAGTTCAATCAATCCATAGCATTAAAGCTGTCTAGTTAAGGGAGGTCATTGAGTCCAAACCCTTCATTTTACAAATGAGGAGATTGAAACAGTTAAGTGACTTTCCTAGAGCAACACTCTGAGGCAGGATTTGAACTCAGATCTTCCTGATTAAAAATCCAATACTCTATCCCTCTTGCCACCTGGCTGTTGCAATGAGTATTTGTTGAGTATCTTCTTGTGTAAGGACAAGACTTGTTCCTCATGTACTTTATGCCCAGCTCTTTCCACTCAATTACACATTCCGTTGCTTCTAGTCTTTCAGTCTCCTCCATCTGCTTCTGCTAAAGCTATAACTTACTTCATGCTCTCTCTTCTAATTGGAGCAAGCTGCCTCTTTTCTCTCCCAAACTGATTGGGTGGAAAGAAAAAAGAAATTACTGCATATTGTAAAAATATTCTAAAATGGTAAAGTTAAACATTTAAAAAGTTGCTAATCCTACTCTTTAAAAAAAAAAAGCCAATCTAACATATGAGTTCTTAACCTGGGGTCTATAAAGGTCCAAAAGGTCAGTCCATGGATAGATTTTTTTAGGGGTCTGTGAACTTGGTTGGGGAAAAAGTACATTTTTATTTTCACTGATCTCTAATTGACATCTAGCATTTCCTTCAATCACTTAAAAACTTTATTCTGTAAAGGAGACCACAGTCTGAAAAAGGGGTACATGATAGAAAAGAGCTGAGAACCCTTGATCTAAAGTGATCCTAAAAAGAGGGAAACCTAAAGATCTTCCCTTCTGAACACTGGGTACATCTCTTTGGGTGCATCCCTCCTCCCAAACTCTGTCTAGCCTCTTTATAAATACTTAATGAAGCCTGGGCCATTAAATGAGATTTTTCCTTGAATTGTCATGTAATTCCCCTCTGTTTCCCAAAATAGAAATGCTGACAAGTAGTTTGAGATCCTCCTGTCTCTCCAAATATTGAAAGAAGGAAATAATAGTAATCCAACTTTTGGAAATTCAGATTAAATTTAACCAAACCTGGGAGGCTGGAGTTCCTTATTCCTGGAATCTTTCGTAATGTCTTTGGGGTTCAAACATCTTTCTAAGATCTCAGATACTATTCTAAATTAGAGATGAGAGAAAGGTAATCCATATATAATATAATATAATATGATATGATATGATATAACATAATATAGCATGCTGTTATATCCTCCTGCCCCATCAATGTTACAGTCACCCAGAATAAATTTGAACAAATGAAATCAGGATTTTTTTGTGTATGTATGTATGTATATATGTATATATTCATGTATACATACACACATATATACCTATGTATACATATATACACATATACATAGTGTGTGCATATATGTGTATATATACATGTATATACGTATGTATTCATTCATTTATTTTTTATTTATTGAGACTGAGTCCCCTATCTCTTTCAGAATGCAAGTGTAATAGTTAAATCATGGTCCTGATTCCACTTCTGATCTGCATGGAAACTGTTACTTACCTTATACCTAATTCTCTTCTGTGGTAGCCTGGTAGCCTCCAGCTCTCTTGGGGGCTCTGATTCAGTGAAGACTCCCTATTGGCTTTAACCCTGATGTATGATGCCTGAAGCTCAAGCTATCTACCAGTCTCAGCTACCCCAGTAGCTGGAGTGAAAGACATGCACTCCAAATGCTAGGCTTGAGATCAGTTTAAAATAACTAGGGCAGAGGCGGGGAACGCTGAAGGGGAAGAAGTCAGAAATAGGCAACATACAGCCTGAGATTTTCCACATGGAGAGAGGAAGAGTAATCTTATTGCCTTATCAAGGTTATGGCAGAAAAAACATGTGAACTTGTACTGTGAACATGTAAGTAAACTTAAGATGTTTTCATTTTTACTCAATAAACATTTCACTGAAGACATACAAGACATTGTTCTAAGTAATGAAGACACATTGACAAAAAGGAAATAGTCCCTGACCTCAAGGAGGTTCTAATCTTACCAACCTACAGAATTCCACCTCCCCTCTACGCACTATGCCTAAATGACTGCTCAGCTGCCAATAACACAGATTCCCCCCAAAAGTGATTTCCAGGACAATCACTCTGATTTAAGAGGGCTCTAAAGGCATCTTTATCTCCAATGCATTTATAATATGACTCAATTTATAAAGATTTCATTTACACAGTTTTTCAGGAGCATATCCATTGTTTTAAAATTTACCAATAGTTATAAATATCATCAAGTAGTGGTCATATTCATCAATTAATATTTTTAATTCCATTTCCCTCAAATTATGGTTCTAGGAATGGGAGAGCATTCAAAACCGGAATAGTCCAACACTTTCAATTTATAGATGGGAAACCTGAGGCTTAAAGACATTAAATTCTATTCCCAGATCGTAGTGACCAGGCTCTCAGGGTCAGAATTAGTTTTCCATCTCTTAGTTCTTTGACCTGCCCTGAAAACTATATTTAGTAGTCTGGTATCACTGAGGGATTTTTCCAATCTATAGTGTGTGTGTGTGTGTGTGTGTGTGTGTGTGTGTGTGTGTGTGTACTGGAGGGCATGATGTCACCTTATTTATAAGATACTTGAATACAAACGCTGAATTCTTTATCCCTTTTAGATCTATTATTAACTACCAGTACAGAATTCTGTACATCTGATCACTATGAAAATCGATTAACTGACTAGAGTAAAGAATGTTTGGATTTAACTTAGAGTAGATCTCCCCATCCTGCTACAGTAGGAAAAATGACTTTAAATGGAATCCCTCCCAGGAGAGTATTTTCATGGTAATTTGTTGAGACAGGAAGGTGTTTGTGCATGCATTTTAACCTAAGGTTCTCCAAGTTTTGGGAGGCTTTTGACTTTGGAAAAAATTATCTTCTATCAAGAAGTCATGAACCAAAATGTAAAGAAGCCTGGAAAAGATAAAAGTCTGGGCTCTAGTACAGTGAACTGAGCTGAGGTCTCTTGGTAGAAGCATGAAGGCAAGAAAAGAGATGAAAAAAAGAAATGTTTGGGCAGACCAGCTGCTGTGGTGCTTAGTGAGACTACCAGAATCTAGTTTCACAACACCTATTCCCACCTCCTCCCCTGCTCTGATTTCCTATCTTACTATTCATTTCCTATTTCCCCTCAGAGCAGTAGAATGGTAGGAGGTTCACACTCCTGGTTATGGCCTAAAAGTGAAAGCCTGTCCTTCAAAAATTTTTTTTACTTTTCTGCTATTTGGAATTGTTATTAAAGTCCATGGCCATTTTCAATGATTTGTGTCTAAGATGACAAATGCATAGTTTGGAATTAAGAGAAGAGAGATCTGCCCAAAAGGAAGAAGAGATTTTACTTAGCTCAGATTAAGCTAGAGGCAAAGAGAGTAGAAAGAATATTTCTCTAACGTCAGTAATCTTTGAAAATTCCATCCCCTGGCTGCTTGTAAATCCAGAAGGAGATATAGTAAAGAAATGAGCCAGTACCTGTTCGAAGTAGAACTTTCTGTGTTTGTAATAAAACTTCATCCAGCACTGGACCAAACACCTAACTTGATTACACATACATTTGGCATGGCTGAAGGTGAAATGGAGTCAGGAAGATGTGAGTTCAGATCTTGAACACTTATTGGCAGTGTGCACGCCGCTTAACCTCCCTGATTTCCATTTCATTATCTGTAAAATGGAAACAATAATAAGTACTGAACCCACAAGATTGTGAAGATCAAATCTACTTAGATAATATATGTAAAGTACCTTCCGAACCTTGAAGAACTGAACATTATTTATTATTGTTAGTATGTTAACTAGGTTACTACAATAGCTAGGCTCCTGTGATTTCTACAAGGTCAGACTTCATTATTTATGCTTGCAGAGGTATTTCCAATAAGAGACACAAAATAAGATTTTGATCTGATTGTTAAAAGCCTCCAGCTTGAAAACTAATAGAAACAGTTGACTCAATTATTAATTTCTTAAAACTCATTTTAATTATTTTAAAATTTTGTATTTTTATTAAAACTAGTTATAGAATTTTAGGTCTAGAAAAAGCATTTTAAATCATCTGCAAACCTTTCATTTTTCCAAAGGAAACTGACTGGCAGAAGGTCACCCTTCTTGACACAAGGTCTTGTGACTCTCTGTTCAATGCTCTTTTCACTTTACCATTTTGCTTATATTTCAATTTGCCAATGGGTGTACAATCATATCATTTTCCCAACATTCCGTCTCCTAACTCATCTCAGCCTGTGCTACTCTTGTCTATGTCTTGCCATCAATCCATTACTGGAAGTCCATCCAATAATAGCTAGCATTTATATAGAGAACTAGAGTGCCTGACCTGGAGTAAGGAAGGCTCGTCTTCCTGAATTCAATTCTGGCCTGAGACACTTACTAGTTATGTAACCCCGGACAAGTCTCTTCTGTCTGCCTCAGTCTCCTCATTTAAAAAATGAGCTGGAGAAGAAAATGGCAAATCACTCTGGTAGCTTTGCCAAGAAAACCCCAAATGGAGTCATGGAGAGTTGTAGTGACTGAAATGACTAAAGAACAACAAAGCACTTATACTGTACTTTAAGGTTTACAAAGTGCTTTTAAAATGTCATTGCATTTCATCCTTACAATAATTGGGAATTAGGTGCTATTACTACACTCATTTTACAGATGAGTAGACTGAGGAAGAGAGCAGTTAAGTGACTTGCCAGGGTCACAGAACTAGCAAAAGTTTATGGTAGGATTTGAACTCAGGTTTTATTGATTACACATCCTGGCAGACTTTCCTCTTAATCCTTTACACTGTGTGAATTACAGTGGAACTTGTGGGCTGCCCATGGATTTTCTCCTGATCTTGCTGTAGTGCCCTTTTTTTACATAATGGACCTGTGTTAGGAGAATTTATTTCCTTTCCCTTCCTGGACCATGTTTCCCAGAAGACTGGAGATACGTTACACCTTAGTAATTTGCCCTAGGGGGTTGTGACATGAGCCAGTCCCAGCTTTCCTCAGTTTTCTCGCTAAGACTGACAATGGGCATGTTCTCAGCATTCATGGGAAGACATATTTAAAATTTCAAACCAAGTCTTCCCCCGGGAAAATTTACCAGGTTTCTTGATGAACTGTCTATACCTCTCTCTGATAACATTTTGTAATTAGTGAATATTTTCAGTTGTGAAAGTATTTAAAACAGTGCATCCTCTATTCCCTGGCAAGGAAATAATATGCTTCAGTAGAAAGCTAGCAGAACAGAGAGAAAAGAAATACTTGGGGTAGGAGCTTTTATATTTTAAATGGCACATAATTGCTTTAAATAAGCACCATCTTAAAAGACTACATTAAAGTGATACCACAAAAGCTGCAAATATGATAGTAAAGTTTTATAATGCACATTTCTCCAGACAGTCTTCAGGCGCATTATCTTTCGTGATATTTGCACCTTGTACTCAACTAAAGGTCATAAAAAGTTTCATCTTCTTCTAAACAATCTTATGGTTTCTTAAATGACTACTTCTCTACTGAAATCTTTACTCCTCAGGGCAGGCAAGGTAGGCCAGAGAATCCCCCTTATCTCTCCCCACAACTATTCCCAGAATGAAATATTTCACTCTTCTGTCCCCTCCCTTTCCCCTCTTTGCCATATCTAACCTTCAGAACTTAGTTAAGTAATGTTGACCAGAGATCAAAGCTAAAATAACAGTTTCTGTGAAAGTCAAAATAATTTCACTTTTCATCTTGAAGAAACTTTTGAGGTCAAACAATCTCTCATTCTATGTATAGAAGGAAACTAAAGTCCAGAGGAGTAGCACGGGCACTTGAACTAAGTCCTCCAATGGAAATTCCACTCTTTCTCCACTATAACATGGCTGCCTTTGGCATGCTCTGAGTCTTGTACTTAAATGTGTTTCTTCTTCTAGAACAGCAACTTCCCCTTCCTGCTCTGTCTCTGCCAGTCTCTCTTTTTAAGAGATGCAGATATGGTTGATGCCAGAGGGGCATCATTTTGGCCCAGCAGTCTCCTTAGTCCACAATACCAATAGGAGCCTTAAGCAATGCCAATTGATGGGTCTTACTTTCAGGCTTAAGGCTGAGGCAGAAGAATCAAGAACAGGTAAAAAAAAGAAGGAAAAAAAGTAAGGGAGAAGAAGAAATGAAGACAAATGAGCAGAACCAGAAAAACATTGTGCACTAACAGCAACGTTTTGCAATGACTAACTTTGATAGACTTAGTTCTGCAGGGAAATAAGACAACTTTAAAAGATTCATCATGGAAAATGCTATTCACATCCAGAAAAAGAACTATGGAGTCTGAATGCAGATTGAAGTATACTATTTGCACTCTCTCTCTCTCTCTCTTTCTCTTTTCTTTTGTTTCGTTTCTTTCTCTTTCATGGTCCCTCCCATTGATTCTAATTCCTCTTTCCAACATGAGTAATATGAAAATATGCTTAATATGAATGTATATGTAAAACCTATGTCAGATTGCATGCTTTTCTGGGGCAAGGGTAGAATATTTAGAACTCAAAATCTTATGAAAGTGACTGTTGAAAATTAAAAATTAATTAGTTTTTAAATGGAGATGAGAGAAGAGAAAAATGGATTGAGGAAGAGGAAAGGTAGAGAGGAAGGAATGAAGAAGAGAATGGCAAAGAGAGAGAAACCTAAGCATCTGCTAATGTGGCAGCCATTATGCTGGGCACCAGAGATCCAAAGGCTAAGAGGAAATCATCCCTGCTCTAAATGAGCTTGTAGCACATTCTGTTAGGGATAAGAAAATAAGAAATAGGAGAGAAGAAGAAAAAAAGGAGGGGGAGAACAGTCAAGTGGAAAGGGAAGGCCAGTAAATTCATCCACTAATAGTTGCTTCAAATGCCATTTAGTGGTGCTGGAGTCATGGACCAGCCACTACTTTATTTTATTTTATATTTTATATATTATATAATAATAAATAACTTATTATTAATAATAAAAGGTTACCTTTTGTATACTTCAGGTGTGAATTAAGTTCCAGATAAGAGTATGAGTCAATTACTAAAAATCTGTGCTCCATTAGAAGGATTCCTGATTATCTGAGAGCATGCTTGTGACTAAAAGATGCGGATAGATGCATTCAGTGACCCAATGCCAGAAGTGAGATTGGGGAGGGGGAATGTTTTCCGAATAAGTGTGAGGCTGATTTTGGAAGCCTAGAAACAAAGAAAGAGGGCAAGGTGCCCTCAAGAAATTGGAGCTAGACAGAATAACTTAGAAATTTAAGTACCATACAATATGTTCTGGATGGTAACTCTAATGTACATATTTCTGATGACCTTATCCAGATATATTTCTTCTGACCTGATATCCTCTTTTTTTGCCTTATAAATAAATAAATATGATGGTGAAAATGTTACTAATGCAGATTCAACATAACAGTGTGTCATGGTAATTCTGTGTGTGTGTGAGTGGGGGTTGTGGGTGTGTCTATGTGTCTGTCTGTCTGGTGAACCAGTTTTTATACTTTTACCAGAGACCAAACAATGAGAAGGCAGAAAACCTCAGGTCTTTTGATACAAATTAAAAAGATTTAGGGAGTTAACATTAGGGTTCTCCCAAGAAGCCTGTTAGTTGGCAATTTCATATCTCTTCACATATTAAAGGAGAAAGTTATCTAGGTGATACAAATTTAAAATAATGAACCATTCATTTTTACCTCTGAAATTTCCATTAAGAAAGAGTAACCAATTTCAATGTAGGAATTATCTTCCAATATAGTATAGAGTCAAATTATTTGAGCTGAAGTTAGAGATCATAGAGTCCAACGCCCTTATTTCACACATGAGGAAATCTGAGGCATAGACAAGTGATTTTCCCAAATTCATGTAGCTAGTAAGTGGCAGAGCCCATATTTGAACTCAGGAACCCTGAAAGTGCTAGATTCAGTTTTCTTTTCTGGGACTCCACTGCCATTGTGATGGAGTGAAATTTAATTAGAAGAGTTTAAATATATCTTAATGGCTCTGGACTATGGTGTCATTAAAGTCAACTTTACTTATATCACTTTGCAGAAGTTAATCATGTTAGGGCAGAAATCAAGATTTTAATTAATTGTTGACCAGATTAAAAGTATTTATTGGCAGATTCATAGCCACTAAGCCCAGAGTCATCCCTTTCATTCTTTTCTCTCCCTCATCCCTCAGATCTTGTGATTTGCCGGATATCTTCAATTCTATCTCCACAAGATCACTAATATCTGTTCTCTTCATTCTCACAGGCCCCTGCCCTGCTTCTGATCTTTACTATCACTGTCCTTGCCTCCTAATTGCTGGTCTCCGTCTCTTGGCTTTCCAGGGCTATCCTCCATAGTACTGCAGAGAAACCTTCCTGAGGCAGAGATTTGACCACTTCACTTCTCTAATCATCAGGCTTAAAGATTGGCTGGTTTCTTCTCTTGACAACACCCAGGCCAGTCAGGTCATCATTTCTCTCCAGGTTGCATCCCTAACTCTCTAGACTTTCTCTACCATGCCACCCCCCACCCCTACTCAATTCTTTGTTGTTCAACCTTCATACTCCAAGAGGACAAATGACATCACAATGTTGTGGGTAAGGTACAGTGTGTTCGATTGTGGCTGATCAGTCCAGTACAAGCTTGGAAGACCCTACCTCGGGTCAGAAACAAATAATCCATATGAACATTTGGAAAGGAGATGTTTCTAGATTTGAACATCTCACATTTCCTTTGTGCTACTGTGATTCTGCCTTGCTCATAGAGCACAGTACCTTCTTTGATGGGGACACAGCATACTGGGTAGCCTTATGCCAAGGTCTCCTGTGTCTTATATCTAACGCAAAGGTTCTTCAGAGAGACTTTAAGAGTGTCCGTGTAGCACTTCTTCTGACCTCCATGTGAGCATGTGAGTTCTCCATAAATAGTCTTTTAGGTAAATGTACATTTGGCATTTGGGCTATGTGGCCAGCCCATCACAGTTTTACTTTCTGTAATAGGGTATGAATGCTTGGTGGTGCAGCTTGAGAGGAGATATCAGTGTCTGGTACAATTAACATGGAAGTGCTTCAATTTTCTTGCATGGTGCTGTGTAAACAGTTTAGATTTCATAAGTATGCAACAATGAGGCCAGTACAACAGCTCTGTAGACTTCACTTTGTTATACAACTAAAATCATCTGTACTACATGGAAAGAAAAGGTTATCTCCTAGGAGATCAAAGATGGCTCCATTGTCCATCTCTGTAAAGGTAAAGGAAACAGGATATCCTGTGAAAATCCCTCTCTTAGTTATTGTTGACTAGATTCTTGCCAAAGTCTTCCTTAAGTGTGCCTTCAGAAAGGGTCAAGGAATGTTGAACATGGTGTTTGCTCCCAAATCCTAGGTGGTCAGTAGATAGAACATTAGGCCTGGAATCAGGAAGACTTGAATTCAAACCCACCCTCATAGTCTTACGTGATGTGTGACCCTAGGGACCGCACTTAACTTCAGTTTACTCATCTGTAAAATGCAGATAATAAGAACAGTACTTACCTATTAGGGTTGTTCTGAGGAATGAATGAGATAATATTTGTAAAGCACTTAGTATAATGTCTGGCACATAGTAAATGTTATGCAAATATTAGCTATTCTTCTTCTTCTTATGTATTGTGATCTCCTTTAGAATGTACTCTGAGGACAAGAACTATCTTTCTTTTCTACTTGCATTTATATTTTCAATGCATAACACAAAACCTGACTCATAATAAAATGCTTGTTAACTTGGTTGCTGTTGCCAATGAAATTAAATACCCATTCTGACATTTGAAGCTCTCTGCAATCTGGTTCCAAGCCATCCTTTCAGACTTCTAGCTATTGGCCTTCTAGCTATTCCTGAATTCTACATGCCATTCCTGATATTCATCCCTTAATATAGAGTCTATATGGGGTGGGTACAGTCTCTGAATCTGAGATACAACAAAATATGGATCCTTTCTTTGCTGCCTGTGCTCATTTTGACCTAACAATTAACACCAAGGAAACACAGGTGCTCCATCAGTCACCATCACACCATCCACATATGGAACCATCAGTTACAGCCCATGGGGAAGTTCTGAATGCTGTGGATAAGTTCACTTACCTTGATAGTGTACTTTCCAGGGATTTACACATTGACAATGAGGTTGACGCACACATTGCTAGAGCTAGCTCAGTGTGTGGGGGGCTCTGAAGGAAAGCATAGGAGAGAAGAGGTATTAGACTGACTACCAAACTGAAGGCCTACAGAGCATTGTGCTGACCTCATTGTTGTATGCCTGTGAAATCTGGGCAGTATACTAATGCCACACCAGGAAACTGACTTGCTCCTATTTGAACTGTCTTAGGAAGATTCTAAAGATCACCTGGCAAGATAAGTTACCAGACACTGTCCTTACTCAAACTAAACTGCCACGCATTCAAACTCTGCTTCAGAGAGCACAGCTACAATGGACTGACCATATTGTTCAAATGCAGAGCATATGCTTGCCAAAAAGACTATTTTATGGACAACTCAAATGGGGCAGGTGTTTACATGGTAGTCAGAAGAAGCGATACAAGGACATTCTCAAGATCTCTCTCAAGAACTTTGGAATTGATCGTGTGACATGGGAGACACTGGCACAGGACCGCTCAGCATGGCATGCCCATATCAGAAAGGGTGCTGTGCTCTATGAGCAAAGCAGAATTGAAACAGCGCAAAGTAAACTTAAGATGCACAAATTTGGGGTATCCACCCCAAATATTCACATGGACTATCTGTGCCAGACCTGTGGTAGGGCATTTCAAGGCCATATGTAGCCCTCTAGGTCCTCTAGTGCAGTCCTGTGATTGAATCCAAACTTCAAGTGGTACTCTTTGAATCCAAACTTCATTTCTATGAATTCCCCAATTGATGGATATCTCTGATTTCCAACTCTTAGTCATTACGCAGAAAAAGAGCTGCTATAAATGATTTTATATAAATAGTTTCTTCCCTCACCTTCTTGTTGTAAAGTCTTTGGGATATAGACTCAGAAGTAGTATTGTTGGATTAAAGAGTATGCATAGTTTATAACCCTTTGGGCATAGATCCAAATTGCTCTTCAGAAGGGTTGGATCAGTTCACAACAAGTACTCTTTTGAGTGATTATTGATCTCTTCTAGAGATCTTACAAAGCCTCTTATATCTTACAGAAGCTCTGCACTGTTCTTGGACTTGATGAAATCAGGACAATGTTGTCTGAAAACAGAAATAGTTGAAGATCTCACCATTCTCAGAGAATCTCTCCCTGACCTGGGTTTTATTCTGGATTTTTACCACAATGTAGCAAATGCCATTTGAGAGTATGCCTTTTTAAATGCCTCCTGGTGTTTAGTAATATAGGGTTATTAAATATGGTTATTTCTGTTGTTTTATCTTTCAAGAAATCTAGAATGAGTTTGATGAAAATATAGGACTTTTTTGATATACAGATGAATGAATGAGATCATATTCTAATGGGGGAGAAAACACATACAGGAGAATGTTGGTCAGGGAATTATGATATAGGAAATTACAGGGGTGGTGAGTGGACCTGTAAGGGACTACATAAACATACTCTTTTGAGTAACAATGTCATTAATGATTCGAATATGATTCCAGAATTGTAAAGGGGAATGATATGTGTGTAGGATATGGGAAAGTGGAGGTTGCATGGATGAGGGACCCCAGGTGACAGAAGAGAAAATATTCAAGGAGTAAAATGAAGCATGATTGAAGACTGCCTAGGTACAGTGGGTTATATAAGATATTATATGATCAATCAGGACAGCAAGTGTCCACAGCAGAAGTTCCAGACACAAAAGGGTTAAGTATTCCAGTGAATGGTGGGATAAAGGAATAAATAAGGCTATAGATCAGAAATCAGAGAACATGATTTTGGAAGAGAAGAAAATTAAAAAACATAACAAGACAAAGACAAAATTCTTAAGAAAAGGGGCAGAGAAAAAGAAACTAACAAACATAAGGAATTAGAGGGGAGATGAAAAGGAGAGTTGTTTCACTAAACTGAGATGAGGAACCTGCAGTCTGGAGGCCACATGTGGCCTTCTAGATCCTTCATTGTGGCCTTTTGACTGAGTCCAAGTTTTACAGAACAAATCCTTTTTTTAATCCTTTTTTTGTTCTGTGAAGTTTGGATTCAGTCAAAGGGTGGCACTTGAGGACCTAGAGAGACACATATGGCCTGGAGTTCGCAGATTCCCTACCCCTGCACTAAACACTTAATAGGGCGAGAGGGGGAGTTGAAAGAAAAAGGAAAAAAAGGAAAGAGATAGATAAAATAAAATAAATAAACCAGACTCTAAAAAAGAGTTTCTAAAGAAACACATTTGATAAGCCCAAAGATCCTAACTATTGGGGAAAGAACTCACTACTTGACAAAATCTGAGAAAACTGGATGACAGTCTGGCAGAAATTAAGTTAAGACCAATTATATGTCAAGATAAGCTTCAAATGGAAATATAGCTTAAATATGAAAAGTCATATCATACACAAATTAGATCATCAAGGAAGAATTACCTTTCAGACATATGGACAGGGGAATTTTATAACCATATAACCAATAAAGTGGATAATGAAAGGTAAAATGGACAATTTTGGTTATGTAAAATTTTAAAGTTTTTGCACAAATTTAATGTAGTAAAAATTAGAATGAAAATAAGTAACTAAGGAAAATATTTGAAATGTTTCTGTGATAAAGGTCTGATTTCCAAAATAGATTATACATACATGCATAGATACATATACACACACACAAAACTGATTCAAATTGATAAGACTAAGAACCCTTCCCCAACAGGTAAATGGTCAAAGGACATGAATGGGAAGTTTTTCAAAGGAAGAAGTTTATGTTATCAACAATTATATGAAAAATGTTCGAATAACCAATAATTAGACAAATGCAAATGAAAACTACTTTGCACTTCCATCTTATATCTACCAGCCTTGCAAAAAGACAAAAGAAAATGAGAAATGTTGGAGGTACTGTAAGAAATCAGGCATGGAAGTACACTCTTAGCTGAACTGTGAATTGGTTCATCCATTTTGGAAAATGATTTTGAACTATGGCCACGAAGTTACCAAACTGTGCACATTCTGACCCAGTTATACCACTACTAGGCCTATAAACCAAATAAATCAAGGAAAAGAGAAGAGTTCTCTATGTGTAAAAAATATTTATAGCATCTTTCTTTGTGGTAGCCAGAAACTGAAAACTAAGGAGGTACCCTCCTATTGGTGAATGGCTAAATAAATCACAGTTCTGAATATTATGGGTTATTATTTATGATAAGAAGTTATGAAATGGACAATGTCATAGGAAATTTGGGAAACCTTTATGGATTGATGCGAAATGAAGTGAATAGAAGTAGGGGAACAATTTATATGGTAACAACATTATAGAAAAATACTTTGGAAGACTTTAAAACTCTGATGCAGTAATATATGAAAGAATATGAAAGAATGAATTTAAAGTACACCACACATCTCCTGTTAGAGAGACAATGGGCTTAAAATGCATAAAAACACATATTTTTTAGTATGATGAACTTGGGAATTTATTTTGCTGGACTATATAGATATTTATTGAAGGATTTGTTTTTGTTTGCTCAGTGGAAAGGAATAGTAGGGTGACACATCACTAAAAAATGACAACCAAATTTTCTTGGAAAATAAAAAAAATTGAAGAAATGAGTGGAGAAAAACATGAATTTAACTTACATAACCTTTAGTATGAGTGGATAAAACAATTCAAAAGAATGAAATAAAAGTAACAGAACGGATAAGAAAAAAGATCCCCTCATAATCAGTTACTTACAAGAAACTTATCTAAAAGTGAAGACACATTTGACATCAAAGTGAGAGAGGCTGGACCTAAGTTTATTCTATGTCAAGTGAATCCAAAAAAGCAAGAATTGCAGTCATGCAATCATTTTTATCAAAGTAAAAATGAAAATTCATGCCATAAATGAAGATAAACAAGGAAATTATATTATTCTAAAAGGACCCATATAAAACAAACCATCAATATTAAACGTATATGCTCCAAATGGAATATCATCTAAATTCATAAAGGAAAAATTAATTGAATTGTAAGAGGACATAGATAGTAACACAGTATTAGTGGCAGACTTCAATGCTCCTCTCTTCTATCTGGATAAATCTAACAGAAAGAAAAACAAAAGGAAAAATATAGAAGTGAACAAATTGTTGACAAATTTAAAGCTAAAATGTTTATGGTATCTTTTGAATGTAAACATCAAAGAATATACATATTTTAAAGTACTACATGTCACTTTTTCAAAAACAGATCATGCATTAGGTCACCAACAAATTGCAAATAAATGTTTTTAAAAAGCAGAAATATTTGTGATTTTCTTTATAGACCATAATATAATAAAAAGTCATCCATGCAAGGGAACACAAGTGAAGGGCAACATTCGGAAAAAATTGAGGGAATATGAAAACAGATCACAGAAATAATTAAAAACTGTGTGAAAGAAAATAACAGTTATTAAACAACATACCAAATTTTTAGAATTCACTCATAACCGTCTTTAAAGGAAACATTGTATTACTAAAAATATACATTTACAAAATAGAAAAAGAGAATCAATGAACTGAATATTCAATGTAAAAAAAGAAAGGAAACTAATAAAATAAGCAAAGCCCAAAGAAGGGTGAGACAGTCAAAGCAGTCTGCAGAGAAGGGGAGGAAAGGGGAGGAAAGGGGAAAGCCATCAGATGCTAAATAGACTTTTTCCATCCATACCTGTATGAAAAGTTCAACAAAACAATAAAGCTGCTTCCAAGGGCATAGACTATACAGTCTGAACCTTATCCCTAACCATTCATCTAGGAGAGATTTCTGAAGGCTATGGGTGGTGAAAATGATTGGATTGAACCTAATCATCCTAAAGTAACATGGAATAGTATCAGGAGGGAATGGGTTTTGAGCAAGGAAGCACTTTTCAAAAAGATAGGCAAGTCTTCTCTCATTTACTCCCTGGAGATGACAGCCAATCTCATAGCTGAGGTTCTGTGGGGTTGAAAGAGAAGAAACTTCTGTCAATTCTAATCTCAGAGTTGTTACCTTAGCTGAAAGAGTTTTAAAGCAATTTAGATGAAAAAGCTACTAGTTACTGAAAGCATATACTCACCCCACTCTTTCTCAACAGGAGGCTGAAAGTGAAAGAAAAAAGATTGCAGCTGCCCATCAAAGAACAAGTCCAGGAGGCCAGTGGAGGAATCTATGCCCTGAGAGGAGTCTAGAGTTCTAAGCCATGTACCTAGCCTAGCCTGGCAGAAGCTGTCCACCCTGAACTCTCTGTAGATGCTCAGCAATCTGTCCCATACAGATGCTGATGCCTGACATCATGCAGCAGCAGCACAATCTGGTGAAGATCCAGAATAGCAACAATGACTTGTGACTAATACCAGCAACACACTGGCCCATTTGGTGAAGATACCACAACCTGGAAGCTCACCTGAGATTAAGATACTCAAGAGAATACTGTGCCCTTTGAAAAACAAAGTCTACTGAACAATGAAGCGCCTCCTAGTAAACTTCATGAGGACCTTTAGAGAGAGTCAGGACATCAGTACATCACAACTATTTAATTTCAAGTCCACTTTTATCATATCCTGATCTCTAAGATATACATATCTCTTTGTTTGTCTCCTCCATTAGATTGTGAGCTCCTCAAGGACAGAGATGTCTTTGCCTCTTTTTGTACCCTCCAATGCCTAGCACGGTGCCTGGTACACAGTAAGGGCTTAATAAATATTTATTGATTGATTATAAAGCATTTAGCACAGTGCCTGGCATACAGCAGGTGATTTGTTAATGTTTATTCCCTCCACCCCTCTCTTTCCCTCCCTCTATTATTGTTTCAATTTCCTCATCTGTAAGAAGGGGCCGAGTTTCATTATCTTATAGGAGTCTTGAAGATTCTAAATCTATGATTCTCTAAGTAGCAGAGGTAGATTTTGAACTCAGGCCTTCCTGGTTCTAAACCTAATGTATTACTTTTATTTTAGTATTATTCCAAGGGTGCTAAAATGTGCTGAAATGCAGCATTACGTAGCACTATATATAAATATTAGCTATTTTTACTTATCACTCTAGTCACCATGGTATAGTATCTGGCCCAATATGAGAGCAAAAAATATTCTAGGATTTTGACATGAAATCTAAACGTATTAGTTTTTAAAAATGGAATCTGATTTCTTCTCCCATTTTTTCTTCTAGGAAAACAAAATAAAACGAAAAACTTCCAGGAGATCTATGAAAAAGAAATTCGATTTTAAGATCAATGAAATTTTGATATGTGTTAAGTCCAAGCTGACTTGTACAAATTCCCTTAACTATTTGATTGACCTGGTTTGTCAAGTCAATCAAAAAAGTAAAAAAAAAAAGCAAAATAAATAAAAAGTCCTCATTGTTTTGGTTGTTTGATTAGGGTATCAACCTGATCAAACCACTTCAAATATTTTTGTGATCAATTTGATTACTTCAGTTTTTCCAAAATGATGATCCGTAAAAAAACCCTATCAATTCCACCCCAAACATACCCAGTGGCACCCTATTTTGTTCTACTCTTTGCCAAAGTTTCCCATGTCTGCAAATTACTGCACCTTTCGTTCCCCTTTTCCACTGCCAAGTCATTGATTCACTCCTTTCTCCTTAGGTTGACTTTGCCTTTGTTCCAGTTGATGAAGGTGTAAATTCACTAATTATCAATCAATCAATCAATTGACCTTGATTCTTACCATTTTCATTTTCATTTCTGCCTAGATAAACAGACTGTGGGCTTGTCCCATCAAAGTTTTGTCCATCCTTTTACCCCAATAAGTCTAACACAATCAATACATTCATGATTTATACAACGTCTCTCTGTTCAATAAACTCCTGGATCTACATAGGCACAATCATGTCAAAACTACCATTCCTTCAGTGCAACTCAGTGTGAATTAATTTATTTTGTAGGCACAGGAATTGACTGAAATCAACTTTATCTCTTCCAATTCCTTAAGAAAGAAAATCAAAGTATTGAATCTCTATTTGTTGAAATTTCTGGATTCAAAAGTTTCCTGTACAACAAAATTTTCTCTCAATCATTTTAGAGGTCAAATAACAATATATGAAGGTCACTGTAGCAGCTACTATTAGTCAGAGACTAATTTTTTTCCTCTTTGCAGTGTCCAGCACTTTACCTTGTACATATAATTAATACATTCATATTCACTGTCCTTTCTTTGTATAAATGTAGTGAGCATGACTGTAAGACTTCGTTTCCTCCAGTGCAAAAGCTGGACCCAGCATGAGAACATCAGCAGGTGAGGAGTCTGTCTGGTGGGTCATACTTTAAGAAGGAGGAGGTTTTAAAAGCAAGGTTACTGAATTCCCAGGGTGGTATAAGCAGACACAAGAGAAGCAAAGAGCAGGACTGCAGTTAATGGGAAGAGGGGAGCCCTAGAAATAGTATGGCAATCATACCTCCAAACCTAGAGGTGGCAGCTGTAACTTTTTAACTCTTGTTCAGTTGTTCAGTCTTATCCAGTGCTTCATGACGCCATGGACAGCAGTTTGCCATTTCCTTCTACAGTGGATTAAGGCAAATGGAGGTTAAGTGACTTGCCCAAAGTCACACAGCTAGTAAGTATCTTGAGGTCACATTTGAACTCAGGTCTTCCTGACTCTAGGTCCAGTGCTCTATCCACTGAATCACTTAATTGCTTCCTTTATAACTCCAGAACTGAGTTAAGAGCAAATATTTCAAATATTCACTAGACTTGCCTCTCAAAATTTCAGAATGTAAGTTCTGAAGTATCTATACCTTTTTTTCACTTTTCCAGGTAATTGAGAAGATTAAAACTGAAATAGATTAAAAGGTACAATGTGGGACTGCAGTCAGAAAAACTTGCTTCAGGATATTCATTGCCCCATCACCTTTGGTAAGTCACTTAACATGTCTACTCACTTTCCTCAGGTGTAAAATGGGGATAGTAGTACCTACCTCACAGCATCATTTTAAGGATCAAGTGAGATATGTGTGAAGTGCTTCATAGTGGCTGGCACAAAGTAGGTGCTTAAGAAATATTTAGTCCTTTCTCTTATAAGCCCCTCGAAGTAGAAGATATCAGATTCATTTGCTTTTATTACTTGATTCTCTTGCTTGTTTTTATCTTAATGAAAAGTGTTTGCAATTGATTTCTGTGTCTAAGGAGTTTGTGGGGTTGCACAGTGGTGTGTTGTCCATGAAGATTATGTATTTCCACATGTATCTGTCGAGATGTGGTTTGTATGAAGAAAAGACTATATTTCTAGTGTTTTAACCCCACCTCCATGCTTTTCCAATGGGGACTCTGATTCCTGTCGGAAGGAAATCAGGATGTTGAGGCCAGAGACAAGCCACTGCTCTCCATAGAGAAAAGGAGTAGCAAGCTAGAACCATATATGTCTGCTCTCTTAAATGTTGTTAATTTAGTGGAAATAACTTTTAGATTCAATCCCTTAATGCAGAAGGAGTACCCAGAGCTACATATCCAAGGAAGTAGAGGTTTGGAATGTGGGCAGATTTGTTTGTTTGTTTAGGTTCACCCCCGTGAAGAGTTTGTTTGAGAAAGGGGAGACAGAGATGGTTATGGTAGAGCCTAGAGAAGGCTTTGTTTTGTTTTTAAAGGATAGAGGAGACAGATGTTTTAAGGCAATAGAAAGAAAACAGTAGATAGCCAGAGTTTGAAGATTTAAGAGAGAAGGAGGATGACTAAAATAGCAGTATTCTGAAGAAGATCGTAGGAGGGGATCAAGAGAGTATGTAAATGGGTTAGCCTTGGCAAGGGAAGGGTCACCTTATTGTAAAAAACCAAACAAAAAAATGGGAAATGATGAAATTGTAGGGGACGATGGGAAGGAGTTTTAAAATGAAGGGAAGGGGAAAAGAGGGAGCTCATATGGTCTTATTTTTTTTCCAGAAAAATAAGAGTTGAGGTCCTCAGATGATAGAGAAGCAAAGGGGAAAGTATGGAAGGCTTAAAGTTAGATGGAAAGCTATGGAATGTCTTCTATGGGAGATGAGGTGAAGAGTCAATTAAGGAAGAACGAAAGGAGTACCTTGCTGCAGTGAGGGCCTAGTTGATATTGGGTAACATGAATTTGTAATGTACAGAAAAGCATTATTGCAGGCAATTTCATCCAGATGTATTCAGGAGCACATGAGAAACAAAGAAAGAATATAGTGGAAATAATCCAGAATTGAGGTTTGGCAAGGGATGAGTGGAAATTGGATTTGGGAAAGTAGAGGACAGTTAATAGGCTAAGTCTAAGTATGAGACTAAAGAGGAAATAGGGTGAAGTAGGGATGGTCACAAAAAATACCAAGGAATGGAAGGATTGTAGTTCTTACAAAAGTGAAGAATAGTTTTAGTAGAGGTAGGTCTAGTTTCTCTACATCTACACTTGAAACTGTGATTTCCTTGGTACTCTAGATGAGGAAATCCTCAATCAATGTATATCACCACTTCTTACATAACATATTGTAGTCTTAGAGAGTTCCCTGGAGAATCAAGAGGTTAAAGTGACTTGCCCAGAATTACATAGACAACATATGTCACAGGTGGGAGTTGAACGTAACTCCAATGGGCTGGCCACATTGTTTGAATGCAAAATGTACGCTTTCAAAAAGACTGTTTTATGGAGAACTCACACAGTGCAAGCATTCACATGGTAGTCAGAAGAAGTGATACAAGGACACTTGAAGTCTCTCTTAGGAGATTGATTGTGTCACATGGGAGACACTGGCACAGGACCACTCAGCATGCCATGCCCACATCAGAGAAAGTGCTGTGTGTGCTCTATGAGCAAAGCAGAATTGAAACAGCTCAAAGGAAATGCAGGATGTGAAATTTAGAATATCCACCCCAAATGTTCACATGGACTATGTGTGCCAGACCTATGGTACTCTGAGCTCATATTGATCTGATCAGCCTTAGCTAGATAAATTGAAACTTGACTCTATCACAGTGATGTCCTTTTGGTCCTCTTGGAGAACTAAGGACAATAACCTACTTCCCTCCATATTCATGAGTAATAAGGAATGTGACATTTCAATTCCCTCCACTATGCTTTAAAATCTCTCAAACTGATTCTCCAACTGCTGAATGGATAGAATTTCTCCTTCTTGGTAAAGTAGCTCCCAGAGAGGGGAAGAAGAGAGAAATTTCCTGCTTTTCCTTGGGGGAGGGTTCTCTCCTACAGAAAGCTCCAGGCCTGCACTCACCTGAAATGTTGAGTTGCCTAGGGCTTAGCTGTTTAAAGCTCTAAAAAGACACATTTTTTTTTTGGTAACCTCATAATGAGGTTGCTTCCTTTACTTGGATCAGAGAAAGGTGTTTATATTTCATAAAGGGATCACAGGATGTCAACACCTTATTAACACATTAACACCTCATTACCCCTGCTTTTAGTGACTACATCAGCTATGGAAGGAGGGAACTTCTTTGACACATAATAATTGCTATACTTTAGACTTCTGGTAGCTTCTGCCAATTTAGGCTCTTTCCCAGATAAAAGTAGGAAAGCAAAAAGGCCTATAATCTAGTGGAGAATTGCTAAAGAAAGATAGCTGAGAATTCTGACTCATGACTTCTATTTTTCAAAGGCCAGCCCTTTTTGGCTTCTACTTTGGTATTCTATTATTTCCTATAATCCAAGGAGGTCAAAGAGGTCTCATATGTCAAACATTCATAGCAGCATTTTTTGTGGTATCAAAAACACCAGAAAGAAAGTAAGTGTTGTTGATTGAAGAATGGTTGAACCAATTGTGGTATATGTGCCATATATAATGAGTTGTGATAATGCCATAAGAAAAGGGAGGTATTGGGGTGTAAAAGATGGAGCATAGAGACAGAAAGACCCAGGCTTAAGCTCTACTTATGTCAGATAATGACTATATCACCCCTAGCAAATCACTTGACCTCTTGGCATGGCAACACTGAGACTTAAGCCATAGAACAGGTGGTGATCTTCATTAGAAGTAGTTAGGTAGAACAGTGGATAAGAAAGTTGGAAATGGAATCAGGAAGACCTGAGTTCAAATCCAGACTCAGACACCTACTAGCTATGCGACTCTATGCAAGTCATTTAACCTTTATGTTTTGCAGTTTCCTCATCTGTAAAATGTGAATAATAACAACATCTAACCCCCCATGTTGTAGTGAAGACAAAATGAGAATTTTATTCTGCGCTTTTTTAAAAATGAGAACATGTGTAGAGTTATTTTTAAGGAATAGAGGAAGGGGGAGAGAAAAGAAGGAAAGGAAGGAGGAAGGTAGAAAAGAAGGGGGAGAAAGGGAGAAAGGATGGGAGGAATAAAGAGAAGGAAGAAGAAAAGAAGGATGGAAAGAAGGAAAAATAGAGGAAGGGGAAATTCTGACAAGTTGTTTGCAGGGTAAAATAATTATAACTAGAAGATATAAATACAAATAATGACCATATTAATGTAAAGGAAAGTAATTCATAAAGCTACCAGAACTCAAATCAATACAATGACCAAGTCTCCTTCCAGTAGAGAGTATAGAGACTACTGATGTGGAATGTTAAGACTGTGCTCAATTGGGACAGGAGAAATTATTGGGAAATGTCAGCAAAATAAAGGAAAGACATACCATTAAAAAAAAAACAATTTTCTCTAGATAATCTTATCTAAATCTGGAGATATGAGTGTTGTGCACATTCAGAACTCTTTTTTAACTTCATTGTAATTCTTTTTTAAAAAAAGTTTTATCTTGTATTTATTTTTTGACTTATTACAGTAAGCACAAATTTACAAGGCATACTTCCTGGAAATAAGTAAAATAAAGATAAATAGTGACTACAAATGATGGTGCCTATAACTGTTGGTTAAAAAGAAGATTGTACTTAACTCTTACAAGGTGATAACATCCTACTGCCTACTTGAGTTTTGTTGTTTATTGTCTTTTTAAAATTAACATTTTTTAAAGTTAACAGAAATCTGTTTCCTTTTCTTCCTAGCCTCAACCCTCCACTTTAATTCTAATAATAAAAATCTAATAAGCATATATGTGTTACACTGGTGTTTCCTAAACTGGTTTCCCCACCTTACAAAGTATCTGGAATGCACTGGCAAATACCACATGATCACACATTTATTTGATAGCATGTTCAATGAAGGAAACCTGAGTCACTTAGTACTATGTTGATAAAAAAAAGAATGTTATTTTAAGTTCAAATGCACTTTTCTTTCCTGGAAACAACTGAAAATCATTCTCAACCTACCTCCTTGAGATGAAAAAGAAAAGCTTTTGTTTGTACCAAAATAGTTATAGCAGCTCTTTTTGGTGGTGGCTAAGAATCGACAACTGAAGAAATAACCATCAACTGGGAAACAGCTAAACGAGTCATGGTATTATGTTTGTAATAGGATATCATTGTGTTATAAGGAATGACAAGGAGGATAATTTAAGAAAAAATCGGAAAGAGTACATGAACTTATATATAGGAAAGTGAACAGAACCAGGAGAACACCGTACATAGTAACAGCAATGTTTTGGTTAAGAACTGTGAATAACTTTGCTGTTCTCAGTAATACAAAGATCCAAGACAATCCT
Source organism: Potorous gilbertii (assembly GCA_028658325.1). Taxonomy (NCBI): domain Eukaryota; kingdom Metazoa; phylum Chordata; class Mammalia; order Diprotodontia; family Potoroidae; genus Potorous; species Potorous gilbertii. The sequence continues at coordinate 107,408,385 of CM053772.1, read as the reverse complement.
AAAGGACAAATGATAAAGCATGCTATCTGCCTCCAGAGAAAGTATTGATATTGTTTGAATACAGACTGATGATTGTTATTTTTCAGTTTCTTTCTTTCATTCTTTTTCTTTTATTCAAATCTTCTCATAAAAATGACCATTATGGAAATGTTTTACATGATTACAAATGTATAACCTATCTCTGATTGCTTCATGTCTCAGGGAGGGAGAGTCAGGATGGAAAGAAAGGAAGGATGGAATTTGGAACTGAAAACTTTAAATAAAAATGTTTAAAAATTGAAAAGAAATTTTGTTTAAAGTGCCTGATGAGGAAGTACCATAAAAAAAGAGAAAAAAAAAAGATATGAATCTACTAGGAGCCCCAAAGAGAAGAATTTAGAGTGCCAGTGAAGTCAATGTCATAATTTTCAGGGCTAATTCATTGATAATAACAAATGAACCATTTTAATTAAAGATGGAACAATGTCTTTAAATATCTGACTACTCAGTAGGAACAGAGCCAATATGGTGGAGAAAAAGCAAGGACTTCCCTGAGTTTTCCCCCAGAACCCTCCAAATACCTGTAAAAAATGACTCCAAACAAATTCTAGAGCTACAGAACCCACAAAATAACCGAGTGAAACAAATTCTCAGTCCAAGACAACCTGGAAAGTTGACAGGAAGTGTCTTTTGCACCAGGCAGGGAGCAGAGCACAGTCTGGTACGGGCCACACTAGCACAGACAGGCCAGAGTAGACCTCAGAGGACTGAATCATTGGCAGCTGTGGCAGTTTCCAGACTTCTCAACCCACAAACACCTAAAAAGTCAGTGGGAATACTGTGGGACTTGAATGAAAAAGGAACGTGTAGTTTGACTGGTTTGGCCACAGCCCCATGGTGGCGGGGGTGGTGGATGCAACAGCAGCAGCAGAGGCTACTTCCAGGGGTCTGGGCCCATAGGCGGTGGGGTATTACCAGGATGATACAAAATCCCTCAAGCCTGGGACAGTACATCCACACCTCCCCCCCCACCCCCGAAGCAGAGTTCTACCTTGACAAAGAGTTAGAAAGTCAAGTGTTTGGCTGGGAAGATGAGTAAACATCATAAAAGAACTCAGACTATAGAATCTTCCTTTAACTAGAGGAGGACAGAGAGTAAAAACTCCTACATAAAAAGCCTCCAAGAGGAATATGAATTGATCTCAGGTCATGGAGGAGTTCAAAAAGAATTTTGAAGATCAAGTAAGAGAAGTAGAGGAAAAATTGGGTAGAGAAATGAGAGTGATGCAAGAAAATCATGAAAATTGATCAACTGCTTGCTAAAGGAGACCCAAAAATATTGAAGAAAATAACACCTTAAAAAAATAGACTAACCCAAATGGCAAAAAAAAGTCCAAAAAGCCAATGAGAAGAATGCCTTAAAAAGAAGAATGGGCCAAATATAAAAAAAGGTCCAAAAGTTCACTGAAGAAAATAATTCCTTCAAAATCAGAATGGAGCAAATGGAAGCTAATGTCTTTATGAGAAACCAAGAAATTATAAAATAGAATCAGAAGAATGAAAAAAATAGAACACAATGTGAAATATCTCATTGGAAAAATCACTGACTTGGAAAATGGATCCAGGAGAGATAATTCAAATATTATTGGACTACCAGAAAGCCATAATCAAAAAATTAGCCTAGACATCATCTTTCAAGAAATTATCGGGGGCGGAGCCAAGATGGCGGAGTAGAAAGACTCACATTTGTAGCTCCGAACCCACAGCCCATGGATTTCCTGTAAAAAGAACTCCTGACAAATTCTGGAATAGTGGAAGCTGCGCAGCAACACAGTGAAGGAGATTTCCGTTGCAGAGAGCCCTGAAAAACCGACCAAAAAGATACCCCAGACGGGAGCAGAGCCCTGTCCTGTGGAGCCCTCCCCTGCCCTGCCCAGGCCACGCGGCACTGAGAGGAGTGAGCAGATCCAAGCAGGCTTCAGGGACCTGAATCTCTGGGCGGCCGTGAAGGTCCCTCCACCCACAGACTCACAGGTCAGTGAGAGAGACGGTCTAAGAGGGGAGCGGGGTATCTCCGGGACTCGGACTCCCTTGGGAGGTAGCTGCTGCAGCAGAAGTAGAGGCAGCTTGGCCAAAGGCTCCCAGAGCAGGCAGGAGCTCGGCAGCAGCTCGGCAGCAGCTCCATTACAAAAGGTCTCTGCATAAACCCACTGAGGGAACTGAGCCTGGGAGGCGGCCCTGCCCCCACCTGAGCAACAGCTTTGATAAGCTCCCACTGAATAGCAGTCAGGCCTGCCGCCAAAAGCCCTGAGGCTGGGGAGCAGCATTTGAATCTCAGACCCCAAGCACTAGCTGGGCAGATCTAGGCTGGGGTGGAGAGGACTCTCAGAAGTCAAGTAACTGGCTGGGAAAATGCCCAGAAAAGGGAAAAAAAATAAGACCATAGAAGGTTATTTTCTTGAGAAGATGATTCCGCCATTCTTCTCTGACAACGAAGAGATCTGCTTATCATCAGGTAAAGACATCAGAGTCAAAGACTCTGTATCTCAAATATCTGAAATAGATACCCCATGGTCTCAGGCCATGGAGGAGCTCAAAAAGGATTTTGAAAATCAAGTTAGACAGGTGGAGGAAAAACTGGGAAGAGAAATGAGAGAGATGCAAGAAAAGCATGAAAAACGGGTC
>CM053772.1:107372424-107405221 GCA_028658325.1 Potorous gilbertii | reverse complement strand
GGGCCAATTTCACTTATAACTGAAGATCTCACTACACTTCTGTAGACATTTTCTATTTAACTAACAGCATCATCATGGCATATAGAGGGGAGAATGAATGTTATTTCCTTTGTAGAGACCTGCCCAGAGTTGCAAACTGAAGCAGCACCCCTGCATATCTTCAGGTAACTAAACAGGGGTACATTTCAAACATCTGTCCATATCCCCAATTCCAGAAAATATCTCTGGGCTCTTGGGGATAATTTAGCATTCATTGTCTTTTGAAGTGCTTCCTCCAATGGCTTGTACCAAAGAATCGCAATAAAATCCATGTAGCAAAAATCTGGCTTGATCTTTAAAATTCCAAATGAAAAACAAGCAAAGAATAAACTCAAACCATTTTTAAGCAGTTGTTAGATAATCCTAAAATGCCAGGTACCATCCTTGGTTTGTCTTCTCTCTGTTGGGGTCCCTCATACCATCCCTAAGTGGACATATATAATTATAATATTGATAACTACTGCTTCTGCTGTCATTTCAAAAAGGCAATTCAAAAACAATTCACACAAACAAGCCAGAAGTTTTTATTCATTAGGTGTCAATCAAATAAGTGATGGTGGCCATTAGCAATACAAAGTCATCCAGGCCCAACTAGAGCTAAGGATAACTATTCAGGTGAAAAGGAAGTGATGTCAACATCCGTAATTTTTAGTCCCCTGAGCTTTTAAGTAAAAATTAAATTTAGTCTCTATACCTTTTAAGGAAAAATTAGCCTACCTTGCATGGAAAGAGAAGAGTGGGGATACAGTTGCTTCTCCATAGGGAATGGTCACAAGGGAAAGAGACCTTGATTTTGGGGGGTGGGTCATAAAAAGGGAATTAAAAAGAGAGAAAGAAATCAGTGTTTAGGATCTAGATTTGGTGAAAAGAAGGCCAAAGCAAAGGGACCGGATAAATTCAATTGTAGATTTAAAGTGAGTAGAGTACCAGAACTGGCGTCAGGAAGACTTGAATTAAAATCCAGTCTCAGACACTTACTAGCTATGTGACCTCATCAAGTAACTTAACCTTGTTTGCCTCAGTTTCCTCATCTATAAAATGAGATGGAGAAAGAAATGGCAAACCATTCCAGTATCTTTGCCAAAAAAATCTTCAAATAAAGCTGCAAAGAGTCAGATATGATTGAAATGATTCCACAAATGTTGATCATATTACTTTGCTTTCATCACTTTCTCTGTAGAGAGGAGAACAAAGGAGAAAAAGTACAAAATTATTTAATGGAGGGAAGTACAATCCGAATTGTCAAGGTGAATGGAATGAATTTACCTATAATAGAGAAGAAGGTAGCAGAATGGGTTAGAAGGCAGACTCCAACAAGATATTGTTTAAAAGAAATAAAGTTGAAATAAAGATTAACACAGAGTTAAAGCAAGGGGCTGGAGAAGAATTTATTATAATTAAAGAAAACTTAAAAGGCAGAGCTGGAAATCATAGTCTCAAAACAGTAAAAATACATGATTACAAGAGATAAGAAAACTAAATTATGCTAGAAGTCACATTCAATAATGAAATAATCAATACTTAATATTAATGTAACAAATGGCATCCAAATATTTCAAGGAAATGCTAATCAAATTAAAGGCAGACATAGACATTGAAATTCTAATAGTCAGGTTCCTCAGTGTGTGCCTTTTCAAACTAAATGAATATAACAAAAAAGAAAAATAAGAAATAACTTCAGGACTTGAATAGAGTTTTAGAAAATTTAGGCTCTCTGGTGATTAAAGAATTGGGCTAGAAAGTAACATACATATTTTTTCAGCTGTGCATAATACTTTTACAAAAAATAATGGAATAAAACCTAACAATCCAATGCAGAAAAGCAAAAATGTTCACTGCCCTATAGTTACCACTACAGAAGAAAAAGTATTTTTGGTGGGAAATTAACTTCAGGAGTAAGAAAAATTCTCACATAGGAAGTATTTCTTGAATTAAATTGTGAAAGGAAGATCTAGACACTAATGTTTACTGATGTCTTTCATGTCTTGCAATGAGCTAGGTTTCCTGACTCTTAATTTTTGATGAATGTAATGAATAGGGAAGTACAAATTGTTGATGTTTATGTTTACTTGTGTGCATATCTTACAGATATATACATACATAACTTGTTTACCTTTGTATCACCCTCCCTTCCAATGCCACCTAGCATAATGCCTTGCACATAGTAGGTGCTCAGTTTCCACTTTCTAAATTAAATTGAATTCCTATTTCAGATTGTGTGCCATCTCGGGGAGGGGAGAAGAAAGAAAGGGGGAGAAAGTTTAGAACTCAAAATCTTATGGAAGTGAATATTTAAAATTAAAAATTAATTTTAAACATTAAAAAAAATAAATTGAATTGATGAATTGGACAAAATTCAGAACATGAAAACAATGCTAAGTAATGCCCAACACTTACTTCCATAGTCACCCGATAGTCACTGTCAAACACAACACCAACCAAATATCTTGCTGTATGAATTCACCCACTGAACCAGCAGTTAAACCCTTTCTTTCCTAAGTGGTTTTGTAAGTTCAACAATTCACATTCTTTAGGGGAAATTTTCCAGTGTTCTGATTTATCCTGAATATTGAACATCACTCATTCATCCAAGTTAAATGTTAGAAAAGTTAAATATTCAGACTAAGCTATATAGACAATAGAGGGTGTGGGATATATATACACATACATGTGTATGTGTGTACATATACATACATACGTGTGTATAGATAGATAACAATGATGATGATGATGATGATGATGCTACCTCCCTTTCCCAGATGTACTCCAATGAGTTAGCAGATATATTCAGGCTAATAACTAGGTTAAGTGCTCTTCTTAAAGGATTGATTCTCATTTCGTGGCTGTTTTTTAAAATTAGACCTCCCTTGGCTTTAAATTCTGCTTAATAACTTTCTTTGTTATTAGAACTAGTGATATGGAGAACCTGTTGCACTTTGATATACCATGCTTAAGCTTCTCTTGTCTGAGATACCTTTACGATTCTCAACCCTCAGAAAACAAAAATTGATAAAACTGGAAGGAAGCAAGGTACAAACTGTCAGCCTTGTTGAGGCTTCGCTGCAAATCTAGTAAAAAAAAAAAAAAAGATAGCCTATATTCAGAAGCCAGAGTGGGTAATCTCAGTGTCTTACCCAATGTGATTTCCACTTGAATTTTTCTAAATTGCTATTCCATTAAATTGCCGTGTGTGTTTTGTATGTGTATTGGGACACTTGATTTTCTTCAGTTCTTCGTATTTTCTCTCATTCAACCCCACTTAGATCTATGCTCGGACCTTCATGCCATAAATTCTTAAGGCCTTCAAGCAAAAAAGGAACTGTCCTGGATTGTTTTGATTTGTTTTCCTTCAAGCATTCCCATGACTAAATGTTGAAATGAAAACCCCATGAAGATAAATGAGAACAAGTCACTTGTTTTGTAAAAGCTTGTTATTTTCCTCTCTCTACCTGAAGGCTGAATGACCTGAAATTGATGGGATCAACCAAGAAAATGAGAAGCTTTTTGGTAGGTAGTTGACTCCTTTGAGGCAAGAAAACCAAAATCTGTTTTAGTTTCCACAGTTCTTCATGTTCATCTCCATGTTCTCATGCCCTGTGGAGCTCCATGTTTTATGGAACATGCATTCTGGCTTCATTTTCGTTGGAAATTATGTTCCTTTATAAAAACATGGGTTCTCCTTAAGGTTAAAGTATTTGAAAAATGTCTGGGGTTTCGGGGCATTGTTGACTTTAAAGGAAAATTATGAAATATTTTTCTTTTCTAGCCATATAGAAATATTAGGTTTGCAGATTTCACAAAGGTGACAACTCTAGAGACTGAGTAATTTCTGAAAGTGGTAATAGCTGCCCAGGTAATTATTAATAGCAACCAAGATAATTTTTTTCTTTTCTGTATTATCTCCTTCAGCTTATCTGAATATCCTATTTTCTTTGTGTTCCCATAAGAATACACAATGATGTATATGAAGTTTCCTTTAAAAACCAACATATGCAACCCTTCCTTTGTGTATGAATCTAATTAATCTACTCTGTTGCACCATCCTTGTATCAGAAGCAAACAGATTAAATAGATACCTTTTAATGTACTAAGATTTTATGTCTAATTCAGAGCAATTTTATTTTGATATGCTATAATGTTTAGGGGTAACCATTAAAAACTGGTTTGGCATAGCTTTTATAAAGTCCAATAATTCTTCTTTTGTGGGGGAGGCAATTAGAGTTAAGAGACTTGCCCAGGGTCATATAAACAGTAACTGTTTGAGGTCAGATTTGAAATCAGATCCTCCTGACTTCAAGTCAGTGTTCTCTACGCTGCACCACAAATGACTCTAGAACATCACTGAATTTGTGACATTATTTCCTTCTCTTATGTTTTCAATAAGCCAGTGGTGAGCTGGTAAATGTTTAACAACCAGTTCTCTGAATAAAAAAACAATATATGCACAACATATTTTTAAATTTAATCTGAACTATTAACATTTTCCCCATCACTTTCTTAAATTTAGACAATCAACAAAACAGTCAACTAAACCCTGAATTGTAATGTTTGCCAATTTCTAAGCTGTAAATGCCTACACTGAAAATTTAACAAGTGACTCTCCCAAAGAGGAGAACCACTACAACAGACTATATCAACAAACATTTGCTAAGCAATAAGGATATAAAGTAAAACAAAAACAAAAACCAGTACCTTCAAGAACCTTATATTCTAAAGGAGGAGACAACATATAAACAATTAGGTGCCCAGGTAGCTCATGGGGTAGAGCCAGAACTGGAGTTAGGAACCCAACATAGTCTTTCTAAAATATATGTCTCATCATATCAACTTAGTATCAAAAGATACAAAGTTCTCTACTTGGCTTTTAAATCTCTTTACAACCTGGACTCTTCTTACCTTTCCAGACTTTTTGTACTTTTGTCCCCTTTGTACTCCCCTCCCCCTAGCCCATACACTGAATGATCCAGTGGAAGTAACTGTACTTGCTATTTTTTTATTTTTAAATTTATGGAATAAAATAAGCATTTTCAAAACATAATATAATAAAAAAGATGATTGCACAGGAAACTGCAAACAACTGGCTATTCCTTTTAAATATATAATAAAGTGTAAAACTTGAGGCTGAGAAGTCAGAAGGCTATTGCAAAAGTTGAGGTGAGAGGTGATAAGAGCCAGAATGAGAGTGGTGGTGGTATGAGTGGAGAGAAGGAGATGTCTGCAAGAAATGTGATTGACTTGGTTTGACAAGATACATGGCATGAGGGAGAGCAAGCAATTGAGGTTGCCACTGAGGCTGCAAGCCTAGGTGTCTTGAAAAGCACTACTTATCATTAACCAAAATAGGGAGAAACTAAAGGTTCATATAGAGAGCACCAAGATTCCAGCACCCCTATTCCTCCCTTCTTCTAAGATAGAACTAAAGCATTATCATCTGCATGAGCTGTTTCCTGATTCCCTACCTTTCATCTCAAACTACCTTGTATTTAAATACTTTGTAGTGTATAGTATATTTATAGATGTCTGCTATATGTTTATTGTTATATACAGTATATTATATTGTTGATTCATATATTTTTGTATATGCACACCTTGTTGTCTCCATTCAAATGACTTTGTTGTCAGTAGAGATTGTTTAATTTTTTGTTCTTGCATCTCCAGTGCCTAGGATGTTGCCTGACACATAGTAAGCACTTAATAAATACTTGTTGATTAATTGACTACAGAATCCCAGGGTTGGAATGTCCTCTATAATATCTCTAATATATGATCATCTAACTTTTCCTTGAAGACTTCGAAAAGCATAAAATTAACTGCATTCTAAGGCAGCTCATTCCACTTTGGGTTAATTTTTATTTTTGAAATTTGGGGTTATTTTTCTTTTTCTATCAAGAAAAAATTTGCCTTTTTTCAACAACAACTTGTTGCATCTAGTTCTGTCATCTGGAGTGAGGTAGAGTAGCCTAATCTCTCTATCACATAACTGCCCTTTAGACACTTCAAGGAAGCTAGCATGTTCTTCCTCTCTTTTTCTTTTCTGGTCTTTCTCCATTTCCTTTAACTGATCTTCAATTTTAGGATCTTAAGACCCCTGGCCTTCATGTTTGCCCTCCTCTAAATGCTTCCAGCTTATCAAGGTACTAATTTCCAAAAATATGGCACTCAGATTATTGTTGTTCATTTTTCATTCATGTCTGTCTCTTCATGATTCTATTTGGGCTTTGTCAAAGATATAGCAGTGATTTGCCGTTTCCTTCTCCAGTTCATTTTACAGATGAGAAGCTGAGAGAAACAGGATTAAATGACTTGTCCACAGTCACACAGCTAGCAAGTGGGCCCAGATTTGAATTTAGAAGATGAGTCTTCAGGACTCCAGACAAAGCATGTGCCACTTAGCTGTCCCTAGAACTGAACACAATATACCAGGACAGAGTAAAATAGGTCTTGGATATTTGAGAGTCTAGGGTCACATTGGCATTCTTGGCCCATTTCACACTATTAACGTCTACTGAGTATGAATCCCCCCAAAACCTCCAGCATTTTTAAATGATCTGCTACCTATTTGTTTCTCCCCCATCGGGCAATACAGTAGTTGATTTTTAAACACAAGTATAAGACTTTTTAAAGGTCATCATCTTAGAATCAGTCCAATATTCCAGTCTGTCAGTCAATAAGCATTTCAGTAGACAAATATTTATTATGTACCAGAACACAAATACAAACAAAAAAGAAAAACAATCCTTGTCCTCAATTAATTTTCTTCTAATGAAGGAAGACAGAAAATCAAAGGGGACCTTGAAATGCAGGGAGGAGGAAGTACCCATGTGGGCTCCTGCTAGCTAAGTCCACAGAAGGAGGTATACCTAGTCTGGAGGTCCCAGGAAGGATTCACCAATGGAAGAAGGGCCCATGGCAATGAGTAAGGAGGCAACTGAGGCATGATGACCTGTTAAGTTCTTCCTGTATCCTATATAATATATGTGTGTGTGTGTGTGTGTGTGTGTGTGTGTGTGTGTGTGTGTGTGTGTATATATATATATATATATATATATATATATACTGTATAAACTATCCCTCCTAGCTTTGAGACATTGGCAAATTTAGTAAACAAGCATCTATATCTTTATTCAAGTCATTGCTTGAAATGTTTAAGTAACATGAGGCTATTAAGTGAAGTATTCTACTTGAAACACCCTATCAGGGTGCCTTTGAACCCTAATTGATGTTCTTTCAGTCTAGTCATTCTACCCTTTCCAATTTGATCTCATTTAGCCCTCATATCTTCATCTTTTCTACAAGGAGATCATGAGATACTTTATAAAACTCTAACACAGTAGCTTAGCAAGTACTATAGCTATTCCTTCCACATCACTACTTTCCCCATGATAGTTCCAATAGATCACAGGTTGGCATAAGAAGTTAAATGGGAATTTGGGGGGAGTTCTGTGGAAGCTGCAGATGACACAAGAATTTATGCAGCTTTTCCAGATCATGGGGGTGCCATGCCCTTAACCCCAAGATGGGGAAGGGATAGTTGTACTTGCCTAAGGCCACAGGGCTTGTAACCCATTCTAATCCTGATCCTTTCCTTGTCATTGTGACTTGCCTTGGTTTCATTGCTCTGGAGTTTCTTGTCTTCTGAATATGGGAATTAATATCCCTAGTTCTTTATTTCCTTCCCCTCATACCCCACCCCACTCTTAAATCCCCAAGAAAAATCCCTAGTCATAGAGTAATTAGTTATAGAAATGTTTATGGGCTCATAGTGTAGGCTGTTCTTTAAAGAAGGTGTGAGAGGTTAGGAAAAAAAGCTACCCAACAATGTACACATGTGAATCAGGCATGGAATAGATAGTGTGTTCACATAGAAAACACAATGAAACAAAAATTATAAAATCATAGAATGATTGTAACAGAACCCAATAACACTGAAACTAGAACCATCAGTAGAGAGGCTGTTCTTCCAGCCTCACTGGCTGGTGGCTTCCTCGAAAAGTTGATAATTTGTCATTTTACATTTCTCCTTTCCTAAGTATGTCTGATCAAATACTGTGCAAGTTTTTCTTCCTAGTGACCTTGCTTTCTCTTTGATGGTGATTCTTTCCTTGTTGCCAGCCAGTTCCACTGTTGCTGAACTAGCAACCATTTCAGTAGTTATTGTGCCTCTTTCCAGGGCTTCCAAAACCTTTCCATTCTCACAAGGTTGCTGTTAAAGCAATGTAACACATAAAAGAGACAGGGATGGCCAGGGGCCCTGATGCAAGCCTGGCTAGTTGAGGGGAACAGCTGCCATTAAGCTGGGCTAGAGAGGACCTCCTTCTCTCCTCCTTCTCCCTTAAGTTACATCTTACTGCCTGGAGTGGAGAATCCAAGAGTTCTACCAGATGGAAACTGACTCTGTTCTAATCAGTGTGTGAGTCATCAGAACCCAATGGGGGAAGATGTGGGGAGAAGCAGAGACTCAATCCAGTAATAAGTAATACATAACTGGGAGATGACAGAGAGTCTCTGCTCATGCTTCAAGAATGAGGGAGGGGGGACACTTTAAAATGTATTATTTATTTATGAAATAAAATAAACATTTCTATAACAGTGGAATTTAAAAAATGATTGTATATGAAGCTGCAAATCTATTATGTACAACTTGTTATTCTATTTAAATACATAATAGAGTTATCATGTAGCTTTCTTTTTTCCTCCCTCCAGAGATGTCTACCATTAGACACAAATATGTACATATGTATATATTTGTGTGTGTGTGTGTGTGTAAAATCATATACATTTGCTTATCAGTTCTTTCTTTGGATATAGACATCTTCACAGTCCTTTGTAGTTAATTTGGCTGTTTATAACAATCAAAATTAGTTAACTGCTCAAAGTTGTTCTTAAAACATTATTGTGACTGCACACCTTGTTTCCTTGGTTCTGCTCATTTCACTCTTCATTATTTCACGCAGGTCTATCCATGTTTTTCTAAAATCAATGAGCTCATCATTTCTTATAGCATAACAGTTATCCATGGTTATCATATACCACAACTTGTTCAGCCATTCCCCAATTGACAGGCATCCCCACAATTTCCAGCTCTTTGCCATCGTGAAGAGAGCTGCTATAAATGTTTTAGAACATATAGATTTTTTCCCCTTATCATCTTTAGAAATAGTAGTAGTATTACTAGGTCAAAGGGTACAGACAATTTACTAACTCTTTGGGCACAATTCCAGATTGCTTCCAAAATGGTTAGAGAAGTTCACAGTTCCACCAGCAGTGAATCAGTGCCCTCCTTTTTCCATATGCCCTCCAACATCTGTCACGTTCCCCTTCAATCATTTTAGCCGATCGAGTTGGTGTAAAACGATATCTCAAGGTTGGTTTAATTTGCATTTCTCTATTCAATAATGACTTAGAGAATTTTTTCATATGACTACAAATTGTTTTGATTCCTTCATCTGAAAACTACCTCTTCATCTCCTTTGACAATTTATCAATTGGTCTTACAAATTTAACAAAGTTCTTTATATATTTTAGATATGAGACCTTTTTCTGTAAATTTTTCCCCACAATTTTCTCTTTTCCTCTTATCTTGGCTGCATTTATTTTATTTGTACAAAACCTTTTAAATTCAATGTAATCAAAATTAACCATCATACACCTCACACTACTCTCTCCTTTATGCATAAATTGTTTGCCTATCTATATGTCTAACAAGTAATATGTTCCATATGTTCCATGTTCTTTGAATTTTGTTGTCATATTTCTCTTTTTTTAGGTCATATATCCATTTTGACCTTTTCTTGGTAAATGGTATAAGATATTGGTCTATGGCCAATTTCTACCAGACTGCTTTCTAGTTTTCCAAGCAATTTTTTTTTACCAAATAATGAATTCTTAGCCCCAAAACTTAAGTCCTTACACTAGTCAAACATAAAGTTACTATATTTATTTGATGCTGTAAATTGTATGCCTACTCTGTTCCATGAATCTCTTTCTATTTCTTAGCCAATATCAGGTAGTTTTGATAATTACTATATTTTAATATAATTAAAGATCTAGTATCCTAAGCCTCCTTCTTTTATATTTTTTTTCCATTAGTTCCTTTGATATTCTTGACTTTTTGTTCTTCCAAATGAATTTTATTCTCATTTTTTCTAGCGTACTAAAATAAGGTTGTGAAGTAAACTTACATTATAGTCTATAACTTTGCTCCTCTTGAAAATCAGGGGCGGAGCAAAGATGGTGGAGTGAGAGCAACTACTCACCTAAGCTGTTAGACAAACTCCTTCAGTTACCTCTAAAAAGAGAATCTGACCAAATTCTGGAGGTACAGAATCCAATAGGAGATAGACTGTGGCAGATTCACAGACCAGGACAGACTGAAAGGTCAACGGGAAAGATCTGTTCCATGGGAGTGAGCCCACCACACACAGTGCAGTGCATTCCACCACGGTGCAGTCAAGCAGGAAACCCCAGTGGTGGCCTGAGGAAGCAGCAGCATGGCGAAATGGTGGAGTGGCAGCCCAAGGAGGGAGATCAGTGGAGCCAAGTGATAGCCGCTAAGCCCTAGGTATCAGTCACAGCCCTCCTGAGACTATCAGCCCACAGATTAAACATCAATAAGTCACCTACTTGAACTTCTGGAAGCCAAAATGGCAGAGGGATCGGTAAATGCTCTCTCTCCCTTCCCTTGTTGACCTCAAAAGAACCATAAAATATTTCACCAGAAAAATCCTGGATCAATGGAATCAGCAGAAGGGACAAACAGTCTCATAGCACCTGAGACTAGGAAAATCTCTAAGGGGGAGTCCTCTTGGTAGAGGAAAACCAGAAGGTGAGGAACCCTGGGGAAAGGGGGGTGGAAACTCGCACTAGGACCCAGGCATTTCTCAGCACTCCAGGGAAATGGGAAGACACTAAAGCAGCTGAGATCACCAACCCTGAGTTTGCCTTTGCTCTAACTCAGCTGAGGAGATCTCCTGTGACCAGACCACACCTCCTTCACACTTAATAAGCCAGCCCCAGGGCTAATCTGGGAAACACAAAACAAAAAGAAAAAAGGCACCTGCCCTTTGTTTTCTCACAAAACAGCTCAACATCAGGTTCTCCATCTTCTAACTGAAAGATCCAGAGGCCACAACACACAAAGTCCCACCATCATGAGCAAGAAGAAAAGGAGGAAGGAAAAAACCATAAAATCTTTCTGTGGGCACAAGGACTAAAATATGAATACCAAAGAGGTCAGTATTGAGATTGTACTCCCATCTGAAACTTCAGAAGGGACTATGAACTGCTCACATGCACAAAGAACTCTCCTGGGACAGCTGAAGAAGGAAATAGAATAAAAACTGGCCAATGACTTTAAAAATATGAAAAAGAATTCTATGAAGAGAATACCTCTTTAGAAAGGAAAATTGAACAAATGGAAAAGGAAGTACAAAAACTAACTGGAGAAAATAATTCCTTAAAAGGAAAACTGGACAGATGGAAAAGGAGATGCAGAAGTTAACTGAAGAAAACAATTTGATGAAAATTGGACAAGTAGAAACTTATGACTCTGTGAGACATCAAGAATCAGTCAAACAAAATCTAAAGAATGAAAAGATAGAAGAAAATGGAAAATATCGAATTAGAAAAACAACTGACTTGGAAAATAGATCCAGGAGAGGAAATTTAAGAATTATTGACCTACCAGAAAGCCATGATGAAGAAAAGAGTCTGGCCAATATCTTCCAAGAAATCATCAAGGAAAACTGCTCAGAAGTGCTAGATCCAGAGGGCAAAATAGTCATGAAAAGAATCCACTGTTCACCTCCCGAGAGGGATTCCAAACTAAAAACACCCAGAAATATTGTTGCCAAACTCCAGAACTATCAAGTGAAGGAGAAAATACTACAGGCAGCCAGAAAGAAACCATTCAAATATCAAGGAGCTACAGTCAGGATCACATAGGACTTTGCAGCTTCTACATTAAAAGATTGAAGGAATTGGCATATGATATTCCATAAGGCAAAGGAGCTAGAACTACAACCAAGGATAAATTACACAGCAAAGTTTAGCATGACATTTCAAACAAGGAGATGGACATTCAGCAAAATAATACCTTCCTGACAAAAAGGCCAGAACTCAATAGAAAATCTGATCTTCAAACACAGGTCTCAAGAGAGGCATAAAAAGGTAAACCAAGGAAAAGAAAAACTTGCTACTCCAATTTGGGCAAACTGTTTACCTCCCTATAGGGGAAGATGATACTTAGTAATCTTGAGAATTGTATATCTATTATGAAATATAAAAGGGATACACATAGATAAAATATAAAATAAATGATGTGATGATAAAAATATGATTTAAATGTGTGGAGGGATTGTCACAGGAGATGTGGAAAGAAGGAAACAGAAAATGGTAAATTACATTACAAGACGAGGTACCAAAATTATATTATAGTAGAGGAATAGAGGGGGGGGGGAGATGAGCATTCTTTGAGTACTCTCATCTGATTTGATTCAAGGAGGGAACAATAAACTTAATTAAGTATATAAATCTAACTAGCTCTATAGGCAGTAGGAGAGGAAGGGGGAAGGAAGGGGAGGGGAAGCTAAAAGGGAGGGAAGAAGTAGTAAGGGTAAATGGGAGTAAAAAGGAAGGAGGCTGAAAGAAGGAAGGGAAGACTGTGGAAGGTGATGCTCAAAAGTGAAAACTCTATTGAGCAGGGGAAGGCAGATGGGAGAACTAAAAGCACAAACTGTGGGAAAGAAGATGGAGGGAAAGACACAGATTGTAATCAACTGTGAATGTGAATGGAATGAACTCTCCCATAAAATGGAGACAGCACAACAGATTGAAAGCCATAATTCAACAATATGTTGTTTACAAGAAACACATTTGAAACTGGGGTATACACACAGGGTAAAGGTAAAAGATTGGAGCAGAATATATTGTGCCTCAACTGATGTAAGAAAAGTAGGGGTAGTAATCCTAATCTCAGAAAAAGAAAAAGCAGAAATAGATCTAATCAAAAGAGATAAGGAAGGAAACCATGTCCTGTAAAAGGCACCATAAAAATGAATCAATATCATTACTAAACATGTATGCTCCAAGTAGTATAGTATCTAAATTCTTAGAGGATAGGTTGGGGGAATTGCAGGAAGAAATAGACAGCAAAACTATACTAGTGGGGGACCTCAACCTCCCCCTCTCTGAATTTGATAAGTCTAACCTCAAAATAAACAAGAAAGAAGTTAAGAAGGTGAATAAAACTCTGGATAAGGTAGATATGAGAGATCTTTGGAGAAAACTGAATGGGAATGGAAAGGAATATACCTTTTTCTCAGCAGTACATGGCACATATACAAAAATTGACCATGTTCTATGGTATAAAAACCTTATAATCCAGTGCAGAAAGACAGAGATAGTCAATGCATTCTTCTCAGATTATAATGCAATAAAAATTATATGTAATAAAAGGATATGGAAAGATAAACCAAAAATCAATTGGAAATTAAATATCTAATCCTAAAGGAGTGGGTTAAACAACAAATTATAGAAATAATCAGCAACTTCATACAAGAGAATGACAATAATGAGACAAACTATCAAATCTTATGTGATACTACAAAAGCAGTTCTTAGGGAAAGTTTTATATCGTTGAATGCCTAAATAAATAAAATAGAGAAAGAGGAGATCAATGACTTGGGCATGTAGCTGAAAAAGCTAGAAAAAGAACAAGTTGAAAATACCTAAGTAAATATCAGATTAGAAATACTGAAAACCAAAGGAGAGATTGAGAAAACTGAAATTAAGAAAACTATTTAACTAATAAATAAAACTAATAGTTTTATGAAAAAAACTAATAAATTGATAAACCTTTGGTCATTTTTATATAAAAAAAAAGAAAACCAAATTACCAATATCAAAAATGAAAGGGGTGAACTCATCTCCAATGAGAAAGAAATTAAAACAATAATTAGAAATTACTATGCCCAATTTATGCCCATAAATTTGACAATCAAAATGGATGAATATTTTTAAAAATATAAATTTCCCAGATTAACAGAAGAGAAATTTGAATACTTAAACCACCCATCTCAGAAAAATAAATTGAAGAAGCCATCAATGAACTCCCTAGGAAAAAATCTCCTGGGCCAGATGGATATACAAGCAAATGATATCAAACATTTAAAGAACAGTTAATTCCAATACTATATAGAGTATTTGGGAAAATTGGGGAAAAGGAGTCTTCCCAAATTCTTTTTATGATACAAATATGGTTTTGATACCTAAAGATAAAACAGAGTAAGAAAATTACAGACCAATTTCTCTAATGAATATAGATGCAAAAATTTTAAATAAGATTTTAGCAAAAAGAATACAGTAACTTATCCTGAGAATAATACATTATGATCAGGTAGGATTCATACCAGGAATGCAGTGCTGGTTCAATATTAGGAACACTATTAGCATTATTCATCATACCAACAACAAAACTAAAAGAAACCACATGATTATCTCAATAGATGCAGAAAAAGCTTTTGACAAAATACAATACCCATTCCTATTAAAAACATTGGAAAGCATAGGAATAAAGGGAACTTTCCAAAAAATAATAAGCAGTATCTACCTAAAACCTTCAGCAAGCATTATATGCAATAGGGATAAGCTAGATGCATTTCCAATAAGATCAAGTGTGCAACAAGGATGTCCATTATCACCACTATTATTCAATATGGTACTAGAAATGTTTGCTATAGCAATTAGACAAGATAAAGAAATTGAAGGAATTAGAATAGGCAAAGAAGAAAACTAAGTTATCACTCTTTGCAGATGATATGATGATATACTTAGAAAACCCCAGAGATTCAAATAAAAAAGTAATTGAAATAATAAAAACCTTTGGCAAAGTTCTAGGTTACAAAATAAAACCACACAAATCTTCTCCATTTCTACATATTAGTAACAAAGCCTAACAGCAAGACATAGAAAGAGAAATCCCATTTAAAGCTAGGGCAGACACTATAAAATATTTGGGAGTTTACCTGCCAAAACAAACTCAGGGACTATATGAACACAACCACAAGACACTTTTCACACAAATAAAGTCAGATCTAAGTAAGTGGAAAAACATCAGTTGCTCATGGGTAGGCCAAGCCAATAAAATAAAAATGACAATTCTACCTAAATTAATTTAGTTATTTAGTGCCATACCAATTCAACTATCAGATAATTATTTTCTAGAGCTGGAAAAAATAGTATCAAAATTCATCTGGAAGAACAAAAGGTCCAGAATGTCAAGGGGATTAATGAAAAGAAATACTAGGGAAGGTGGCCTAGCCCTACCAGATCTCAAATTGTATTATAAAACAGCAATTATCAAAACCAGTTGATACTGGCTAAGAAACAGAAGGGTAGACAAGTGGAATATGCTAGATACTCAAGACACAGTAGGGAATGAATATAGCAATCTGCTGTTGGATAAACCCAAGGACCCCAGCTTCTGGGATAAGAACTCACTATTCAACAAAAATTGCTGGGAAAACTGGATAACAGTGTAGCTGAAACTAGGCATAGACCAATGCCCGACACCGTACACAAGAATTAAGTCCAAATGAGTACATGATCTAGGCAGTAATGATTATGGACAAATTGGTGGCACAAGGAATAGTGTATTTATCAGATTTATGGAGAAGGGAAGAATTTTTGACTAAAGAAGAGATAGAAAGTACTATGAAGTATAAGATGAACAATTTTGATGACATTAAACTCAAAAGATTTTGCACAACCAAACCCAATGCAACCAAGTGTCAGAGGGATGCAGAAAACTGGGAAAGAATTTTTGCAGCTAGTATCTGTGATAAAAGCCTCTTTTCCAAAATATATAGAGAACTGAGTCAAATGTATAAAAATACTAGTCATTCCCCAATTGAAAAATGGTCAAAGGATATGAACAGGCACTTTTCAGAGAAAGAAATCAAAGTTATCTATAGTCATATGAAAAGATGCTCTAAATCACTCTTGATTAGAGAGATGCAAATAAAAACAACTCTGAGGTACCACATCACACCTGTCAGATTGGCAAATGTGACAAAACAGGAAGATGATAAATGTTGGAGAAGATGTGGGAGAGTTGGAACACTAATTGCTGTAGTTGGTGTAGCTGTGAGCTAATCCACCCATTCTGGAAAGCAATTTGGAACTACGCCCAAAGGGCTACAAAAATATGCATACCCTTTGACCCAGCAATATCGCTTCTAGGACTGTATCCCCAAGAGACCATAAAAATGGGAAAGGGTCCCTTATATATAAAAATATTTATAGTAACGCTCTTTGTGGTGGCCAAAAACTGGAAAACAAGGGGATGCCCATCAATTGGGGAATGGCTGAATAAATTATGGTATGTGAATGCAATGGAATACTGTTGTGCTATAAGAAATGATGAACAGAAAGACTTCAGAGAGCCCTGGAAAGACTTATATGATCTGATGCTGAGTGAAAGGAGAAGATCCTGGAGAACTTTGTGCACAGCAATGACCACATTGTGTGAGAGTTTTTTCTGGGAGACTTGGTTCCTATCATCTCAACCCTAACAACCAATGTCTCTTTGTTCCACAAAATGCAATCCAAAATAAAAGTCCCCATCCTTGCTTCTTCTCTCTTTCAAGGTAAATATTTACAAAGACCAAATATTTCTGACTCTAAGGAAGTTTACTTTGGTGCTTTGTTCTTATAAAACAGTGAAGAAAGAGAGTGTATCTTTTTATTTTTAAATGATGTTTTACATTCCCAGCATGCACAGGAACTGACAAAACATTTGTTTTTCATCACCATACTTAATATTGTAAAGATTTTACCACCACACTTAATAAAAGTCCTATTCATAGAGAATATGAACAACTCTGTGGTCCCCCCCACCATGATACTGGCTAAAAATAAATGCATCCCTCCTTGTTGTTCACATCCCAATGCCTCAATCTCACAACTGATCCTGTAAGATAAATAATAAAATCATTCAAATCTATACAGAACACTAAATTGTTACTTAATGGTCACATCAATAGGTTGATAAGAGAGAGTACGTATTCCCTGATTTAGAGATGAGATATTTGGTTTCAAAGTGGGAAAATGGCAGTATGAGGGTGGGGGAAGGAGGAGGACTAATATTAGACTATCACAAGTCTGGCAAACAGTACTCAAAGTATTCAAGCCCAAAATATCCTTATAATATTTTATTTTCTTTATTTGAGCAAAGGAAATCATGAGCCAGCGTAGTTCACATGTTGGATATGAACACTTGCCTTTGATCTGAAAAAGGCTCAAATATTTTGTTTCTTTTTCTGGCTCTCTGTAGCATTTTAAAAAAATCATTCTGGAAAGGCAAAGAGTAAGCTGAAGGGCAGGCATTTTTCCTTTTTCACAGAAGGCAATCTGTACTAGGTTTAAAAGGGAAGCCACTCTCCAAGAGTGGGCATAGTTTCACCATCTTTGGACAAGGGATCCAAGCACAGAGATAACCAACAGGTTAGCATGCCTTTTCTCCCTGACACTAGTTAACAAAGTTAGCAAAGATAGTCTTGTTTTCATCTGGTGACTCCGTTGATTAGCATAATGCCTGTCACATATCAAGATTTTTGTCTTTAAGTATTGTTATTGTATAAATTGTTCTGGTTCCATGCACTTCACTCTTTATGAGTTCATACAAGTTTTCCTAGATTTCTCTGAAAACATTCTCTTCATCGTTTCTTAGAGTATAATAGCATTCTATCACACTGACATTCCCCAAATAACCAACACTCCTTTTGTTTTCAGTTCTTTGCCACCACAAAAAAATCTGCCAGAAATATTTTTGCACATATAGGTCCTCCTTCTTTCTTTATTGCTTAGACTTATAGACCTTGTATTCATAACTTACATAACTAGATATCTCCTCAAAATTATATAATCACCTTCTTGGGAAAGGGAAAAGAGACATTTATATACAATCAAACACGAAGCTCAAAGGAGCTTAAAAAATGAAGAAATCTTTATGGAATTCGTTATTCAGTGTGGTTACCTACATTTTGCAAAACAGGCTTTTAAAAATATCATCATGACTTGGAATAACATAAAAAAGAACTACATATAGCCTAGTGTGGTGGAAAGGGCAAAGATTTAGAGTGAAAAGATCCAGAATCAAATTCTGCTTCTCCTGATTGCTACCTGGCCTAACGCTATGTTTCCAATCTTTGTACACTTTGCTCCCATCGACATGTTCTTAAAACCCAACTCTGTACTACTTGCTGCTGTTCTTCCTCCCCAGACTCATTGACTCTGGCTAGTGCCCAGTTTGAAATTTGTTCTTCCTTGTTTCCCTTACCCAAGCTTTCTTCAAGATTCAGCTCAAATCTCTTCAAGATTCTTTTGGATCTTTTCTGGCTCTGTAGACACAGTAGTTTCCTTGGACATTTCTGCTGCCAGATTCAAGAGAGTCAATGTTAAATGACAACCTGACTTCAAGTTGCTAAAAGGAAAATGAGATTCTGGGAAGAAATCAACATGAGAGAAGTTGGCAGTCTCCATCATGTCCCTATCTCCAACTTGCTATACTAGAGAATTTGGAAAATCTCCCCTTTGAGAGATCTGGGTTTCCTTCTCTCAAGGTGGTGGGAGAAGAGGCTATAAAATATCTATTCTGCCTCCCTTCAAACTGCACAATTACACTTCCATGCTACATGTGGAGGAAAGCATCCCTATATATACAAGTAAGTAATAATTTTATATATGATAGATACATGTATGTATATCTACACATGTAAACACACATATATTTATAATGTATGCATCATATATACAAACACATATATTTGTATATAGAGAGCTATTGCATGTGCATCTAAATATATAGATATAAATACATATATATGTATGAATGTGTGTCTATATATATAGTACACTGTTATTATAGTATGTAGTTATTTGTATGTTGTCTCCATAACTAATATGTGAGGTCCTTTAGGGACAAAACTATGTATTTCCCTTTTCTTTATAGACCCATCTCTTAGTATAGTGTCTAGTATATAGTAAAATCTTAAGAAATACTTGTTGACTAACTATGTGTCTTTTGGAAGTTCACTAGTGTTGGACTCAATTTCCTCATCTATAGAATGAAAGGAGTGGAATAAATGATTTCTAAGATACTTTCCAGTTCTAATTCTTTGGAGGTGTCTAGAAACAGTATCTTTCATTTGTAACACTTTTACTATGGAATTAACATCCTCATTGTTATTTGTTTTGCCTAAATTTATGTTTTTGTAGAGTAGTTAACGGTATTAGGTCTGATATCTTTGTATATGTATGTATGACCAACATGATATTCATAGCACCAACAGTGATTATGAATATGCTAGCATAGCTCTGAATAGCAAAGTGTAGCAGGCTCTCCATATAGAAGACAGAAGAAAAACACTTATTCAGACACTAGAAAGCCAAATTCCAACACCAGAAAGTCAAATCCATCATAGTAACCAAGAAAGCAATATACATTAGCATTTCAGGGGACAAAGTCATTTCCAAGCCTTCCCCCAAACCCCGAGGGCCTTCCCACAAATACTCACAATCCTATCTCCTCCCTCCTCTCTTACTTGTGTCACCAACTTCCTCCCAGCTATGCCCCACCCTTCCTGTTCCACCATTCAGTAAGTTCCTCCCACCACATGTGACTTAGGCTTCCAGGTGATTTAAGCAGGTCACATGGGCCTATTAACGAATGGGAAAGATCATCCCATTTAAATTACCATTATTCTCTGTGTGTGTGTGTATTCTGATACAAACCTATGATTCTGAGAAAATCCAAGCATGGAAACCCTCACCACCAAAGTATATCAGCAATTCATCTATAAATTATTGTCTTTAAAAGCTGCTTAGAACACTGAGAGTTTAAGGAACTTGTCCATGTTTCCAAATCTAATGTGTTTCAGAGACAAGTCTTAAGTTTGTCTTCCTGACTCCAACGGTGGTTCTTCTCAGCTACCATATACATATTTTTGTACATACACAGAGCTAAACTATATCCAACATTATTAATATTTTTGTAACCACAAAAGTCTATGAATTTCCACGACTGGTAAATTTACGATCTATACATTGCCATGGAAATATGCAAGGGATTACGACTGGGGCTAAGAATATTATAAAAGCTTCATGTATAAAAGTCTCTATTTTAATGCAGCTTAGTACGTCATACGGTTTGACAGAATTACTTTATTTTGTCCCCCTCCATTTCAAATTTGGTAGCAAAAGTCATTGGTACCGCCACTATTATTACATTATATATTTCTGTTTTTTAAACATGAAGTTAGAATCCAGTGCTTCCCTATGATTTAGAAATATTTTCCTGTTAAGAAAAATATTTAAACAGCTTTAGTTGGGTAATAGTAACAAAGCATTACATATATTTTACAGTTTATTTATCTTTAATGTTTGCAAAATTCTAGGATATATTAAGAAAATCACCCAGGGGTTGATGAAACTATATCACATATGCAGTGCACTTAACAGCTTGAACTCAGTAGCTGATTTCTTTATTATTTATCAATAAATACATCTTGACTAGAAACTTTTATACTCTATGTCATAGGAGTAGATATTGCTTATGGCACTCAGTGGGGTATCTTTATTAGATTTTAATTTTTCCCCCAGTAATAAGATCGTAACTAAAAGAATCCAGCCCTTTTCAACTAAAATAGTGTTTGATCTGATCCCTTTATATATACAAGAGAATTGTTAGGAAATGAGCAATTCATCTCTAGAGAGGTATAATATTTCTAAGATAGGGGATGGATTACATAGCTGAGCTAAACAAAGATCCACTTGGGATTAGTTTCCATACTCCCCACATAGGCTTGAAAGTACTACTCCAGAGTTTTTAGTCTTTTCCATGATTTAGCACATTTGTAAAATTTGCTGTGGTATGCATAAAGGTTTTTTTGGGGGGTAGACACCAGTTGGAGTTATATCAGAATGTCTTAGGAAAAAGTCCTCAATTATCAAACAGTCAATGTCAGTAGAGACCTTAGCAAGAATTCTTCTATACAACATTCCTGACCATCCAGCCATTTGTTTGAAAACCTCTAGGGAATTTACTTTCTCTTGGGGCATCATTCCACTTTTGGATAACTCTAATCCTAAGGGAGTTTATAATTTGGGGGTTTTGCCTTCATAGTGAGCCAAAATCTGCCTCTTGGCAACTTCCATCATTGCTTCTAGCTTCTCTTTCTGGAGAAGGTAAAATAAACCAAACTCCTCTTCCATGCGATGGCCTCAGAAACAGTTGAAGTCAACTATCATGTGTTACATGATACTAAAAAACCCTTCATCCTCTGAATGGATTCTCATGGTCCATGTTTTGAGGTCCCCCTGCCATTCTGCTCAGTCTTCTCTAGATACACTTGAGTTTGTACACAACTTTTCCAAAATATGACACCCAGAATGTGGAAACTCTAGATGTGGTCTAACAAAGAGGAATACCTCAGGACTTCCGTCATTCTGGACCAGATGATTCTGCTAATACTTCCTAAGATGTGTATGTGTGCATAATTTTTGCATTTATTTGTGTGTTTTATATGCATCAATGCATTTGCTGTGTATATATCATGTATACATATGCCTATGTTGAGCGTAGTTTATGTGCACACATAGATACACAGAATATATACATATATATGCACATAGGTATTCATATATGTACAGACATTTGTACACATATGTGCTTACATGCACAAATGAATGTGTACACATATTTAATTCATATGTGTACATATAAGTAGATGTGATGAGATGTATATACACATGTGTGAATATACATATGCATATACATGTACATAATTTACATAATACCTTGTAGACATCCCTATGTATATGGTCCTATACACATTTATGTCTGTACATGCATGTATGTATGATCATGTACACACATATCTATGCAGGTGTTTACATGCATGAATATGCATATATGATCCTTTGAGATATATCTAAAGTCTACTTATATACTAATAAAGAATTCTCCTACATACATAGTAATGAACTGAGCCAGAATTCAAATCTAGGCTCTTTATAAAGTCCATATAAAGTATCTGTATGTGTTTATGTATTTAACTGTTTCATCACATAGAAAAGTGATGAGTTTGCTGTGTATGAAAGCCCTGAATCTTTTTCACGTTGTTCCCTAGCTTTAATCTCTCCCATCCTCTACTTCTATTGTTAATTTATTAAACTCATTAATCCTTGATATTCAATTACATTTTTAATAGGTTTAGTCCCTCTTTCTTGCTTGTTTAGTGGATTTGAATCTTGATTCTTCTAGCCAAGAAATTAACTATCCTTTCAAATATACCTTGTGTCCATATCAGGGCATGACAAAATGGAAAGAACCTTGGCTTAGAGTCACAGAACTTGAGTTCAAATCCCTAGCCTTCTTAGTCCTGTCTCCTCAATCATAAAATGAAAGGTTGAACAAGATAGATTTTGATACCCCTTTCAGAATCTATGGTACATCTCCATTTTGTTGAGAAGGAGCTCATGGAAGTCCTTGTCAAATACCTTTCTGGAATTTAGGTACACTGCATATACCTATAAATGTCCGACATTTTTTTCCTGATTCTGTATTCAACAGTGCATGACTATAATGGTAATTTAAATGGGAAGACCTTTCCCATTCATTAATAGACTCATGTGACCTACCTGAGTCACATGGAAGCCTGAGTCACATGAGTCAAGCCACATGGAACAGGAAAGGTGGAACAGGAAGGGTGGAACAGAAAGAGGCAGGGCTAGAGTAGAGCTGAAAGGGTAATTGGTCAGAGCAGTCAGAACTGAGGGAGAAAGGCAACCAGCTAGGCTAGTGAATGTTTGTTTGTTTGTTTGTGGGAAGACTTGTTAATATGTATAGACCTCTTGGTTACTATGATGGATTTCTTTGTTACTATGATTTATTTGGTTTTCTGTTGCCGGGATTTGGCTTTCTGGTATCTAAATACATGTTTTGGTTCTGTCTTCCATGTGGAGAGTCTATTGTATTTTGCAATTCAGAACTGTTGCTGACACATTCATTGCTGCTGTAAGCTCTATGAATATTGAGTTGGCTCTACAAATGGCAACAAGGATGGGATCATGAAATATCAGACCTCTCTATTTGGAGACAGGAGGGCTTTAGAGGAAGAAATGGATATCTCAGAATGGGAAGATTTACCTTATTCCTCCCTAGCAAGAGAAAGGGCTAAAATCATAGGGCTCTGTGAAAATTGGGAGCCAAGGGTACTGAAAGGAGGATCCAAAGATTTAGAAATATGTTTGCAAGGAATACCAATAGAACCAGGAAAAGAACTGGTAGGTGTATGTAGGACGGGTTGGGTTTTGCTAATGAGTTATCACCTCATGTGTAAAAGCAGAGATAAGCTACTGGAAGAGAAAGCTCAGATGGAAAGGGAATTGGCTAGTTTGCAAGAGAAACTATTTATGCTGCAGTGTTCAAACTCTTCTTTAGGAGAGCAATCTAGAATGTCTCAAGTGGTAAAAGAAAAAGCTATTGTTAGTTTAGCTCACAAAAAGAAGCAAAAAAATAACAAGAGAAAGGATGCATGGGAGGTTTCTCAGGCAGAAGCACAGCAGGAGAATCAGAGGGGTCCCACAGTGTTTGGAGAGATAATTGAGGATTTTACACAGTAGGAGGTCACGGATATTTTGAGTCAGTTTATCCAAAGGATGGGAGAATCATTAGTATATGTTGGATAGTGAGAATCAGTGAAAAAGTTAAATTTTTTTGAGAGAGAAGAATAAATAGCCAACAGATTCAAAGTCAGAATAGATTGACAAGAAAAGAATTGTTTACTGTGCTATTGAGAATGGGTAGATTTTGAAAGAATAGATGCCATTCCAGCTAATGAACTATACAAAATGTATTGAGAAAAGGGCCTTGATATAAGACTGAGTAGGAAAAGAAGAACTGCCCCCTGAAGAGTCTCCCGAAACACTATATCCAAGTTCATCACATATGCGGGGAGAATAAGAAATTGGCCAAGTCCCAGCTCAGACTGAAGAAAATATACCTCTAGCCAGAATGAGGGCTCCAAAACTCAACACTGGAAAACAGTAAACAACAGTGAATTAGTCTATGATAATGGGTTCATGGACTCCAGAGGCATGGCTGACCCTATACCTACCCTGCTTCTGGTTATTGCCTCCTTTTTTCTTTTTGGTTGTTCACCTTGTCAGAATTGTTTTCTGCAGGCTTAGTATGCTCTTCCTGCAGATGCCTGATCGCTTATACCCCATCCAGGGCTGTGATATGTCGCCCTTGGACCTGGCGTCAATCAAGCTCCAGATGTCAGTTAAAGAACTACCCCCTTGAATGGGACCTTTTATGGTGGGACAGCTCTACATCCAATTTTAGTGGGAAGAGCTATGGAAGAAGAGACCTTTCCCCTAAGATTTGGGGCCCCATTTATTCAATGGGGGAATGATAGGGTGCTTGTGCTTAAGACCCACTCTAAGATAATGTTTTATGTGATTATTTACTGTTATCCCTGTTCCAATTCTGTTGATACCAGTTGTCCCACCAACCTATGTAATGAATATGAAAGATCTTGGGGCTATATGTAATAGTAATTTAAATGGGAAGATCTTTCCCATTCATTAATAGGCTCATGTGATCTGCCTGGGTTATAGGGAAGCCTGAGTCACATAAGTCAAGTCACATGGAACAAGAAGGGGTGGAGCAGGAAAGGAGGAACAGGAAGAGGTGGAGCTAGAGCAAAGCTGAGAGGAAATTGGTCAGACCAGTCAGAATTGAGGGAGAGAGAAAGGCAGACAGCTAGAGTTGCAAGTGTTTGTTTGTGAGAAGACCTGATATTGTGTATAGACTTCTTGGTTACTATGATGGATTTCTTTATTACTATTATGGCTTTGACTTTCTGGCATTGAGATTTGACTTTCTGGTGTCTGAATAGATGTTTTGGTTCTGTCTTCCATGTGGAGAGTCTGTTGTATTTCATGATTTAGAATAGTGCTGGCATATTCATGACTGCTGTTAAGTTCTGGGAATATCATGTCGGTGCTACATAGTAGGTGCTTAATAAATGCATGTTCATTCTACAGTCTTCTTCACTTCCCTACGAGCTACTTTACCTGCCTCAAGTGCCCTGAGAGATCTTCCCTAATTGATAAATCCAAGCCATAACCACCATATTTTTAGAACTCTTTAGTCTGTCCTAACTTTATACTCGATATCTTGTCCTTATACTCCATGTCTTTCTTCCTTTACAACTCCCTTTTTATAGCTTCTCTTCTCTTATTGGAATATAAACTCCTTGAGAGTAGAGACTGCCTAGTTTTCTAGATTCCTCATCTTCAGTGCTAAGCACAGTGTCTGGCACACAGTTTGAGCATAACAAATGAAATATCTACATCTATTTATCTATTATTTTCAAAATAGGAAATTGTTAATTTGTCATCACTGGTTCTTGATGAATGCATACAGCATTCCCACCACCATGTTCTAATTGCTCATGAATCATCCTTTTAATAATAGGTTCTAAAAATATTTTCAGTAATCAAAGTTAAGCTTGCTGTCTTAAGAGTTTGAAAATTCTATCTTTGTTGGAAAGCAGAATGGCATTTCTTCATTTTCAGTTTGAGACACCTCTCATTTTTATCTCAATTCTTTAAAGATTATATCCATACACTATTTTAGTTCCCTAAGATAATTCAGATATTTTCTGGTAAGTCCCCTCACCTTCATCAACTTCCATCATAAACGTTTAGATGGCATAGGTTCTCTGTCCCAAAACAAACTTTTGATGATTTCTACTTTGACAAACAATTATTTTATGTTGCTCAGCAGGTAGAGGATAGCAGCACCTCATATTGTTTCATCCACTTAACTGAGGTGGAAAGTCAAGAATCTCTCTGTTTTCTACTTTTTAACAAAGATCCTCAACAGACATCCAGATAACACGAATACCATTGTATTTTATCAGTCCAAAATTTGACATAAATATCTAATAAATGCTTGTTGCTATAGGCAAACAACAACACATTTCTGTGACAGTTTTGTGACCTGTTTCTAGAACTCAGTGTTTCCAAAATTCAGAGTTGAAAAAGATCTCAGAGGTGTCTAAGATCCTCATAGGGTTAAGGAAAGGGAATGAATCTGTGATTTCATTGCTATAGGGAAATCAGTATGAGAAAATTCCCTTTACTAATGCAAATTGGCACCTTTACTGTAATTTAGTCTCAGAAAGTAGATTGCAAGACTAAGTGCAGGACTTGTTAAGAGTCATATAGCTGGTGTGTGTCAGAGGTGTTACTTGAATTCAACTGATCAACCAGGCTTTGCTCGAGGAACCCAAGGAATAGGAAAATTGCTACCTCTTGTAGTAGCTTATTTAACTTTTGGACAGCTCTAAATGTTTAGAAAGGTTTTCTACATTAAACATAATTTGCCCTTATAAAGTTTCTACCCATTGTTCTTAGTTCTGCTCCTTGGAGGTAAGCAGAACAAGTTAGTACCTTTTTATATAATGAATCTCTGTTATGGTTTTATTGCCACTCTAGAGGCCAGGGCCCAGAGAGAGTGAAAGAGATGAAAGAATGCTGGATTTAGAGTCAGATGTTATGATTGCCATTCCTGGCTCTTATTATGACAAGCATGAACTCCTTGGTCCTCAGCTACCTCATTTGTAAAATAAGAGGATCGGATTAGATTAGTTAATTTTAGGACTCTTTCCTCTCTTAAAAATCATTGAGAACCTCAAAGAACTTTTGTTTATGTTGATTACAGCTATCTATACTTACCATATTAAAAACTAATTATGAAAATAGTTTTGACTTCACAAACCATCTGAAAGGGTAATGGGGACACCTATGGTCTCTGGACTACACTTTGAGATCCAAGGGACTAGATGACCTTTAAGGTACTTTCCAGTTCTAAGCTCCACAGTGGATGCAGTCCACTGTGAGTGTCCTTTTAATGACCTCTTCTTTGGTCACTTTCTTTCTCTTAAGTTCCTGATTAAATTACTAGGCCTTGGTTTTAAATAAGAATTTTATAGTCCAATTATATAGACTCATTTTCCTTTTTCTCCTGGCATGCTTTGGAGTTGACTTCAACTGATCCATTTTCCATAAATCTTTTCTTGGAGAAATTCTTCCTCCCATCCCCTGCTTTGTTATCTTAAAAATTGTTCACTCTGTTCCCTGTGTGTGTGTGTGCATGCGCATGCACACACACACAAACTTCAATTTTCTCCAGCTTTGCCTCTTATCATCATGCTTTGCCAAAATCTTTCCCTACCTCATGCTCAGAGCAGCATTTAAATTTCTATTGCCCATCTCTGCCAGGCTGTACTTAACTCATTTTGCTATTCAATCCCTTTACACCTCCCACAATTTGTATGAAAGACAAGATTGCTTCCAGATTTGCCCCACTTTGTGATCAATTACTTTATCTTGTGGATTTATGGAATGGTAACAATTTACCTCATTTTTGCTGATTATCTGAGGTATGTAGACTAAATTCAAAGGGACTTCCTTTCAGGTCTTTTTTCTTCTTGTTTATTTTATAGTCAAGTTACCATGCTCAAATTGGGGCCTAGCATAGGAATTTCCATGGCAACATATAATAACTTGAACAGTTAGGAAAATGATTTCATTTGAGCTAACAAACAAAAAGAAACAAAATCTGGGTGAGGAGGAGAAAATCTCTTATTTGTCACCAGATCCCTTCAACGAGAGAGAATAAAATGTAAAATAACTGAAAGAGATTGCTAATTTCTTCCCCACCCCCATTCTGTTTTCAAGTTTTCTTCTATTCAGAAATCTTCTTTAAAGATACCCAGGTTCATTTATGTCCTTTCAAAGGAAGAAAAAGAAAAACACATCATCCACTTTGCATTGTTGGATCTGCCTAAAAAAAGGCAGCCTCAGCTTTATCTTGGTATAATCCCTCATTCTTGTGGATTTCATGAGATAACCAACCCACGTACCAAAGTTGATATTCATGGCTGACAAAGCCCGTACATAACAGCAGCTCAGTATGTTTAAATGCAATAATGGTGCTGACTAAAGCCATATACAGTGAAACATACTTATGGAGACCACCCTGCAGCTCAATAAAACCAAAGCAAACAAAAGTCTTTCAGGCAGGTGGTCCTAGGACACAAATTCATCCTAGCTTATGTTCAGTTATTAGCTTGAAAAATTCATAACATACAGTTTACTGTTCATAATAACATACAGTTGTCTCAATTCTATCCTGATAGAAACTTTCTTTGTTATCACTTTCTCCCTCACCACACTCCACCCAAGCTTCAAACAGATTTTTGTGTGATTTGTCTTATGCCTTGCTGTCTTGGGAAACAGCCTTAGTATCCACAGTGAGCTGCAACCCAGCTAAGCAATGATCAGATCCTCTTAGTCTTCCAAAAACTGGGGGTGTGTGCAAAAGTCAAACATGCATGGCTATATGTGAAATACGGAATCCAGTATATTATACACACATATACATATACACACATATGTGTGTGCATGCACACATATATAAATATATACATACACATATATACATGCAGAATAGAAATTGTGTGTGTGTATTAATCTATCTTCAGAATAAGTATTTATACAGCACATATTATGCGTCAGGCACTGCACTTTACAAATATCGCAAATGACCCTTACAACCTTGAGGTACATACTGCTATTATCTACATCTTATAATTGAAGAAACCAAGGCAAACAAAGATTAAATAACTTTCCCAGGGTCATACAGATAATAAGTATTTGAGCATGATTGGAACTCAGATCTTCCTGATTCCAGGTCCACTACAGAATGTGGGGGGGGGGGTGCGGCGGGGAGGAAGAAATTAGCAATCTCTTTAAGTAAATTTTGAATTTTATTCTCTCTCATTGAAGGGATTTGGTGATGAATAAGAGATTTTCTCCTTCTTACCCAGATTTTGTTTCTTTTTGTTTGTTAGCTCATTGAAATAATTTTCCTAACATATGCATGTATGTTTCACATAAATATATATGCATGTGTGTGCATATATTTCCATATGTGTACATGTATGTGTGTGTGTGTGTGTGTGTGTGTGTGTATATACACACAGAGAGACTGTGTGTGTGTGTGTGTGTGTGTGTGTGTGTGTGTGTGTGTGTGTGTATGGAGAGAGAAAAAAAGAGAGTATATATGTATTATGTAGGGAAGGTAGGTGGTACACTAGATAAAGCATTAGGCTTGAAATTAAGATCTTCATGAGTTCAAGTTTGGCCTCAAACAATGGCTAGCTTTGTGACTCTTTTCCTTATCTATAAAAATGAACTGGAGAAGAAATAGCAAACCACCCCAATATCTTTGCCAAGAAAACCCCAAAATGAGGGCTTGAAGACTTGGACAAGATTAAAACAACTGAACAAACGAGACGTGCGTATGTGTGTGTGCATGTGTGTGTGTGTGTGGGTGTTATGTATGTATGTATGTATATATACTCACACATACATGTGGATAACATTATACATGTGTTTTATGTGTGTTTGTGTATATATAAATAATTTATGGTCCTGTATAGGATATTTGTGTGTTGTACATGTGTGAATATACATACATGAATGCATGCATACACATTATCCCATATATATAAGTTGGTACAGGAATAGAATTGGACCTGCCATTCTCTATCCCCCTCTCTAGAGCCAACCTCCAAAGTGATTTCTTAAAGCACAGATATGACCATGTCACACCACTCTGGATGATCTCTAGTCACTTCCTTTCATTTCTAGAATAAAACACAAACTCTTCAATCTGGCATTTATATTCCTTTTCAATCTGAATTCTTTTATCTTTCTGGTCTTCTTATGCATTATTTTCATCCACAAGATCTATGGTCCAGTCATACTGGTTTTTCCTCACAATTGACATATCACCTCTTATCTCTATGCCTTCATACCTCACCATGTCTGGGGTGTCCTCCCTCCTCAATTTTACCTCTTTTAATCCCTGACTTCCTTCAAGACCCCAGCTTCAGTGCCCCTTTGAGACTTTTCTTAGGGGCCCTAACTCTTATTCTTTCCCACCAAGGTTACTTTATATATTCTTGGTGTGTGTTTTGTATATACCTATGTATGTATATGTTTCTCTTCACACTAGAACATAAGCTTCCTGAGGGTAGGGATTATTTCACTTTGTCTTTGCCTCTCCATTTTACACCAGAGTTCCAGGGGTATAGGAGGTGCCAACAAATGCTTGCCTGATTGATTGTAAGTAGCATTTCATTGTGATTTCTCTTAGACTAGGATTGAGCATTTCACTTCTTCAGAGATCCTCTGCTTTGTCGTGCTGTTTTTACATGCAATATTGTAGTTATTGTGTATACCATTCTTCTGGTTCTGCTTGCTTCACTCTCTATCAGTCCTTATAAGTCTTTCTATGTTTCTCTAAGTTCAGCCTGTCTCATTTCTTAAGGTACAAGAATATTTCCATTATATTCATATATCATAATTTTGTTCTGAAATTCACCAATTGATAGTTTCTTGCAACCACAAAAAGTGTGAAACCATATAATCCAAACTAAACTGGGCATTTGCTAAGACTCTCTTTCTCTTTGTGTACCTACATTTATAGTTTGGTCAGTCAGACAATAAAACATTTATTAGGCGTCTTCTATGGGTCAGGCATGGTGCTAAACACTGGTAATATAAAGAAAGGCAAAAGACAATGATCACTCTCGAGGAACGCACAACCTCATGGAGGCAACAACATGTAAACAATTATGTACAAATAACCTACATGCAAGATAAATATACAAATAACCTATACACAAGATAAATAGGAGCTAATCAAAGAAGGGAAGAATTAAGGGAGATAGGGAAGGCTTCCTATGGAAGGTGGGCATCATACTCTATTTTTCCAAATATATGTGCTACAACATGTTGATCCTTTTTACTGACCATTTGCTGTAGGGTACAATAAGTCTAATTTTGGAAGTGATTCCCTGGGGAATGACTGAGTAAATTGTGGAAGATGAACATAATGTTAAATTATTGTACCATAATAAATAATAGAGACGAGGAATGTAGAGAAGCATAGGAAGAA
The DNA here is from genome assembly GCA_028658325.1 of Potorous gilbertii. Classification (NCBI taxonomy): domain Eukaryota; kingdom Metazoa; phylum Chordata; class Mammalia; order Diprotodontia; family Potoroidae; genus Potorous; species Potorous gilbertii. The sequence continues at coordinate 107,374,080 of CM053772.1, read as the reverse complement.
TTGTGTGACAATTTAAAGAGAATAAAGCAGAACCAGGAGAACAATATTCACAATAATTACAACCATATAATGCTAAAAGGCAGCTGAATTAAAATTAGTGAATTAATATTAATTCAATATTAGTGCAAAGGAACAGATAAAAAGCATTCCTCCTTCCTATAGGCAGAGATGGTAGAGTTAAGAGGAACCTCGGATGCTGAATGTTGTATATGCATGTCTTTGTGTCGATTGTTTTTCCCTTAACGATTTTTATGTGATGAGGGAAGACTTTATAGGAGCAGTATAGATTTTGGGGGTTGTCTGAGGTATAAAATATACCAATAAAACCTTAAAAAAGGGATTTCTCATTTGTGATACAATTTTGGAATTACACGAATTGTTTATAATTAATGCCTTTCTACCTTTTTGATGCAACAAATCTGTCCTTTAAGTTCTTCCAGATACAAGTATTTGGATGAGCCATGTCATACTACTAATAACAGACATTGATATAGTGCTTTAAAGTTAGCAAAGTACTTCCCATCTATTATTTCATGTTTTTGTTACAACAGGTAAGAACCCATGAGGTAAAAAGCAAAGGTATTATTTTTTCCATTTGAATGAGGAAACTGAGGTTGATTGTGCCATGTAGCTAATAAGTGAGATTTGAACCTGGGTCTTCTTGACTCCAAGTTCAGCATTCCATCTATTATGTAAGGTTATTCCTACTGTTTTGATTTCTACATTGCAGTGAATAGAGCTGCCTCTCTTACTTTTTTTGTTTAGCAATCCAATATAAAAGGAATGCTACCTCCAGACAAACATGCTCTTTAGTGGTTACTATTATATTTGCTTTTTAGAATGTTTATACTGGAAGACAGGACTGCTGACTTCAGTATTGATTGACCTGTCCAAAAAGTGATTCTTAAGCACTTCTCTACCGAATTCTTCATTCCAATTTTGTAAGGAAGCGTGCAAGCCTCTTATGAGCCACCATTTCGTTATGAAAGGGATCTCTTATCTCAGAGAACATACATGCAATATCTACATTTTTACAATATCAAAATTCTCATTGAGCGCATCTTTAAAGAATCAATAGAGAGATGTTTCATAATCACATCACTGCACAGAAAAGCAAGTCCCTAATAAAGGAGACAGTGGTGAAGAATGTCTTTCATCAGTACATTTTAAGGTAGAGGTACATCTAGCTATTTGTTTTTCCTGAGTTACACAATGACTCTATTCCTGGTTGCTACATTATTTGTAGAAAGGAGGCAGTGCCTTGACCTCATTGAAACAGTTATGATTATTTTTGGTGACAAAGACCTTGGTGAAGGTTATTTAAGTAGGACAGGAAAATTAATTGAGTACATTGGCTCAGTCCTGTTCTTCATCTTCAGGACCCTTTTGTAGAACATTTTTCCCCACCTCTTTTTGAGGAGGGGACTTTCTTTTTTTTTTAAATAAATTTATTTAACTTTTTACATTCATTTTCACAAGATTTTGGGTTCTAAAATTTTCTTCCCATTTGTCCCCTCCCCCCTCCCTGATACATTGGACATTCTAATTACCCATATCACCAATCTGCCCTCTCTTCTATCATCCCTCCCTTCCCTTACCCCATCTTCTCTTTTGTCCTGTAGGGCCAGATAACTTTCTATTCCCCATTACCTGTAT
>CM053772.1:107352540-107371924 GCA_028658325.1 Potorous gilbertii | reverse complement strand
GGCAGATTGGTGATATGGGTAATTAGAATGTCCAGTGTATCAGGTAGGGGGGAGGGGACAAATGGGGAGAAAATTTTGGAACCCAAAATCTTGTGAAAATGAATGTAAAAAGTTAAATAAATTTATTTTAAAAAATAATAAAAAATAAAAAAATAAAAAAAAAGAAATTATCAAGGAAAACTGCCCTGATATTCTGGCATCAGAGGTAAAATAGAAATGAAAAGAATCCATTGATCACCTCTGGAAAGAGATACTACAAGGAAAAATCCTGGGAATATTGTAGCCAAATTCCAGAGTTCCCAGGTCAAGAAGAAAATATTACAAGGAGCCCGAAAGAAACAATTCGGGTATTATAGAAATACAATCAGGATAACAATATCTAGCATCTTCTACATTAAGGGACTGAAAGACTTGGGATATGATATTCTGGAGATCAGAGGAACTAGGACTAAAACCAAAAATCACCTCTCTAACAGACGGCCCACGTCCCTACATGGCTCAGTGAAGTGGTTGAAGAAAAGAGACATGGGAGGTGGAAAAGATAGACCAATTCCGTTTATTGATCTGAGGGTAGGGTTTATATAGACAAGGTACTGCAAGTCTATGTGACATTCTGCTCATCTCCTTGTCAAGGTGATTAAATCATTCCGGATGATAATGAGCACAGTCTCCAAGAACAGTCCCCCCCCCCACCCCAAGGTCTTTCCTGATCTTGTCAACTACACTCCACTCTGGCCCTCAACACACCTCCCCAGCAAAACTGAGTATAACACTGGAGGGGGTGGGGGGATGGACATTCAATGAAATAGAGGACTTTTAAGTACTTTTTGCTGAAAAGACTAGAGCTGAATAAAACAACTGATTTTCAAATATAAGAATCAAGAGAAGCATGAAAAGGTAAACAGTAAAGAAAAATCATAAGAGACTTATTAAAGTTGAACTGTTTACATTCCTACATGGAAAGATGATATTTGTAACTCATGAAACCTTTTTCAGTATTAGGGTAGTTGGAGGAGATAGATAGATTAGATAGATAGATAGATAGATAGATAAATGGATGAACTGGAAAGGATGAACTGAATATGAAGGGATGATATGTGAAAAATAAAATTAAGGGATGAGAGAAATATATTAGGAGGAGAAAGGGAGAGATAGAATGGGGTAAATTATCTTACATAAAACAAGCAAGAAAAAAAATTTTACAATGGAAGGGTAGAGGAGAAAGGTGAGAAGGGATGAGTGAACCTTACTCTCATTGAATTTGACTTAAGGATGGAATAATATACATACTCAATTGGGTATCTTACCCTACAGGAAAGTAGGGGGAAGGGAATAAGAGGGGGAATGATAGAAGGGAGGGCACATTGGGGAAGGAGATAGAAGAAAGGGCACAGGGTCAAAGGAGAAAATGGAATAATTGTGGGGAAGGATAGAATGAGGGCGAAATATAGTTAGTCTTTTACAACATGATTATTATGGAGGTGTTTTGCTTAACTACACATGTATAAATATTGAATTGATTGCATTTTCAATGTTCAATTTTCATTTCTCTGTGTGAGAAGGGAAGAAGGAAGAGAATTTTGGAACTCAAAGTTTTAAAAACAAATGTTAAAAATTATTTTTACATATAACTAGGAAAGAAGGTACAGGCAATGAGGTACAGAAATCTATATTGCTTCAAGAAAATAAGGGGGAAGGGAATAAGAAGAGGGGATGATTAAATGGAGGGTAAGCCAGGGGAAGGGTTAATCAGAATGCATGTCATCTTGAGATGGAGGGGAGGTGAAAGATGGGAAGAATATTTGCAACTCAAAATCTTGTGGAAATGAATGTTGAAAACTAAAAATAAATAAATTTAAATCTAAATAAAATAAAGTAAACAAAAAAATGAATGTTTGGCTACTCTACTTCCTTCCTTTCATCAACTTACCAGAAGGAAAAATTCTGAGCATTTAAGGCAATGTGATGGCATGCAATGGGGAGGTACTGAACATATGATCTAATTAATAAAAGGACTTTCCAGGTGAGGAAACTCCATCTACTAACAGAAGTCAGCAACTTCTCTGCAACTTCTACTTTTAGAGAGCTACCTGGGGTAGACTAACTGATTTTCCCAACATAACAGAACCAGTATGAATCAGAGTCAGAACTGACACCCAAGTCTAACTGACTCTGAGGTTCACTATATCCATTATACCATGTTTCTTCTCAATATGCAGAGACATTCCCCAAATTACCTAGATTGTGATGAAGAAAAAGAAATCTTTTGGCTCCTGAAGTGAGAAAGGAAACTGGGAGACAAGCCCTATTAGAGAAGAAGGAAAAGGAGAAGAGAGATGTATATACAGTTACAATGAGTGATTGAACCTGAACTTATTCACATGTTGAAAAAACATTGCAACATCCTGGCATTCTTCAGGCAGGAAAGTCTAATTATAATCACAAATCAGAAAGTGACAGCAAAAGTTAAAACATGCTTAAAATGTCTAGTGGGTATTTCATTTAAAAAAAAGTGGTACAGTGTTTCTTTTTCTAAATATGAGTGAAGGACAAGGAGATGAGATAATGATGCAGGTGTACTACATGTAATTGAAATATCCTTTTACCTGGCAGATTTTTCAGCAATTGAGATTAGACCTAACATGACTTGACCAGCCTGCCAAAACCTGGAGGGGTCTTTTTGGTTGCCTATACACACAGATCACTTTTATCTGACAGGCTTTAAAAATGAAAGCAATGTCTGTGCAGTATCCCCACATAGCAGCCTCTGTGAGGGATATCCCCACAACATTGGATAGCCTAGATAATATCATTTTCCTTTCTTTCTTGGTTCCAGCAGGCAGTCAAGTGGCATAGTAGATAGAGTGCTGGGCCTGGAGTCAAAAAGTCCTGAATTCAAATCTAACTTTCAACATTTGCTAGCTGTGTGATCCTAAGTAAGTCACTTAATCTCTGTTTGCCTCAGTTTCTGCATCTATAAAATGGACATGATAACAACACCTACATCACAGGGTTGCTGTTAGGATCATATGAAATAACAAACATAAAGTGCTTAGCACAGTGCTAGGCACATAATGAGCGCTGTATGATTTAGTGGTGTCTTACAGGTATCAGTCCTCTCAGACAATATCTACATTAGCTTTGGTTCTTTGGTTCATAGTCCTTACAATGGGTAACAAAAATGTTGACCATTCGTTAGAATACATGACTGTACTTATAGATGGGAAGGAAATAGAATAACCTTGATTAAATGTTAATTATGTGTCAGGCATTATGGTGAGCCCTTTACAAATATTTTTTCATGTGATCCCCACAATTCTGGGAGATGGGTACTATTACCCTCATGTTATTGGTGAAGAAATTGAATCAAATTAAGGTTAAGTAACTTTCCTAGAGTCATATACTAAGTATATAAGGTCAGATTCAAACCCAGCTGTTCCTAACTCTAGATCCCCTACACCACCTAGCTGCAAATACTGCCTATGTCTATGTGCATATGTTATGATATGTGATATGTGTGTATGTATGTGTGCATAAATGTGTGTGTATATATATATATATATATATATATATATATATATATATGTATAGTTACAATAGAAAGCTGGACTGGGAGTCAGGAAGACTTGGTTTCAAGTCTCAATTCTGATACATACTAGCTGAGAAAGTCATTAACCTTCTCAGCACAAGACTATGAAATGTAAAAGAGTTACTGATCAGTGTGGTTAGAAGTTTTCCACACCGATAAAGTAACAGGTGTGGACCCCTTCAAAAAAGAAAGTTCGTTGCCAGTTTGTCTACAAAGTGAGGACATTTTTTTTCCTGCCACAGTAATTATATCCTACAAAAGCAGCAATCTACATTGATGCGGACTCCAAACTGACAAAATCATAGACCCTTGAAATATTGAAATTTAGCAAATATGCACTGAATGTTTTAAAATTCAATTTTATTTCATTTTCAAATTCTCTCCCTTCCACTTGTTCATTCCCCTCTTCCCCAAAGAGAAAACAAGAAGGACAAAACCTATTGAAACACATATAGTCATGTAAAGCAAATCTCTGCAAATTGGCTACTTCTCCTCCATCAAACCCCCCAAAATAATATCTGCAATCTGAGTCATTTGTCTCTTTATCAGGAGGTGAGTGGCATGTTTCATCATAAGTCCCCTGGAATTACAGTTGGTCATTGTGTTGATCAGAATTACTAAGTCTTTTTAGTTGTTTGTCTTTACAATAGTGTTGTTGTGTAAATTGCTGTCCTGGTTCTGCTCATTTCACTTTGCCTTGGTTTACACAAGTCTTTCCAGATTTCTCTGAAACCATCCACTTTATCATTTCTTACAGCACAATAATATTCTACCAATGTCTACTGACTTTTAAAAATCATTAGCTAATTTTAAAAAGTCTGTACAAATCCATTGTTGTGAAGGCATGGCTAGAAACTAGCACATATGAAAAAAGAGCTAGAGAACTACAAGGTTGAATATAGTCAAAATCTAACAAGGCATCCAGAAAAGCTAAAAGAAACTCAAGAATGGGGGAGGCATTGTATTCTGTGCTGCTCAGGTCATAAGTATCTAGAATGTTATGACTGGATTTGGCAGCCATATTTTTGTAAAGACATCAACAAACTGAAATTCATAGAGAAAGAAATGAGGATAGTTAGTAAGAAAAAAAGATCTATAGGATATCTATATGCTTGAGTATCTGAATGAGGCATAATGTGGAAAATGGATCATACTTATTTTGCTGGGTCACACTTGCAGTGTTGTAAACAAAGAACAATGTGTAGAAATTTTAGATTGGAATAGTTTGTCTTGATCTAAAGAAAAGCTTCCTAAACACGAGTACTAGCCAATAAGAAGGATGAGCTGCTTAGGGAGGTGATGGGTTCCTTATCACTGGAGCTCTTAAAGTAAAAGTTGATTATCTACTTGTTGAGGATGTATATAGGAAATCCCTCTTCAGGTACAGGTTGAACCAGAGATCTTTTCAAACTGACATTCTGATTCAGAAAAGTCTGTAGTCTCTGACACATTAATGCTTTCAGCAGATAATCGTGAAAATTGTGTACTTTTAGATAGATTTTCACATTTTATGAAACACTTTACTCACAACAGTTCTATAAGGGAGGGTAGAAAAAAGATTTTCATTCGTATTTTAGAGATAAGGAAACTGAGGCTTAGACAGTAGAGGTGACTTGCCCATGATCACAAAGCTAATAAGTGGCAGAGTCTAGGACTTGGACACAGATCATTTGACAAACCCACTGGAATGCATTCCACCAATTTTTTCTCCAATAATTTTCTCTAATTCATTCAATTTAATTCATTTTATTTCAATTTAATTCAACCAGTGCCTACTATGTGTCAGGCATTGTGCTTGGTCCTGGGAACATCAGTTTGTATACCTGTATATGAAAGGCCAAAGAATGTGGTTGGGCAGGTAGAACAGACTTGCCCCCTGGACTCTGTTTTTAATCTCTGTGACTTTTCTCTTCCTCCTTATCTTTATGTGGGACTTAAAGAGGTTTGGAATCCATAACCTGGGCAACCATGAACCCCAGAGTTGTTTGTGCATGTAAGTCTTGCATGGATGACAAGCAGGTGGAGTCTATTCTTCAGAGATTAAACTCAAGAGGCACAGGAGATGCTCACCATGAACTAGGATGAAGTTCTTGGCAGAGAGCCACTGGACTGGAAAATTGAAGCCAAAAAAAAAGATTAAACCCGCAGGTATTAGCTAGCTAGAAGGATGTTGCTCTGTATCCTGATAAAGTTGGTAACTGGGAAAATGAGATGAAATACCTCCTAGACTAGACACTGTGGGAAAAGAACAGATATTCAATTCTAAAAAAAAATTTTAAAGGGTGAGAAGGATTTTTTTTTCAAGTTCTGTCACTGGCCTTATATCACTCAAACAAGCGTAGCTGCTTTTCTAAAAGAGCAATAAAAAAGCCTTTGGATTTTGAAATGAAAGAAAGTTGTTGACCTAGCCCTATAGCCATAGACTTAACCTGATGCCAAGATCTGGAAATAAAGAAAAGTTCCACAACCATGTTCCTAGTGGGGTGGTGCCTGGCAGTCGCGGGGTGAACTGAACACAAAACAACATTTAGCAGAACAGCACCCAGGAGAGATCAAGGAAAGCAGTCTTGGAGAAAGCAGCAATGATGACGTCACCAGAAGACCTCAGCAGTCCTGCAGCCTTGCAGGGGTGGATGCTGTTCCACACATATGCTCTAGTCACATGTTTTCTTCCATGAGCACCCACTCCTACTGCTGGTTCATGTACTTGTGGCGAAGTGTGCCCTAAGATTTTATGGGGGCAATATTTTATAGTTACTTTTTCTCACTATTCTATTTCATTAAATATCTCTGCTTTGATAATGGTGTTACCTGACTGATGTATCTCTTAGCTGTAGGGGCTTGTTAATTTCAGGATTGAGGGGGATGCTGACCCCTTGGGGTAACCATTTCTTAAGGAACCATTTTGCATCTTGTAGGATGCCCAAAAGAAAATCGTTTCTTCTCTCAGAAATCTTGCATTCTGCTGAATTTGGAGTAACTAAGGATCAAGGAACTTTTGACTTGTTTAAGAAAACACAGAAAAATGATGTTCAAGACAGAATAGTTCTCAGCTGTTCTGCCTCTCAGTAGAGTCCTATGTCCATTAGATCACTTGGATGTGTAACAATTAGAACACTATTCATGCAAGCATTCTTCTGACATTGGGATTAGATGGGGGTACAAGGGGCATATATTGAGTGAAGGTAGCAATCCTCCAATTGGCTTTCTCACCCTCTAGGGAAAATTATTTGGTTTCTCTCAGAGTTTAAGTAAATTTGCTTCTGTTCCAGACAACATGACTGAGTTGGATAGATTTTATTGCTATCATAAACCAGGAATCCTTGGAGGGAAATCCATATTCAGAGCTACAAACTCTCTGCACTCTCTCCTCACCCTGCCAACCCCATTTTTGTTTTGCTAAGTCACAGTTGGTCCAAAGTCCAAAAGAGGACACCTCTCCCTCTGCCAAATCAAGTCCTAACTTAGAAGTGCCCTTGACTGAAATGAACACTTTGGAAATGTTGCCATCTCCATAAGTTGTACTTGACCCCACATTCGCCCCCCACCCCCCACATGCTTACACCCTGCATACTTAGAATTTGTGGAAAACATTAATTTCATTCAAAATTATAGCCTTTATGCAAAAATTATGTGAAAGTAGGCTTAAAACTCATGAAGAAACCAGTAATGAGTTTAGGGAGATTAAGGGATTTCTTTATTTAAAACTTTCTTTTTTAATCCCCTCCAAGATTTCTGGGATAATTTTAAAAGACAGAAAGTTCAGGGGAAAAGATGGGCAGAAATAGGCATGTTTGGGACCTAATACTCTTCCTTTTTCTTGCAATTCTCTTCCTCTAGAAATCCTGATCCCTCCTTAGGCCATTCAGACAATCTCACCTTCTTTTCCGCTGAGGTTCACTGGAAACCAGCTCCTGGAAAGTTCTCCCTGTGCTAATTTAATTATATCTTTCTCATTTTGCCTTTGTAATTGATTTAGTGACATACAGTGTCCCAGATGGTCAGTCTGGGAAGCAGACACAAGCTTTTTCAAAGAGACAATGTTGATTCCCTCTAGACCCACAATGACCCCTTCTTTCTTCTTCTTACCTCGATTCACAGATTTTTAATCCTCACTAAGCACAACATTTAAATATGGATTGGAGGATGGCCTGCAACATGAAACTGACTGTGCCGATCCAGGGAACCATAGCTGGCACTGGCAGAATTTCATTAAGCTGAGTCTGGTACCATTGTTCCCAATAAGACCTTCACCAGCTGGCCTTGCTATGCTTGACTAAGAATCAGACAAGGGAGGGAGGATCTGGTCTGAATAGGAAATGATACAAGTGCTGTTTTTTAAAAAGGTGACATGGTCCAGACAAGCTTGAAGGAACTAAGCTGGGGATGCCCTTCATGGGAGGTGTGGATCCTCAAAAGGAAGGACAAAATCAGGCAGGAAAAGCAATGCCTGTTAACATACATTTATCTTGCTCTTAAACAAAGCGAATATCAAAACTGCATTTAAACCAGTCATTCATATTCATCTGGGTCCCTTTGGCTAGGAGCCTAAAGGAAACCAGCATATGGGTCCATAAAAATGAAAATCTGTATTACAACTTCAACCCCCACAGGAGTCTGATTCTCATAGCCATCAGAATGGCACTGGTAAGTAGAGGCAAGGGAATTTTCATGGGCTGACAGGATTAGAGAACTTCCCTGATATCCTGGATTTAAAATTCACATGCGAGAATCTTCTGACTGCATCTACATGAGCAATCTATAAATATTTGAGCCCCTCCTCTTGGCCCAATTATGTGCTAGAGGATATGAAAAATAGATAAGGATCTTAAGACACTCTTCCTTCCAGGAACTTATAATCTCCCTTTGGTTAAGCAACGTGAACATAAAGCAATTTGATAACAATTTCTTGTTCATCTGTGGAATACTGCCCATACTGTCATTCAGAAAAGGGAGATTTCAGTATGGGATAGAGCCATTTCAGAGAAGAGATGACTTAAGTTGGACATGGAAGTACAATGAAGATTTGGCAGAGTAGATAGGAGGCAAAAGGTTATTTCATTTAAGGGCAAAGTAGCATGTGCTTTACTGCTTCTCTTTATAAGGAAATAGAACTTTGGTTTCAAATACCCAAGAAAGTGACACAATGACTTTTCATCTACAGGTTGTCCCAAAATTAGACTCTCCATCATATTCTCCTTAGGACAAGATCCAAGTCTCTTCCTCTCTCCAAATCCCCTTTGTTTTCAATTCCCTCCCTCCTCTTACTCAGAAGATGATTTTGCTTCCTATTTTATTGAGAAAATCAAGGCCACTCATGAGTCAATCCATTTCTCCTACTCTACACAGCAAAAGCCTATAAATTTTCATCCATTCTTTCTCTTTTGACTCTAATTTCAGAAAAAGTTGCCTTTCTTCTTGTCAAGGCTAACCCTTCTATTTGTGTCCTTGCTATCATCTCTTACAGAACTTTGCTGCAGCAAACATTTCTTACCCCTTCAGTATTGTGCTTTCTATTGGCTCATCTTCATCTTTCTTCCCTCATCCTCAGCAATGTCCTTTCTATTGACTTTTTTCTGTTACCTACAAACATGTTCTTAAAACAAAAACCCAACAGAATTAACTGGCCCTGGTATCCCCTTACACTGTTGCCTTGTTGTTTGTCTTTTGTCTCAAAAGCTCTACCTCTTCACCATCATCCCATTTCTCAGTCCCTCATAATCTAGCTTCTGGCTACCCCAAGCTACCTAAACAAATTCCTCTACGGTTGCCAATGATCTCATTTTACTAATAAATTCAGTGGTCTTCTTTTGCAGTTTTCATCCACTTCCCAACCCTCTATGTATGGTTGAACACTGTGGGAAACAAGGAAGTTCTGTTTCCACAGTCATGACCTAGGATGTTCAGGTAAAGGTCAGAAGCTACTCGAGCTCCATGAGCTGTTTGAGGAAAAGCCTATCAAAGAGGAGAACATAAAGACACATGACCAGAGGATGGTGTCGTGAGAGATCCAAAGTTTGAAAAACAGTCTAAAAAGCTCCATTTGTCTGAAAGTGTTGTAGTCTTCCTATAACCTTACTGGGGAGGCTGCTCATCCATTCAAGGGGAATGGACGTAAAGATTGATAAAAGCTTTCCTGATTTCACAACAGGTGTTGTTCTTTGTTTAAGATAAGTGTGTTTCTCATAGTAACGGGCTTATTATATGGGCTTATTTCTCACAACTCCTTCTTCTTGGATATTCTCTCCATCATTGCCTTCCATGATGCTGCTCCCCCTTGGTTCCCCTCCTACCTAGTTCACCACTCCTTTTAAGTTTCTTTTGCTCATTTCTTGTTTATTTCCAATCCTCTGTGAGAATTCTTCCAAGGCTGTTCCTCTCTTCTTAGTTTAAATTCTCTTCTTTAGTAATATTATCAGACCATAAATTCAATTATTGTATTTCCTCAGATGACTTCTGAATTTTTACCTCCAGTTCTCCTGAATTCTATTTACTGTCCATGTAATCAATTTCCTAGATTTATTGTCATCTGAAAAGGCAATATGTCCAAAGTGGAATTTTCCATCTTAAACTGATGTGCCCTTACGTACATACCTGCTCCAAACCTTCCTACCTCTATTGGGAATACGCTGAGACACCAAAGTTCACAATGCTAGAGTCATCCTCAACTGTCCTCTCTTCCTCATGCCTTGACTTCAATACATTGTCAAATCTTGACAATTATTCTTCCATGTCTCTTGAATTTCCTCCCTTCTCACCATTCACAAGACCAACATTCAAGTTTAGGAAAATTACATATTCTATCCAATAGAATATAAGCTCTTTGTAAGTATGGAGTATCCTCTTTTGTCTTTACTCCTCAGTAGCAACTGTAGTGCTTTATGTGTAATTGGAAATTAATGTTTACAAATGAGAGAAATTATTATTAAATAACTACTTGCTAATACTGGGGTGAAACAAGATTTATCCCTCTCTGAAACCTTATTCTTTACTAGGCTAAACCAGTAACTGAAAGACATTGGCAATAAAGAGACTGTATTAACTTTCTCTTTAATCTTTCTCAGACCTTGCCCAGGCAGAGAAGCCCACTGTGTTCTACACTGGTTTGGGTGGGGATAAATTCTTTGATTTAGCCCAAGGCTAGGGATGTGTTTTTTCTTTTCATAATTAGGTAAAGAAGTCATTCTCAGACTCATTTCTTACTATACTTTAATCACTGAATGGGTGTTGCCTCAGTCAAATTAAGACCTATTTAAGGCCTTACTTGAAAAGGCCAAAGTCACTCACTATATCTTGGGCCATCTCCAGTTGTCCAGATCTATATCTAGAGACTCCAGAGGAGAAAGTGAGGCTGGTGACTTTGCAAAGCCCTCCCTTACATAAATCCAATTCACCTGCACATCATGGCATCATCTCCCTGATGTCAAGGCCATCTTTGAGAAATAAGGACAGACAACCACAACAATGGCATTGTCAAAGTCACATTCCCCAGCCCCTCAACAGAATAAGTCCAACTCTCATCATAATATTCACTGTCTCATTGTTAACATATCAGAGTTGATTTCTACTCTCAGGAACACCCAGTCTTAAAGGGCACAGAAGCAGTGGATTCCATGATTTGTCTTTGGTCCAAGAGAGTCAGCCAAATAACCATCCTTTTATTAATAATATGCTAGCATTCATTAATAAAATGCTTAATTACTCAAAAATGATATCTCAAACTTTTTATATATCACATGGGGTTGCACTGAATCACCTTTCTTCCTAATTAGCTTCCTAATTGGGGTCTCTCCATAATTTTGGTCTCTTCTCTAATCCATTTCTTGTATAGCTGCTAAAATGATCTTTCTGGGGTATCAGTGTTATTCCTGTTTAAAAGCTATCCTCCTTAAGTTCAGGCAATGGGTGATAAATATTTAATAAGTATTTACTATGTGCTAGGTAAGCATTAGGGATACAAATGAAAAGAAAAAGAAAAATAGACCTTGTATTCACAGAGCTCCTATTTTAATGGAGGAAGACAACACATAAAACAGGGCTGGGGGTGGGAGACAAGAGAAAACACCATCACAGGAGTTTGCTGACAGGAGGGGAATGAAGTATGGCCAAGCTTGGATCCATCCCCATCTATCTGCCCTCCTCCTATGCAATTCAGCCTTTTGCGAAAGGGGCTGGCATGGCAGAGGGCTAAGAAGGTCCTATGTGCTGAGAGAAGTTCTATGGTAAGGATATAGATGCGTTATGGTGGTGACGTATGGGACAGTCAGAAGCACAACAGGGAGGAGAATGAAGCTTGGCCAGTCTGGGACTGTTCCGCAAATAGCGTTCACTCCCCCTTCCAAAAGAACTTACCAATGTAAGAAGGGAAGGAGCAAGAATTTTGTTTTATATTTTACCTTCCATGCATGATGATGCCTTACAAGCAATAAATGTGAAATAGATACATGATTAAACAAATGTCTTTAATAGCTAAATCTAAATATGAGAAGATAGAGGAAGGAGATAAAAGTTTCAAGATGAGAAAGAAGACAATGCAATTTCCTGCATACCAAATGCTCAATTATGAGGGCTATAATAGCCAAAGGATTCCTCTTGGCAAAGGGAAATGGAAAGCATTAGCACTGACAGAAAGAAAATTGCTCCTCCACACAGCAGTTAGTGTGGGAGCCTAGAATGATGACTTCTCTCCCTTCCTTGACTCTGAGTCATACAGATTCCCCAGCAGAGCATGGCAAAATGGTTTACATTTGAATGTGATGGGCACCTGTGGCACTAGCAGCTGCAATGTTGTTTCATTTTGGCTTCATAGTCTGTCTCAGTCATGGTGGTTTAACTAAGTCATTCCATAGATGGAAAGCTGAAAAGTTGACAGAGAAACCTTGATTCTATTCAAAGCATCACTTAACTTCCTTGGATGGGAGAAATCCCAAAGGGTAACTGGGTTTTTGCCCAGTGGTTTGTGGGGTAGCTTATATTTTCCAGGGTTTGTATATGTGAAGAAGGGTTTTTTTTTACAGCCAGCTGTTGAGTTTCATCGTTAGCCTGTCTTTAGTTCTCTATCCTTAGCCAGGATGTTAGCAAGTTCCAAATCTTTGCCCTCCAAGAAGCACTTTTTCCTCCTTGCCACTGGATGGTATCCGCACACACTAGGCCAGTATAAAAGGGCTTATAGAATAGGACCATAGCATTTACTACTAGAGGAGAAATTATTAGGAATTATTCTAGTCCAGTCTTCTCTGGGAATAGATGAGAAAACTGGTGCTCAAAAGGAGGAATGTTCTTCCCAACAGCACATATATTTTAAGTGGCAAAGATAGGATGTGAAGCGAAGTCCCAGGTCTGATGCTAGGTGGTACAACAGGTAGAGCTCTGGGTCTGGAGTCAGGAAGACCTGAATTCAAATTTGACCACAGACACTTACTAGCAGGGTGACCCTGGGCAGGTCATTCAAGCCTGTATACTGCAGTTTATCTTCTAAAAAATGAACTGGAGAAAGAAATAGCAAACTATTCCAGTATCTTTGCCAAGAAAACCCTAAATGGGGTCAATGAAGAGTTGGACATGACTGAAATGACAGAATAACAACATATATCTGCAAATTCATAATTCTTTCAACTCTGGTACCTCTCTAAAACATCTTAGTATGAAGTTTCAGCATCCTGATCCAAAATTAAGCTTCTTCTTCTTCATTAACCTTTATGACTTGCCTGGTCTTCTAAGGAAATAAAGACCAGGATTACAAAAACACACAAATATCAAAATTATTTTATAAGTTTCATACCCTCCCAGTAGACTATCAGGGCCTAGAAATAGTTTTAGATAGCTTAGCTTGGAAACAATTGCATATATATTCAGACTAGGTCTTCTCCATTATTCACACTATTTACAAAACATCAAAGTAGCTGAGCTTTTCTGGGGTTAATGCTGTGTAGAGGTAGACATCACACAACACTTCTTACACCTCTCTTGCACAGACTCTTCTGTTTAGTATTCAGAACCCTTCATAACCTACTCCCTCCTTTCCAGTCTTTCCAGTATACCTTATACCCCCAAACCTTAGTTTGCTCCACTGAAGTTTGAGGGAGTTGGACTCGATGACCTTTCAAATTCCTTCTGTTTCTAAAAATTCCTTTGTTAATAGATGCTTAACAGATGCTCATTAAAAAAAAAAAGCAATACTCATAACCTCATGGTTATTTCAGCTTTTTAGGGAGCCCAACTTACAACTGTACCCACAGCCTAGTGAGAGATTTGTTGTTATTTAAGACATTTTTCAGTTGTGTCTGACTTTTCATGACCCTATTTGGGGTTTTCTTGGTAGAGACACTGGAGTGCTTTGTCATTGCCTTCTTCAGCTCATTTTATAGATGAGGAAACTGAGGCACACAGGGTTAAGTGATTTGCCCAGAAGCATACAGCTAGTAAATATCTGAGGCCAGATTTGAATTCAGGAAGATGAGTTTTCCTGACTCTAGGCCCAGACATCCTTGGGAAAAAAAATCTTTTTTTTTTATTTCACTATTTCACATACTGTGGCAATTCCCCCCCCCCCCAATTTGGTAGGGTTAGTAAATTTCTTTCAGTTCCCATCATGGCCTTGCAGTTAATAATTTGGCTATGTAGATTGCCCTGAACCTTCACTTAACAAGCCTAGAGAGGGTCTTTTCAAATATGGAAGGCTTCACAAATTTGAGTGTCATCCTTGCGCAGGGACCATGCTAATCTTCTGTGTACCATTCCGCATTTTGACTATGCATTGCCAAAACAAGCACCGGGGTCTCTCAAACTTTGCCTTGCATTTTTATGACTACCCAAATCACTGCTCTCCCTTTACTAACACTGAAAACTATACACCAAAACCTCCCAACTAGAAGATTGCATCATTCTTCTTCACCTCTTACCTTTTCTGTCAACAGCTCCCTGGTTTATTGGCATTCTCATTATAGACCACACATTTTCCAGTAAAATTGTGTTTCACAAATATCACTCATTTATTTTTCAAGAGCATGGAGACATAACTGTACAAGTAGGTTTCCTAAGCAGTAGCGAATCATTAGCCAGAATTGTCATAAATGGGGAAGGATCATTTCTGAACAAATGAAATGGCAGTTTTGAATTGGGCAGACTGGAATGTTAGTTCTAGGGGCTTATCCATGGTTTACTTCCTTGTCATTCCTACCTTTTACGAGACTAGTGAAATGTTTAGTTATCAGTGGGATATTTCTTTGTCTATTACTGTATTTCTCTTCCTGCTGATGGGGCTATTTTCATTAGGATTAAAATGACCATCAATAAATATTAAAGTTCACCCCATGAAAGGGGCAGCTTTCTCAGAAGCTTACTAGGATTAGAATGTTTAAGAAGAGCCTACTAAACACGATCACTCCTCCTCTACAACCTTTTGTGTACATGCACGTGGGTGTGCTTCCAGCATCAATTGAATTTGGTATTTTGCTCAGATTGGCTCACACTAATTGTTTGCCCATATTGCTCTGTGCTTCCCAAGCGATTGAGCCTGAGAAAGTAGAATCTCACTCCCTTTTGACCAGGGAATTCATATTTCCTCTGCTTGATCTTTGTTGGTGGTTAGATGAAAATTCTCACTTTACATAAGTGGCTTTCATCTTGCCATTCTTGGATGACCTCAAATATCTCATCTATAACAGAGCCACCCATGTAAGCCCTGGCAAACAACAGCAAGAATTAAACTAGATGAAACATGTGTTTAAGGGGCAGAAGGGTGGGGTGCAGGGAGAGGGCTGGGAGAGAGAGTGAGACTCAGAATGTCTGATTAAAAAAAATTAGAAAATTCACTCTCCTTTTGTGATCCCTCCTTCCTTTCCCATCCTTTCCCATAATAGTTTACCAGGGGGAAAAAACAACCAAAGAGGGCAAGAGGCATGGGTCTAAATAGGTTGGTAAATAATTTACTCTTTATACCAATAGATACTCCAAACAGTGTAACATTTTCATATAGCACATCATGGTGATTGTGGTTGAGTTTGATCGATTATCCTTGGGCTTCATGAGCCTACATTTATGTATATAAGAGACATGAAGGTCGTGGTGGTCTTAAAGTAGTTGCTGCTTATTATTTTTAAAATAGTTTTGCTATGGTCCAAAAAATTAATTAGTTATTTTGTGTGTGTGCTTAGGTAAACTTGTCTTCAGAAAGTGGATACAGCTTCCTTGGGATGGCATGGAGCATTTTAATAGTTTTCAACTTAGTAAATTATACCAGCGATGATCTTTCTGTCATGGTGTAATGGTGAAGGCAATGCCCACAATGATGAGTTCACAAATCCATTGAAGCAAGGAGGGGATTTTTGTTATAGTTATTTCTGGCTGGACTCTGATCTTGGTATACCCTAGTTACGCTTAAAACAACTGATCCATTTTCTAGGTTAGTATAAGGAATCCTTTCAGTACCACAAGCAGCGGGGCATTTGCCTGATATATGGTTAGCAACCCACAGTGACTAATGATTTACAGTAAAATCTAGAGCAAAGAAAAGCTAGGGTAAACTCTATATTTCATCTTCCTGGCAGCGAGTTACAAAAGGTTTGCATCTTAAATCAACCGGTGGCTGTATGCTAGAAGGATGTGGGCTAAATAGATTTGTATGACTGTGTAATTATTCATAATAGAAAAGTTCCTAGCTGTCATCGTGGCTTCTACAAAGTAGTAAAAGCAGAGTTAAAGAGTTGGCCTCATGTCCACAAGCACAGATGTTTCCCGAGGCCAGAAGTGAAAAGGAAGATTTGCCTTATATTCTTATATAAATGTAGTTCTTATATTAATGGAGTAGAAAAGTGGAAATAGGGGGTCTGAATTTAGGTTCGTATTATATTTCCCCTGCCTGTAATCTGGGTACCAATTTATACATTAACTCATTGATTTGTACGTGGATCCTTTCTACCATTTATAGAAACTATAGGGATCACTACATATCTTACTGTTGTCAACATTACCCCTTTATTTCCCTACTATCTAGCACAGTATGCTACAAATAGTTGATGTGAAATATTTATTGAGTAACTGGGAATTTGAGTACTTGCCATGTATAAGCTGTTTTGCAAAGTCTTGGAAGGCAAAGATTATGAAACAATCTTCTTGTCCTCTATACTCTAATTGGAGAGATAAGACACAATCACTTGTGGTATAAAAATATCAGTTCTTAGCTCAAATGGACTCAATTAAACTTGATTGCTTTTCAATAATCATACTGTTTGTTTGGCTTACACCCCACCCAGAGTTTCCTCTGGGAACATCAGAAAGGACTCTATGCAAGCACACAGGCTAACAAAGCATCATGTATAGGGTAAAGTTTATTTAGCTTGCCAAAAAAAAAAGAAAGAGTGACTCATACCTAGGCTCATAAACAATCAAAACAGCTCCCTGTTTTGGTATGTATGTGAAGGGCCTCCACCTTCCCCAGAAACACATACCACTTCCCTGCCCACCCCCACACCCCCTTACAATACCTCCTTTAATAAGGAAAACAATTTGAATTCTGAATCAAACAAATATACTTCCCTCAGTGCCTGAAGAGACCAGATGACTTACAGTATTTTCCGAAGGAATATATAAATATTGCTGTTCCTTAATATGAATCTTTGCAGTGCTGACCTTCTGTTTTATATCTTCCTCTCTTGGTGACTGTTCCTTCTCTATCTCATACCCCAGGAAGACATCTCTGAGTCATCCTGTATCCTCTCCCTGAGAAATATTTCTCTTCATGTGCTCTTCTTCTGTTTTATATGCATATAGTTCCTTGAAGAGACTTGTGGTTTCCTGGAGGGGCCATATAGCTACTGATACTTCTTTTTAGGGAACTGAGAAATCTTTTAGCAGTTTTTTTTGTCTTGTTTTTGCCCCACCTCTCTTCTAAAGTCTGAACCCAAGACTTAGCTCAAGTAAGTGAACTAACCATGAACTTGAATGAGGCCAAAGACTTGATTAACAAAGATCCCATACAAGGAGAATTTATACCTCGTCTTATGAATTCATACCTTATCAAGGAGACACATTAGGAAATGAGAGCTTATTGCATTCTTCCTGGAGCATTTCTGGGCACATTCCATAGATCAGACCTGCACAACTTGGCAGTAGTTAGTCTCCAAAATGAAAATGGAGACTAGAGACAGACTGAGGATGGTTGGTTGCCGTAGGTCACATGACAAATAGGAGAGTGTGAAATGGCAACCCTACATTTGTCATGGGCTGACCGAAATTCTGTGGGCCATATGTTGTGCAGGCCTGCCAAAGATGAACAAAAAATAGAGATTAAGCTAGGCTAAGCACCCAGTGCGTGGTGGAGACCACAAGTGGAATTGTAGGATTATAGGGAGTAGATTTAGAGCTTAAAGGGACTTCAGAGGCAATGTGGTCGACAGGATTTAGGCTAAATGGTCAAGTGCCATTCCAAAGAATTACCTAGGAATTAAATAACAGAACTAGGATTTGAAATGAAATATACCCATGTGACTCCAAACCTAGCCTGTTTTTGCTTTTGGGTCTTTTTCACTGCACCATAAGTGTTCAGAATAGAGACTTTTTAGCTCTGATTTTGCTCTCTTCATTTCTCTCAGCACATTTTCAATGTCATATTTTAAAGGGCCTGGAATCAAGAAGACTCATTCTTCTGAGTTTGAATGTGACCTCAGACACTTCCTAGATGTGTGACACTGGGCAAGTCACTGAATGCCATTCGCCTCAGTTCTTCAAGAGTGAAATTCACTGGAGAAGGAAATGGAAAACCACTCCAGTGTCTTTGCCAAGAAAACCCCAAAGAGGGTCATAGGACACAACTGAAAACTAAACAGCAATATTCATAGAGGGAAGATAAATATATTTATATTGACCCAAATCACATACTGTCCCTTGTACCACATGTTCCTCTTTGTAAGCCTACAGTCGGGCTCTATTTCAACATGCAAATTGAAAGTCCCGGGGGGTGGAGCCAAGATGGCGGAGTAGAAAGACTCACATTTGCTAGCTCCTAATACACAGCCCATGGATTTCCTGTAAAAAGAACTCCTGACAAATTCTGGAACAGTGGAAGCCGCGCAGCAACACAGTGAAGGAGATTTCCGTTGCAGAGAGCCCTGAAAAACCGACCGAAAAGGTCCCCCTGAAGGGAGCTGAGCCCTGTCCGGCGGAGTGCCCCCCTTCCCCTGCCCCAGCCGCACGGCACTGAGAGGAGCAAGCAGAGCCCAGCAGGCGTCAGGGACCTGAATCTCCAGCGGCCGAGAAGGTCCCTCCAACCACAGACGCACAGGCTAAGAGGGGAGCGGGGGATCTCTGGGACTCGGACCCCCTGGGAAGCGGCCGCTGTGGCACAGGCTGCTCGGGCAGAGGCAGAGGCAGAGGCTGCTTGGCCAGAGGCCCCCAGAGCAGGCAGGAGCTCCGCCCCAGCTCCACTACAAAAGATCTCTGCATAAACCCCCTGAGGGAACTGAGCCTGAGACGTGGCCCCTGCCCCTACCTGAGAACCAGCAGATAAGCTCCCATTGAAGAGCAGTCAGGCCTGCTGCCAAAAGCCCTGAGGCTGGGGAGCAGCATTTGAATCCCAGACCCCAAGCTCAAGTGGGGCGGATCTAGGCCAGGGGGTGGAGAGGACTCTCAGAAATCAAGTAACTGGCTGGGAAAATGCCCAGAAAAGGGAAAAAAAACTAACACCATAGATGGTTATTTTCTTGAGAAGATGATTCCTCCATTTGTCTCTGACGACGAAGAGGTCTGCTTACCATCAGGTAAAGACATAGGAGTCAAAGCCTCTGTATCCCAAATATC
>CM053772.1:107324652-107352040 GCA_028658325.1 Potorous gilbertii | reverse complement strand
TTTTCCATTTGGCTAATTCTGCTTTTGAAAGTATTCTTCTCCTCATTGGCTTTTTGAACCTCTTTTGCCAATTGAGTTAGCCTATTTTTCAAGGTATCATTTTCTTCAGCATTTTTTGGTCTCCTTTTGCAAGGTGTTGACCCATTTTTCATGTTTTTCTTGCGTCTCTCTCATTTCTCTTCCCAGTTTTTCCTCCACCTGTCTAACTTGATTTTCAAAATCCTTTTTGAGCTCTTCCATGGCCTTAGCCCAGATGTTTGAGATACAGAGGCCTTGACTCCTATTTCTTTCCCTGATGGTAAGCATTGTTCTTCTTCATCAGAAAGGAAGGAGGGAATCATCTAGTCATCAAGAAAGTAACCTTCTATGGTCTGACTTTTTTTTCCCTTTTCTGGGCATTTTCCCAGCCAGTTACTTGACTTCTGAGATTCCTCTTCACCCCCACCCGAATCCGCCCAGCTAGTGCTTGGGGTCTGAGATTCAAATGCTGCTCCCCAGCCTCAGGGCTTTCAGAGGCCAGCCTGGCTGCTATTCAAGGTAAGATTAAATCAGGTTCTCAGGTGGCGGCAGGGCTGCCTCTCAGGCTCAGTTCCCTCAGGGGGTTTATGCAGAGACCTTCAGTAATGGAGCTCCTGCCTGCTCCAGGAGCCTCTGCCCACTGCTGCCTCTGCCACTGCCTCCCGAGGGGGCCTGAGTTATGGAGACATCCCGCTCCCCTCTTGGCCAGCCCAGAAGTCTCTCTCACTGACCTGTGTGTCTGTGGGTGGAGGGACCTTTGCATCTGCTGGAGATTCTGTCCTTGAAGCCTGCTCAGATCTGCTCCTCCCAGGGCTGTGCGGCCAAGGTAGGGCTGGGTTCTACTCTGGTCCTGTGAGCGATGGACCTTTGGTGAGGGTTTTTCAGGTCTTTCTGGAACAGAAATCTCCTCCACTCTGTTGTTCTGTGGCTTCCACTGCTCCAGAATTTATTAGGAGTTCTTCTTTACAGATATTTTATAGGCTGTGGTTTCGGAGCTAGCATAAGTGTGTCTTTCTGCTCCACCATCTTGGCTCCTCCCCCCCAACCATCTCTTTAACAATCTATTCCAAAGTTATTTCTAGAAAACAAAGCAAAACTTCTAGAATGTAGTCTATAGACTCTGTTCTCTTCCATTTTTTTTTTTTAGAACTTGAGACTGCAGTTACCCTTCTTCAATCATATGGTACCTTTTCCATTTTCCATGATATTTCAAGTATTACTATTTGTTCTTCTGCAATTACTCTTGCCAGGTTTTTTTTAGTTTCCAAAGATAATTCGCCTTGATTTGAATTTATCTAAGGAAATTTGGTGGTTCTCTCTTTCTCTTTCCTTAAAGTGACTATCAATTCCCTAAGTTCTTATTCCCCACTTCGCCATAGGCAGAGGAGATGTCAGAAAATCTGGGGAAACATTTTGCCTACTCTTGTTGGTGGAAGGAGTGGAAGGGTCTCAGGGTAACCGGAATCTTCATCCTATTTTTTGGAGAGTGATGAAGATCTGGGAGAGGATGGGATAAGATTTTTCTTCCTGTTAGAATACTGAGAGTGTAAAGTCCCCACCAACCTTCCTGAGGGTTCTAGGTATAGTAGAGAAGGGTTTGTGTTTGTCTGGGCAGAGGGACAAGGTCGCTAGGAACCAAAGTCAACAACCCACCTTCTTTGTCCAGCTGGGAGGGTCTGAGCTGGGGAACAGGGTCCTTTGGCAGTTGGAATACTTTCCAGAAGGCAGAAAATTCCTTGAAGACTGCACTAGGTAATGACCCTAGCTAGAGGCAAGTGGGGCCAATGATCAGGGAAACAAGACAACTTTTCAGGGGACTCCTTTGGGATTGTAGCACTGAGAGAAAAACTGAGAGGTGAGTTTCACCACTGGGTCCAGAGGGTGAAGATCCTAGTTCACCCACTTTATAAACAATGGACTGACCCAGTGAGGGATGTACTTTCTTTCCTTTGCTTCATCTTTCATCCTGACTTTGAGAAATGGATTTTGGGTTGTCTGTTCCTGTTCTCTGTTGACTGTCCTCCTCAGTTTCAGGTGCTGGAGAAGATCCTCATGAGATCTGGGAGTCTAAGCCATTACAGTCTTGGAACCAAGATTGCAGGCAAGATAGTACAGCCTACTTGCCTAGTATGGAAGCCCTGAGAAGTCAGGGTACCTAGGACTTGAACCCAAAGAGGATTTTGGGCTTAGAACTGAAATTGTGTTCTATAGGAACTGAGCTAAACTATGAACCTAAACCCCTTCTCCTCAGAGACTGGGGAGGTACATGGGGGTAGGGGAAGTGTATATCTCACATTCTGGGGTAGTAAGCTTGTATATTTGTGATTATGTCTTTTGAAGTAAATATTTCTGTGTAAAAGCTAATGTGTTAGTGGTTAAATAGAACTGGGATGCTGGGGCACACCCCTTACACCTGAGGTAACAACATCCATGGAGGCTGAATCCAGTGGCAAAGAACATAGACCCCCAATCCTCCTTAAGGGTACAGGAGAATCATAGGAGGGGGATAAAATTTTTGATGCCTGGCCTATAGGCAGTGAATGCCACAAAAGTCTATATTGCAAATGATTTTCTCTTCATTGACCCCTCCCCACTTTGGATTTTCTGTTTCCCCTTCTTGGATATAGGGAGGGAACTGGGTACTATTTGTAGATCTGTGAGGGTATTGCATCAGAAATAAGTTCTTTGGATTCTCTTTACCATCCCCCCCTCAAAAAAAAACACCTCTAAAATGCTTTTAAACAAACTCTCACATGAACTATAAAATATTCAACAAGGTAGATCCACTTTACACATGCAGTAGTAAATAACTTGCCCATCCTAGTACACAGTGTTCTTTGTGTGACAGCTTAGAGCTGTCATAGAACTACTATGAGGTAGAAGGCTTTTCTGGTACAGTTGAGAGCTAGGCATATGCAGAATTTGGTTCTAGACTGCCTTCCTACTTCCGCCTCTTCTGCCTCTTAGAATTTCTTACTTCATTCTAGACTCAGCTCCTTGGTATTTGCTACAGGAAACTTGACCCTGCACATTTCCTGCTTTCTCAACTTCCTAAGCTCTTACCTCATTTTACTATTGGAAGGAAATTAGGCCATGGAAACAGGATAACCTGAGTACACATCCCACCTCAGATGCTTATTAGCTGTGTGGCCCTGGCCAAGTCACTTGACTCCTGCCTACCTCAGTTTCCTCATCTATAAAATGGCAGATAATGGTAGCACCTACCTTCTCGGGTTATTGTGAGGATCAAATGAAATAATATTTGTAAAATACTTTGTAAACTTTGAAGTGCTATATAAATGCCAACTATTTTCCCTATTCTTCTTGTTCAAATTATAGTATATTCATCTGTTCATATTCAGTTGAATGTAAACCCTTGCCCAGTTGGAATTGTTTTCCTCTTATCTTTCTATCACCAGCTCCCAGCTCAATGTCTTTCAAACAACAGACTTAATAAGTGCTTGATGGCTTGTTGGCTTGAATTTCATCTTTATGTCTACAACTCACTGTGGGACTTGGAACAAATTTCCTTATTTGTGAATAGTTTAGGGTTCCAGCTCTGATTCTGTCTCCTTGCCTCTGCCTGTCTTGTCTTGTCTGTTTCTCTCTTGTCACTACTTTGTGCCACCAAAAAAGACAAAAGAGTAAAAAGATCTCAATATTCACGATATAACGTTTTTCACACAGAATGGCAATTCTATTGATCCATGTGGGTAGAGCAGGAAACTTCCTTTAAGGGGAATGGATTTTGTTAATTCATGTATTTTTATTTTCTGGACCTGCACTGCTTGTGATCCAAGAGCACCAGTTTGTGTGACCACTGATCAAGATTGTGGGTGCGTCCTGTAGACACAGAACAGAGTGTTCACAAAGCTAATTGGTTCATGGATCCATGACCTCATTAGCACCATGTGCTAGCCAGCTGAAGACTAATGAAACCAATCAAGTGTTTTTATAGGATAAAGGGTCCTGCCATCATAAGACCAAACAATACGTTCTTTTCTTAGTCTGTCATTCTCGTAGAACATTTCATCTACTCCATTGTCATTTGATGTCCCAGTTAAAGAGGTTTGTGGGTAAAGTTCCATAGAAGCTTAGAACGATTTTTTGTTTGTTTTATTTAGCTAACGTAAGGCAAATATATTGAACAATATTCTGACAAATTTACTTTGGAAACCCCAATAAAATTTTCTGCAACAGGAAAGGCCTGAGTTTCTCTATAAAAATTAATGCTAAAATACTATACTCCTTTCCTTCCACTAATTCAAAGCCTCCCTGTATTTAATCAGACAGAAACTATTTATCTTATAAATTAAGCCCCAGGCAATCAAGCCATCAACATAATTTGCAGGGAAAGACAGGAAGATCTTTGAAATGCCAATAATAAATTATTAATTCATAATTAAATTAAATAATTACTTGAGATACATTTTAATAAAAAATTGAGTTTTCTACATAATCACTAAGTAAATTATGTACAATTAGCATTTTGGTCTTTTTACTGTCCCAGTGTTCAACAGATAAATACCAGAATTGCCTATGTTCTGTGTCATAAGCATGGTAAGTTTATGATTGGATAAATGATACATAGGGACATAAATGACTCAGCAGGGTATTTATTATGGATGGGACATGGAATGTAATGGATAATTTGTGTTAGTTAAGCATTTGTTAAGAGTTTTCTCTGTGCCAGGTGCATTGTGCTAAGTTGAACACAAGCGTGGTATGCCAGTCTCTATTCCCACAGTATAACGCTTATTTGGACGCTAATGGGATGGTGGGTGACATGAAATGAAATCTATATAGTCAAAATAGCCACCAACCATAACATCCTATACATGGCACCTTTACCCACTATTTCTCTGGGTTGGCTAGATCATTCCAAACTGCTCTCACTATATTCCCAGAGATAGACCACCACTGAATAGTTACATTCAAACTCTCTCAGAATTCAGGGGTAACCCTGTTGAGGAGAAATATACTTACCAATCTAGCTTTAAGCTCCCATATTTTCTATCAATATAACCACTACCTTATAAGGTAACAAGTCACCATAGTGCATGATATTTACACTATCAGCCACTCACAGTAATGATGTTTTTAGATCTTAAACAAAACAATTTACTTAACAAAAAGACATTAATAATACATCTTTTATGTACTACTGCACAAAAATCAATACATAAATAAGAAAATGCTTCACAATATACAGATAGACCTGAATCACACTCTCTTACCAATGCACCCAATACCTTTAGGAAGAGTGGGTACACAGGAGAACTGGGCAGGTGTACATAAAGAAGAAAAACTCATGCACTTATTGTAAACCACAACTCTGGACTCTAGACTTTGATCTGTTCCATTCTAATCTCTTTATGGTCTACTTGAACATAACATTTACAAACTTTTTTAAGATACCATATACCTTAAAAGTACGTTTAGATGATAGATGCTCTTAAAAAGCTGTTCTTCAGAAACTCTAAACGGAAACATTTAGAATTATCTGAATGCATATGAACAGAAGGAAAACCAGTCCATGTCTAATATTTGTCCATATGTCACTGATTTCTCTGAAAACTGATGCAGAATTAAAAACAAAAAATCCCAAAATGCTGCTTTTGATATTTGCTTTCTTAAATACTAATGACAATGTTCTGAAAATAAATTATCATTGTAGAATTTTTTCTGAAGTGCATTTAGAAACTATTACCTCAATATGAATAGCAGTTTTCTTTAAGCCAGAGAAGGGCAAACCTCATTAAACTGACTATTTCTGAACTATACGTCCAGACCAGTTATTCACTTCCTCTGATAATGTGTTGTCCACAAAAACCAAAATAGAAACAAATAAACAAACAACAACAAAACCCCAGAATTCATAGCAATGTAACTAACGTCAAGCCTTTAAGACAAACAAACTTAGCCAGCTTACTCAAGGGGCTACAAAGTTTTTTTTCTTTTCCTTCTCAATCCAAAGTTGGAAATAGATAGCAAAAGCTTCACGTTTCTCAAATTCTATGTGGCTCTGAAGGTCAATAGTTGTCACTAATTGGTCAATAAAGTCAATTTTCTCTCTCCTACAAATCAGGAATCACTTAGATGAAGACCTTTAAACAGACTGCTTCTAATAGTCAAAATTCCAATAGAATATCTTTTTTAAAAAAATTTATAAAAAATACACATGTAAAAAATTTCAACACTTTTTTTTAAATTTTGAGCTCTAAACTCTCTCCATCCCGTCTTCTCTTCTCTTCCCATTGAGAAGGCAATCAGTTTGATACAGGGTTATACATGTCCTGTCATGAAAATATATTTCCATATTAGTCATGTTGTGAAAGAAAACACAGCCAAAAAAAATCCAAGAGAAATAAAGTGAAAAACAAAGTGTACTTCAATCTGCATTCAAACTCCATCAGTTCTTTCTCTGGATGTGGATAGAGTAGTTTTAATGCCTCCACTATCTTCAAATGTCCAATTATTAAGTCCCTATAACTAGTTCCTATCCTTGGTTCCCTTGTCTTCAACAGCGAAATGAAACACTTCAGATTCTCAGTCACTCACCTTCCACTTAAAAAGCTACATCTCTTCAAACTTCTATCAAATCCACATTCTTTTTTTTAAAAATTGAATTATTTTATTTGTTTTCAGTGTTAGACAATCACTTCCATATATCTTAGATTTTTTTCTATTCCCTCCCTGAGACAGTGCATAATCTTATATAGATTAGACACGTACATTCCTACTAAATGCATGTTGCATCAAAGAATTAAAATGAATGGGGGAAACCATAAAACAAAACAAAACATAACGTAATACAAAAGAAAATGGTCCGTTTCTGTCTGTGATCCAATTCCGTAGTTCTTTTTCTGGATATAGAAGGTGTTTTGCCTCAAGAGTCCATTGGATATTGTTTAAGTCCATGCATTTCAATGAAGTACTAAGTCTACCAGAAAAATTCCTCGCACACTGTGGTTATTGTTGTGTACAAAGTTTTCCTGGTTCTACTCCTTTCATTCAGGATCAGTTTCAACATTCCTTTTAAAAGCTTGTCTCAGTCTCCAAATGTTAATATGAATTCTGATATTTCAGTTTTATCATCTTTACATATAATAGTTACATGCAAATGAACTGATTTACCATAAGCCTGTGTAGCTCTAACTTTTTCCACATGTTCCAAACATTCTGAGTTTTTTAAAACTAATATTTCACCAATTTGCAATAAACAAAGGATCATTTTTGCTTCTTTATAACATTGAATTGTTCCCATAGGCATTATTATATGGAGCAAGCATGCCAACCTAAGTAGCAAGACTGCCTATGGGAGAGAGAGAAGGTGGCATGTGCCAGGTACGTGAAACCACCGCCATCACCTCAATATAACCTCCATGAAGACCCTGATGGAGATGTAATAGGACCTTGACTCATGTACCAACTTGCCTTCCCTCATGCTTAGACTATTGCTGTACTCTGGTCTCCTTGCCTCCTGTCTTCCCACTCCGGTCTATTTTCCCTTCAGGTCAAAGTGATTTCCTCAAAGCTCAGGCCTGACCATCAAACTCTCTTACTCAACAAACTAAAGTGGATCTCTATCATCTACAGGACTATCTATCATCTATCTATGTATCTATCTATCTATATACATACACATACATACATATATGTGTGTATGCATATACATATACATACACACAGAGGCAGCTAGGTAGTCTAGTGGATAGAGCACCAGTGCAGAAGTCAGGAGGACCTGAGTTCAAATCTCACCTCAGATACTTGACACTCTCTAGCTCTGTGACCTTGGGCAAGTCACTTAACCCCAATTGCCTCATCCTGGGTCATCTATAGTCATCCTGATGAATATCTGGTCACTGGATTCAGATGATTCTGGAAGAGAAGGGAGGCTGGTGACATGCACAGCCCTTCCTCACTCAAAACAAAGTCAAGTGCAAGTCATGTCATTATTTCTCTGATGGCATGGTCTTCTTGGGCAACGAAGGATGAACACATCCATATACACACACACTATTTGGCTCTTCACAATCTATCTTCTTCCTACCTTTCCAGTGTCATGTACTCACCCCCACACACTTTATGATCCAGTACTACATATTACTATTTCTAGTATTCCATCCTCAAATCTGTGATTTTTCACCTCTGTGACTGAAATACCCTCCCGCCTGACCTCTGCCTCCTGGTTTCTCTAATTTCCTTTAAGACAACTCAAATCTCGCCTGCCATGAGACTGTTCCACAGAATTTCTCATTCCTCCATCCCTAAATGCATGCTCCTTCCAAAACTGCCTCTAACTTAACTTGTATATATATATTGTACATACAATTGATTGCATATCGTCTCCCCCATTAGACTTTTAGATCCTTAAGAGTAGGCACTATCTTTGTTTTGTACATACTTTGTGTGTTTATATGTTTGTGTATGTATATATGTGTGCGCATATGTATATATACTTATGTGTCTATATGTCCATATATACATACATACATTTACTTTCTTTGTATGCCTAATACTTACTTTTGTGTATTGTTATTATTATTTTTGAGTCATGTCTGACTTTTGTGACCCCATGGATCATCCCAGAATTGTTTGCCGTTTCCTTCTCCTGTGGATTAAGGTAAACGAAAGTTAAGTGACTTGCCCAAGGTCACACTGCTAGTACGTGTCTGAGGGCAGATTTGAACTCAAGTCTTCCTGACTCAATGCTTTATCCACTAAGTCATCTAGCTGCCCCACTTCATACATAGCAAGCCCTTAATAAAGTCTTATTGGCTGGTGCTAGAAATATTAGCTGTGGCAATAGGAGAAGAAAAAGAATTGGAGGAATTAAAACAGGCAAACAAGAAACTAAGTCATCATTCTTTGCAGATGATATGATGATATACTTATAGAATCCCAGAGAATCAAGTAAAAAACTACTTGAAATAATAAAAAACTTTGGCAAAGTTGCAGGTTACAAAATAAACCCACACAAATCTGTATTTCTACATATTACTAACAAAGCCCAACAGCAAGAGATAGAAAGAGAAATTTCATTTAAAGCTAGGGTAGACACTAAAAAATATTTGGAAGTTTACCCATCAAAACAAACCCAGGAACTATATGAACACAATTACAAAACACTTTTCACACAAATAAAATTAGATCTAAGTAAGTGGAAAAACATCAGTTGCTTGTGGGTATGTCGAGCCAATATAATAAAAATGACAATTCTACCTAAATTAATTTACTCATGCAGTTCCATACCAATCAAACTATCAGATAATTATTTTCTAGAGCTGGAAAAAATATCAAAATTCATCTGGAAGAACAACAGGTTCAGAATATCAAGGGAACTAATGAAAAGAAATGCTAGGGAAGGTTCTGTTCATATCACTCAGCATCAGCATCTCATCTGGTTCTGGAAGAAGGTAGGGTTGAGGGATGAAGTTGAGCTCTATTTCAAGCCCTAATGCGTGTGTGTGTGTGTGTGTGTGTGTGTGTGTGTGTGTGTGTGTAGGGCGTGTGTAGGGGGACCAGGGCGTGGTGCTAGATTTTGCTGCAAACCCTTGTCAAGTCCTAAGATCTGTGAGTGCAGCCTTTCTGTCTGGGATGTGGAGGAGGAGTACTGAGCAAGCTCTGGCTAAGTATCAGTTCATTGTTTGTTTTTTCTTTTTTAAAATTCTTTTGAATTTCAGGTGATCTCCAGCACTTCTTAAACTGTGGGTTGCCATCCCATATGGGGTTGTGAAAAATTTGTCAACAGTAAAAGGTTTCTTAACACACAATGAGCAAAAATTAATTAAAAATCAAAAGGGTAATAAACCAGAGGTGTTTCAGGCAACTTTGCTTCTGAACTCAAAACATGTAAACTTTGCACTGCTCATGCCCTCTGGCTGCACAACACCAGTGAATTCTGCCAAAATGCAAAAAGGGATTGTGAGTGGAAAAAGTTTAACAAGTCCTGATCTAGATCATGAAGAAAGCTGAAGTCGCTTTACTTTCAGAATATCATTTTTGTTTTAGAAAGGTCTGAAAGGTTGTGAAGATCAGAGAAAAGATTTAGTCCTCCCTCTTGTTTGTTACATGACCCAATGAGACTTTACAGAGCTATTTTTAAGGACCACCAATAAAATGTTTCTTTAAAAATAGCATGGGGTAACATTTCATATAGTGCTTTAAGGTTTGCAAAACGCTTTAAATATATTATCTCATTTGGTCCTCACAACCACCCTGTGTAATAGGTGGTATTATTATATTTTTACAGAGGAGGAGATTGAAAGAGGTTAAGTGACTTGCTTAGGGTTACACTGCCAGTAAGTACTTGAGGAAGAGTTGAGGTCTTTCTCACTCCAAGTCTAGCCTGTTATCCGCTATGTGTCACCTGGATACCTTCAAAAAATGTCCTCATTTGAAACAGCATAATTTTTGTAATAGCAAGATACTAGATACATTCATCTTCTTATTTAGATATATCAGTAGTGCTATGGAAGGGCATATGTTTTCCCCATCGAATAGCTACGTTCCTTCTTCTGCATCAGACCTAGGGAAAACACTATAAACAAAAATTTTGACCATGATAATATCAGGGATGACTCAAAAATGACCAGTTTTCCCATGATTTTTAAAATGAGAAAACAAAAGTGAACATACAACAAAGTGAAAAGTAGACAGATTGTAGTGACATCAATTATAAAAGGGGTGAAGAAACCCACAACTAGGTACAGAAAAAAAAATTATATTCTTAAGAAGGAGGAATGAAGCAAAGAGAATTAGAATAAATCCAATTAGTTCAATTTAATAAAAACGTATTAAGCATCTAATGTGTTGAAATCAATTGTAAGCAATTGGTAAATGATGTGCCAGGCATTGTGTTAAGTTCTGACTCAACAAAATAAGAGCAAAAACAGCCTTTCCTCAGGGAGGACATTATATTTTTTTAATGAATTCACTTTTTAAAAGCATTTTTGTCTTTCCCTTCCATTACTTCCCAATTGAATCATTAAAAAATTTTAAAAAAATAATAAATATCCATAGTCCAGCAAAACGAATTCCCACATTGGTCATGTGCAAAAATGGTCTACTTGAAAAATCTTTCATAACTTAGCCCCATCCTACTTTTCCACTCTTCTTACACCTTCCTCTCCAGCATATATTCTTCAATTTAGTGACAACGGCCTCCTGGTTGTTCCATGAACAAGACAATTCTTGACTCCAGGCATTTTCTTTCATTGTCCTCCATGCCTTGAGCACTTCTTCCTCTTACTCTGACTTACTAATCTCCTTGGCTTCCTTTAAGTCCCAAATAAAATCCTATCTTCTATAGCAATCCTCCCCAAAAACCACTTAATTCCAGCACTTTCTCTCTGTTGAATATCTCCTATTTATCTCGTATATTGTTTGCTATGTATGTTTATTTGTTTGCCCATTGTCCCCTTGTTAGATTGTAAGCTCTCTGAGAGCAGAGACTCTCTTTTATCCCTTTTTGTATCCCTACACTTAATACATTGTAGTAATTACACATTGCAGTAATCACCTAATAAATGCTTTTTAATTGACTGCCCTCTGTCAGGAGGTGGGTGGCATGTTTCATCTTTAGTCCTTCAAATCCATGATTTATCATTGCATTGATAGACGTCTAAAGTCTTTCAAAGCTGTTTTTCTATATAATGTTGTTGCATAAATTATTCTGGTTCTACTTATGTCATTCATCATTTCATACAGGTTTTCCTGTTTTTCTGAAACTGCTTATTTAATTATTTCTTACGGCATGATAACATTTCATAACATTCATTTATCACAGTTTCTTTAGCCATTCCCCAAAAGGTGGGCACTCTTACTTTTTAGGTTTTGGCTACTACAGAAAGAGCTGCTATAAGTATTTCTGTACCCAAAGTTCTTTTCCCCTTTATTTGAGCTTTTTGGGGGTATGGTAGTGGTATAGTTGGGCCAAAGGGTATGCACAGTGTATTAACTTTGGAGGATAGTTATTGTTTTTGAGAATGGCTAAACATATTAATAGCTCCACCAACAGTGTCTATTTTTCCACAATCTTGCCAACACTTCTCATTTTTCTCTTCTGTCATCTTTGTGACTTTGATGGGTGTTAGGTAGAACTCTGGGTAGCTTTAATTTGCATTTCTCTAATTTGGAGCAT
The DNA here is from genome assembly GCA_028658325.1 of Potorous gilbertii. NCBI lineage: Eukaryota > Metazoa > Chordata > Mammalia > Diprotodontia > Potoroidae > Potorous > Potorous gilbertii. The sequence goes on along the minus strand of CM053772.1, from coordinate 107,339,877 downwards.
TTTTTTCATTTGGTTGTTGATAGCTTATATCACTTCTCCGAAAATTGGAACAGTCTCTAAATGTTTAAAGCAGGTAATATTCAAATGAATTAGAAAAAAATATATAAATCCAAACACACAAAATAAATACAAAGAAGATGAAAGTTAACTTTAGAGGCTATGGTACCAACAACTGGAAGACCCACAAAGCATTGAGCTACACCCTGAGGAGAGACAAAATGAAAAACAATTCTTGCGTTTGAAAGGCATATATTCTTCTGGGGCCAGGGGTACAGTATTTAAACACATCTTAAAATATAATTTGAGGCAGGAGAGAACAACTGAATTGAGGGGCAAATCAGAAAGAATACATGCAATAGATGCTACATGAATTGAGCCTTTGAGAAATTAAGAATAAATAAAGATGAACATTAAAATTTATGTTAAATTATGAATGTGAATGAGGAAAAGAAGTAGACTAAGGAGAAGAATGAAAATTATTTCTTAAAGAAAAATAAAGAACGGATCACAAATAGAGATTCCAAATGGCATGCATATCACAGAAAAATTAGTCTAACAAAAACCAGATGCTAAAAAATTTTTTAAGTAAAAAGTGAGAACCAAATGCACACAAAAGAAAAAAGTAGAGAATGTGAAGGGAAAATTCAGGAGATTAAACAATTTATTATTTTAAAGAAACTTTGGCACCAAAATATTGCAATGAAATACACCAGAACTTTATTTTACATATCTGGAAGTGTCAAAGGAATGGAAGGAATATCTGAAAGATCTGCTTCCTCCTACATGTGAAGCATAAGTGTTCTATGCCAATATACAAATCCAGCTTTAGGGTGGGAGTAAAATCATTAAACGTATTTTGGCAATATTGCTGTAATTTGAACTTTGGGGCTCACACAAGGGATTAGAGTTCTCTTCTAAATATAAACTGAATAGGCATCCCCCAATTTCTTTGATCTGCACCTGTCCAACCCCGAGTCCTGTTCAAGGCAAAAAGAGGAAGGAATATTTAAGACTTTTATGAATCAGCTGTTTGATTTACAAATTAGATGTTTGTCTGCTGGCCCCGTTTTTAGTCTTGTTCGAGTGGCTTAATGGAAATACATAATGTCCCTTTTGAGATTTCTTAAGTAGATATAGAAACTGCTTGTTTTGATCTTTTTCCCCCCACAAACTTTCACTGATAGGTGAACAAGTTGCTTGGATCCATCTGTCAGGGAGGTTCCAAGTAAAACAAAATATTATAGCTCTTAACTTTTATGATTGATATGATTAATAAGAGAGAAGGGGGAAGAGAGAGAGAGAGAGAGAGAGAGAGAGAGAGAGAGAGAGAGAGAGAGAGAGAGAGAGGGAGAGAGAGACAGAAATGGTAGACAGACAAGGCAGAAAGAGATAAATGGATAGATGGACAGACAGAGATAGAAGTGAAAGGGAGAGGTTGCTGTAGGGAGAGAATATTAATTTGTGAGAATGATGGAGACAGATATGGAAATTGCTTTCTGTCCATTTATTTCCCCTTTTATGTTGTTAAGCTGGACAACTCACTTCTTCTTTTCATTCCAGTCTAATCTACGCACATGTAAAATAATGACTTCTTCCTGTAGGAAGTGGCAGATCTCCAAGCAAAGAATAAAAGGATACAACATATGTTACCAACACATGTTTTAGCTAGTCTTGTCACTGTTCTGCCTGCTGTGGCAATCAGCTTTTGCAAATACTGTCACTTACCAAATACAAAAAGCATGTGAATGCCCAGCAAATGGTCCGGGATAAACACAAACAGCCTCTCCAACTTGGAAACATCCACCCAGCACAGAGGCTTTGTTTCAAAGGGAACAAAATGAGCCCTTGTGACATCTCATCAATATCATTAGGGAGAAGGAAAAAGAGAAGTAAACAGACCAAATCTCAATCTCGTCTATACAAAAAGCCTTAGCTCCTATCTAGATGGCTTGCACATTAGAAAGAAAATTGATGTTATTTGATAGTATTCACACTCATTCTAGATCATCAAAGGCAATGTGAATGGGCAGGCTAAGAAAAAAAGAAACAAAACAGTGCAGAAAGTTTGGTAGCTGTCCAGATTTCTTAGTAGCCAGTTGGGGGTCTGAAGAGCACATGTGCAGGGAGGCACCCAGCCTTGATTTTTTGGCAGAGTGCCTACCTGTCAAACTCTTCTGGAAGTGGAGTTTGGCAATTTGGGAAGGCTCCTGTTCCTGGAAGACTTTGACAGGTAGATGTGTTGCTGAGAGCTTTGTGCAGCACCCCTGTGGAGGTGCCAGACTCCCCCTTCCATCTAATCCCTCCCCCTTGGCTTCAATATCTCAAAGCACCACCTCCTGCAAGGAGCAGCAGTCTGGCATCGGAGGGAGAAGGGGGCCTGCCTCTTGGTGGTGCATCTGTTCAGTACTCCCCCCTGCCTGTGCTATGGTGTGGGTGAACCTGGCTCTTCCTGAAGATCACTACTTTGCTGGTTGGCATGGTCCTGAGAGTACACAGCTGGGGGATCAGCACCGAGCCACTGGTCATCTGTTTCCCATAGTACAGTCCCTAGGCAGAATTGGCCAATCCCCAAAGACAAACTGGTGACTGATTTTTGGAGCGTAGTAAAATGGACCGGATGGCAATGTTTAGAGGAAATAAGAATTTTTCTGATTCTTGTTCCCTTTTCTTTTCTCAGAATTAAACCATGCTGCTAGCACAAATATTAGTAGTTACTATGAGCTTCCAGGACAATCAACAGTGCACAAATTGATTATTACTGAAAATAGCCTATCCTTTTCTTAGATTGATCTAGCACAATGCCAGATTTATCAAAAATTAGTCATTGATTACTCAATAAATATGTTACCCAATAAATATAGAAACCAGTAAATATAGTATCCAATACATGTACATGTATAATATAATACATAAATATTGACTACTCAAATAGAGTAATTGTTTCTTACTCAACAAGTCTGAGTTACATTCTCTACTTGCTTTGAGAAATTAAGGCCCTAAGAACTGAGTTAACCCAAAATAAGAATTAGTGATAAAATACCCCACGTCTTTTTTGTCCCTTTTTGTGTCTCTATGTTGTAAGGGTAGTGCTTTCCAAGCCTTGGCATCAGGAAGCTCTTCTGCAGAAAGACACGGAGTCAGAGAAACAGGGAAACGGAGACAGAATACAGGGTCAGAGAGAGACAGCGAGTCAAAGACAGAGAGACAGAGAGAAGGAGATGGAGGTGAGAAGGGGAAAGAGATAGTGAGAGAAACAGAGAGACAAACACAAAGAGAGACACACAGAAAACTATTTAGAGGAAAAGGCATATAAAGAGAGATAGATTCAGAGACAGAGAGATTGAGAAAAAGAGGGAGAGAAAGACAGACAGATACATACAACCAAAGAGACAGGAAGAAGAAAAGGAGGGAGAATATTCTGAAACTTAAGGTTTTTGTGGTTCTCTGGTGACTTTGTGCTACAAAGTAACCAAACATTTATTTTCACGTGTGGTGCTGCACCTATAGCTAAAGGGTACCATGAAGGTTTTCTTTTTCAGGACTACACGAAATCAATTGTCAACCAAAATGTAAATTGCACTCATCTTTGTCTTGAAGCCATATGTCCTCTACTATGAGCTCAAGATTTTCATCCAGAAAAGGCAGCTCAAAGTTTATACAACTACGACTGGTAAGACAATAACGTAGCAAACAGAAGAGGGAGGGAACAACCAAAGAATTAATACAAACAAATCAAATGAACTTAAGGCCCTATTAAAGTGAATAAAAGGGAAGCTATTTTGTTAGAAAGGTGGGAATCTAACAAAAGACCCTTAGTGACCAGACAGTAATCATTTTCATCACTCCCCTTCCCCCCCAATACGGTCTCCTCCTCTGTAATTTGATTTTCCAGATTATCTCTCAACCTAAATTTCCTAAGTGATCCCTAAATTTCCTCTCTATTTGATGGCAATATTTCTTCTCAGTGAGTCTACCCCTAGGTCCTCAATAAGTTAGATGTTGCAGGGGGTGGGACACTGGGTTTAGAAAGTTGTTATTCTGGTTCAGATATGTACTTACTAACTGTGTGATTTAACTTGCTAAGTTTCCTTGATTTTTCTCAAAATTCCTCAATTAAAAAAAATTTCATTTAGAAAATAAAACAAGAATTTCTATAATGTAGTACAAATAAAAAAAATCATTAAATGAGGGAGTCGAATTTGATGACTCTCAGGGTTCCTTAAGTTCTAAACCTATGATTTCATGACTCTTCTTTCAACTAAATACCATATGACTAGCCCTCACCTTTTTATTGTCCTTGAATACCCTTGTTAGTCCTCATAATTACATGTGAGTATAACTGTAGGAATTGCAAGGCCAACTTTGGTAGTTCCAACATTGTTTAGACTCTCCTGCAGTCTCATCAAAGGTCCAGGATAATTTACATGGGCTCTAGAGCTAGCTGACCAGGGGAAACAAAGAGAGTTGAAAGAAGAACAGCAGATGGAGTGATGTCAATGAAAAGATGCCACACAGAACAGCAATAAATGTTTGGTGACATCTCCTGGGAACAAGAGAGAGTTGCAGGACAAGCATGAAAGGGAAGAGGGAAGTGATACTGGACAAAAGTGACTGGAAATATTTCCCAAGAGCTAAAGGTGGCAGGTCAAGTGATGCAGGGTAGCAGGAGAACTCCAGAGTTGAGGGTGGAGGCAGCAATCAAGAACATCTTCTAGGTTGTTGTTCAGTCATGTGTTGCTCTTCATGACCCCATTTGGGATTTTCTTGGCAGAGATAATGAATTCCTTCTCCTCATTTTAATAGATGAAGAAACTGAGGCGAACAGAGTTAAGTGACTTTTCCAGGGTCACATAGTTAGTAAGTGTCTAAGGCCAGATTTGAACTCAGGAAGATGAGTCTTCCTGATTCCAGGCAGTACTCTATCCACTTCACCACCTACCTGCTCCATCTTCTGGGTGCTACAGTAGAAGAAGATTGATGCATAGGTGGACAACTAGAGGAGTCTTGGGAGGAAGCAGCCAGGTAGAGGTTTGCCCTCTGCTGGATCCTCAGCAAATGCATTACAGTGAGGAAAAAGAGACTGGAATTCTGCAGAGGGTTGTCCCTTGGTGGATGCTGCTCTCTTCTATGGATTATATTATAGTTTTAGAGCTGTAATTTAATTCTTCGAGCTCTTTGAACCATATGTTTGTAAAGAGAATGGTGATGATACACTGGGTAGATAGGAGCTCCTAGATTATTTAGGGGAGGTAAATAAGCTACAGAAGCGAGAAACTTCATCAGAGACCATACTTAAGTCATGACTGCCTCAGAAAACTAAACGTTCAGGCTGCTGACATCCCTTCTTGGTCACCTGAGTACATAGCAGCCACAAAGAGCTCTAGGAAGGACTCTGATTCCTGACATATCATAATGGGTTACTCAAGCAAAGGAGCTTCTATTAGCTCAATCAACTCAAGACGTCATCAATGTCCATCCATGTTGAGTATCCTTCTGCTGTGGCTAAGTAAATCTTATTTTTGTAACTGTTAAAAGACCTACTAGTGTCTCATTCTGGTCCAATTTGAGGTGGCCATCTTGAATCAGACCCAGAACCAGAATTATCATAGTCTGGAAGAAACTCCCAAATTAGAGAGTTTATAGGAGCTATTACTGGATACAGTTTCTATGTTCAGAGAACATGATTTGACCAGTGGTTTATTTGAATGAATGGCAAAATAAGAATGAAACTATGTTAAATGCCTTCCTCTGTTTTTTCTACACTCCAATTTAATCTATCCAGACTGATCTTTCTAAAACACTCTTTGCATGTGATATTCTCTCATTCAAAACCTTTTAATGGCATTTTATGATTCATAGGACAAAGTCCAAAATGTTTAGACTAGTATTCATGGATCTCAAGAATTACTTCATTAAACATTGAATGAGCACTTACTGAGAAACTACCAGATGCCAGGAATTGTGCTTGATGCTGGAAGACAAAAACAAAACCCAATCTACCTATATACCTTGATTTAAAAAAAAACCTTCACATATCTAAAGCACCATAAAATTTATCCAGTAAATTTACATCAGACTGACTGACATACCCCAAATGAAATATGGATATTACTTCTTCTACATTGCCACTTCCTCCTCATTTATCAAAATCCTACCTACCCTTCAAAGCACAGATTCAGTTTCATCTCCTTTAAGGTTCCTCTAATTCCTACCTATAATGAAAGTCAGGTGGTGCAGTGGATAGGTTAATGGATCTAGAGTAAGGAAGATGAGTTCAGATTTCACTTCTGATAGTTACTAGATATGTGACCCTAGCCAAGTCAATTCTTTTCCACTTGCCTCAGTTTTTTCACCTGTAAAATAGGGTTAATAATAATTCCCAGGTTGTTGGGAGGATAAAATGAAATAATATTTGTGAAGCGCTGTGCAAACTTTAAAGCCCTATATATAAATGCAAACTTTTGTTATTATAATAGCACTGGCTTTCTGTCTCAACCACTCATTTTATCACTACTTTGTGTTGTTAGGTAAGTTTACGTAACCAAAAATAAATTCTAACTCTTTAACAAGATTATAAGCTTCTTGAGGGCAGGGCACCATCTCCCTACTTTGATTTCCATATTCTATTATGCATTTCATTTCATGTAGTAGGTGCTCAATAAAGTTTGTTAATTAGCTGATTGTTAGTAGTGTTCTACCATAGTTATCATAGTGTGAGGGGACAGACAGCTGGCCTCAAAGTCAGGAAGACCTGAGTTTGAAACCCACCTCCGACTTTTACTATTAAGATAGCCCTAGGGAATTCCTTTCATCTCTAGGATCTTCTGCTTCTTCATTTTTAAAAATGGGGTTGATAAAAGCACCTACCTCGAAGGTTCTGCAGATCAAGTGAGATAACACATCAAAGTGTTTTGCAAAGTTGAAAGCACTTCTATGTGTGAGGCATTCTTCTTCTTCTTAGCTATGTCTTTCAATAATAAATGGATTTCTTACAAGTTATCCTTTTGTAGAAACATTGACATTTTTTCATCCTACAAATTGAATGTTTCTGTAAACTTTTTCCAAGGCACCAAAGCAGGTGTACTTTAGAGTTTAAATAGTCCATCAAAGTTCATCATGGGAAGCTTTGTGCGCTGGCCATGTTACCTTCCCATTTTGCTCTGGCACTAAAGAGAACCAAAAGAGCCAAAATGCCAAAGGGTATGTGCAGTAATTGCTTTGTGTTTTAGAGCCACTCCCAAATGTGAGACTGAAATACATTCCTCTTGGCAACTGGATTACAAAGCAATCAAAGAAGACCTAATTCAAAACAGGATGTGAACAGCTGAAACTGGCAATGCAATTGGTCTGAAAGACAAGATAGCTCCAACTCGGGAGGGCAATGCTAATTAGAGAGACAGCCCTAAATCAAAGTAGAGGAGAGTACAAAACAATTTTATCATGTTGCTTCAGCATTTCTAATGTGATAAAAATGACTCATCTTCATTTTTATAAGTGGAGAAACTGATGGAACAAAAGCCTCCTAAATCAGGATTTTTTCTCTAGAATAATACTTTAACTATTAAATAATAATATGTTGGAATACTACATGTTAATGGGGTGATATGCCAGATTACTGTAATAATAGCAATAGCTTGCATTTGACTGATAGGTCAAGGTATCTAACCACATTTTAGAGAGGAAGGAAGGAAAGAAGGAAGGAAGGAAGGAAAGAAGGAAGGGAGGAGGAATCTCATATCAAGCAAAGCAAAATATATTCCCACATTGCTCACATCTAAAAATGCATTTCTTATTCTGCATGTCGGTCAATCATCTTTCCATCGGGAGGTAGGCAACCCTTTTCTTTAGAATCATGGTTTATCATGTAATTGATCAAAGTTAAGTCTTTTAAAAGTGTTTATTTTTATGGTATCAATATTATTGTATAAACTGTTCCGCTTCTGTTTTAGTTAATTCTCCAACAATCCATAGAGTCTAGCCATGTATAAATCTATTTGAAACCAAGTTATAGCACAATAGTATTCCATTACATTTATATAGCACAATTTGCATAACCATTCTCTAATTAGAAGCTATTCCCTTAGTTTCCAGCTTTTTGCAGGCATGAAAAGAGCTGCTCTAAAAACACCTTTCCCTTTTTTTATCTCTTTGGGATGCAGGCCCAGCATTGATACAGCTGGGTCAGAGGGTATTCACCCTTTAGTGACTTTTTACACATAATTCTAAATTATTTTCTTGTTTGGGTCCATTCACAGTTCCACTAACAATGGATCAATATGACCAATTCTCCATAATCCCTCTAAGAGTTGTCATTTTCTTTTTTATATAATATTTGCCAGTCTGATAGATATGAGATGGAACCTCAGAATGACTTTAATTTGCACTTCTCTAATTATTAATGATGTGGATCATTTGTTCATAGGGCTATTAATAGCCTTCCTGTTCATATCCTTACTCCATTTATCAATTGGGAAATGATTCCTTTTCTTATAAATTTGAATCAGTTTGTTATAAATCTTGGAAATGAGATTCTTTGTCAGAGAAACTAATTTCAAAGTTTTTCCCTCAAGGCAACTGTTTCCCTTCTAATATTAGCAGTATCATAATTACTCACACAAAACTTTTACATTTTATGTAATCAAAATGTCAGTTTTATCTTCTGTGATTCTCTCTGTCTCTTGTTTGATCATGAACTTTTTCCCTACCCATAGATCTGATATTAAGGAAATTAGAAGATCACCAGGGATTGGGGTGAGAATTCAGCATGCTGAGTCAATCCGGAGAAAAATCAAACTCAAGAAGGGAGAGAGGAGTTTCTGGATGAACATAGATATTTTTCCCATCTTGCTCCTAGGTGCTCTCACCTTCTACATATAGGCAACACACACACAGACACAGTCACATAGACACACAAGATGGAATAGACGCCTTGCCAAGGAAGATTTTTTTTTTGACATTTTTGTATAAAGAGGGGAAAAGTCCTCTCCTGAAGTACTGATGTATACAGGAGTAGACTTTGAAGAAACAGGAAGGGGTCCCCATGCTAGGAAGTAGACTGGGAAAATGGCAACAACAGACTGAGAAAATGATGTTGCATAAAACACAGTAGGTGGACCTCATATAACCACTCTTGTAGACAAGTTCTAAACCTGCAGGAAAAAACAGAATGCCAATTCCATAGAGCATCTCCTTCAACTTAGAGCTAAGGCATCTAACTATCTTATAACTCTGATAGAACCAAAATTTTCCAAGGAACTATGACAAGGGAAAATGTTAATCTTGGGGTAATTGGGACATTGGATTATCAGGATCCACCCATTGCATTATATATACTGGTAGTGCATTGCACTTTAATAACCTTTTCTCTTGATAGAATGTGACCAGCATACTTACTAGTCCTAGTGATTTTGGTATCACTCAGCTGAACAATCCAGTTAAGTTCTCAGCTTTCTGGATTGGTATTGAAGGGATTAGGACAGCAAGTGGTAGTGGGAATTGGGTGAAGCACACTGACTTCATCTTGTGACTCGGTTCTAGAGCTGGCCTATTTCCCTTTCTATTCAATGATGGGTCTAGCCCAACTTTTGTCTTCTGAGAAAATTTTATTCAGTTGTGGATACTGGGAGAAAATCTTATTGCTTTGATTGAACCTAGCCTTGCATGACTGGGAAGCTGGACCACCTTTATCTGCTGCTTACAGATCCTTAACTAAGAACCTAGGTTATGCTAACTAGAACTCAATGAGATCCAAAGATTGATGCAAGGAATTTTCTCACAATCACACTTCTCAAACAGTCCATATATCTTATGTGAATACTAACCCTGTACTGATCGATCAGTTATTGTTTCCATGTTCCTTTAATTATTCACAGACAATTGGGGAAAATGGGACATTTTGTTTTCAGAATTCAGGGAATCTCCCCTTCCCAAACTGTAAAGTTTCTAATCTTTCCTCCAATTACAAATCAGATTACCTAATGTTGTATTGTTTCTTTTTTGTTACCAGGCCTTATTTCATTATTTTTAATGTATAAAAGTGTGTGTTCCTCTGTCTTGAGGTGGGTGTCAACTACAGATGAAAAGGTATAGTCCTGGTTTGTTGGGTCATGAATTGTTTAACGAATTGATATGTTCAGAAAATCAAATTTTCATATCCTCAATCATTTCATCTTCTACCTGCCACAGTTTTCAGACTGGTGGGAGTTTTTGTTTGTTTTTTTGCCCGGAAAGGTGATGCAAACCCTATTTACCAGAGGTCTCTCTGGCATAAGAGTTGCAGTACTATATCACACAAGAGAGTCTCTTTTCTTCCTTTCTATGGAGTGACAACTGGAATTGAAAAGCAGAAGAATGAGGGAGGGAGGGAGGGAGAAGAAATAAAAGATGGGATGAGTGAACATTAATTCCCTCTTCCAATAACATTCCCATTGCCCGTAGCCATTCCTCAGCAATCTTCCTTGTTCTTTTTATTCTAATATAGCCAAACATGCTCTCATTGTCCTTTAAAAAAATTTCCATGACTGTTATATTCTATGTAAGCATTTATATTATCATTGTAAAATGCATTATACTCAGGGAGGAAAGAAACTGTGTCCAGCTAACATTAGATAAATTGGGGAAGGTGGAAGAGATTTGAGTTACAAATATTTTCTAAATGCAAATTTTGTACCTAGATCGTTAATCCTTACTCTCCTAATATCTTCTCCTTCCGTCTTCCTCTCTTTCCTGCTATCGGCATATTTTGCCTATTTACAAGTTCATATTCACCATCCTATCTTTTTTTTGTTTCCTTTTCTTCCTCCTTTTTCCTGGTTTCTAGTATTTTCTTTCAGAGATGTTTTTATTCTTTGGTTTTCTAATAGATATTCTTATTGCAATATATTGGAAAGATGTAAAAGATATTTCCACCTAGTAATCAGAAAACACACTTTGGCAACTATAAATCCCCATTCAGAACTTCTGGGTTTTGCCTTTCAGATTGGATTGTGAAGAGCTTGGGTAATTCAAATTTGTTTACTCTCTGAGACTTCCTGGTGCTTCAGAAATGGCTTAAAGGGATTACTGAACACACAAAGCTTCCTTGACATCCAATAACTGTGCACAAAGACACATTTTGATGAGTTAAGTGTAAATGAATCAGAAACATATGGATTACATTTCCCATGTAACACACATGGACTTTTCTTTAAGAGCACATTGGAATTTTTCTGAATCCAAAACATTTAAAAAAAGTCCCTGAAGTCAGGCCAAATCAACACTCTATAGGCGTTTTCATTGTTGTTCCTTTCTTAGAATGAACTTTTCAACATTTAACTAATTTAATTTTTTCACTCTTTTGTTCCTTTGACTCAAACATTTTCTTATGTTTTACTTTTCTCATTTGAACTCTTCTGTTTTGTTCTTCCTCACCTTTTGTTCCTTCTGTGACTCATGCAAGTTGCAAAGTGAAAAGGGAGAAAAGGATGTTGTTATATGCCTCTTGCTGGGTATTTGTAGAATGTCCCAGAAACAAGTATTTCAAAACTTTACCTGAGGGATCCATGATAAAGGTATGATATGAGGGAAATTAATTCAGGAGGTGAAGTATCAATAAGATTTTGACAAGGTCAAAAGGTCTCAACAGAGACCAAGCAATCCTGTCCAAAATGGATAGAGCTCATAGACCAAAGGATATGACAAAAAAAAAGGTAGGACCTCCTCTGGGCTCCCCACCAGCTCACATTGTCATGTTGGGTCCCATGACTGGTGACCACCCTATGTTCAAAGTATTTTGTGAGTCTACCAACTATAGCTAATGAGCCTCCATTGGTTCCTTTACCTTTAAGAGCCAGCCAGTTGATAAAATTAACTCAAAGCAAAGATATTTATTACAATAGCATACGTACAATGGCACACAGGCAGCAGTACTACAACATTGCCCCTATAAGCACTGGGCACCCTCTCCCAGAAAATACACATGGTGTATGTGAGGACTGTGCATACATATAGAGTACACTAGTTGAGAGGAACATGCATAGGGAACACACATGGCAACTTAAAACTCCAGTATTGCAAATGCCCAATGTCTTTTCACTTCTGATATCTACAAGATGACCTCCTGGAGGTTATTGTTTCTCCTGGGGACTGTAGGACTCTTCCTTTTCAATGCTCATTCAACGCAGTAGCTGGATATTCTGAGTCTTTTCTCTGCTATATAACACTTCAGACTGGGCAATATGCTCTGTTGTAAGAAACGATCATTGATATGGAAGGAAAAGAGAGAAATGTCTCTCTCTCCAAGTGCTGATCGAGTGTCTCCACTAAGCTTGACATTATTATGACAATACTCTAGGAATAGGGACTGGTGGGACCAGGTGGTCTTAGAAGGGGAAAATTCTTTTATTGTTAAGCCTCGATGAGATATATGATCCAGTTTTTTTAAAAAAGATTATATTATGTAGTTGCTATTTAAGTCTGAATCTTTTTATCAAATTCTTATTGATTATAATTTTTATTGTGTTGTGGTCAGTAAAGGATATATTTAAAATATGATTTTCTGCATTTTATATTTTGAAAAACTTAACACAGGGGTCAGCCTGAAGGTCAAATCCATCCTGCTACCTATTTTTTGGCAGAATTTTTTAAGGAAAGCTTTATTGTACTTAGGTATGTAGACATGTTTCATAATTCATAGGCCTTACAAAAACAAGTGATGGGTCAGATTTGGGTCATAGAAGCTAGTTTGCCAATACCTGCCCTCATACATGATTGATTTTTAAGGTGCCACAAAAAAACTGAGAAATATGTATGCTTTTTACAATTCTAACTTAATAATTATCAGAATTCCATTTATATACTAAATCTTTTCTTAAGTTTCTTTTTTTAAAAAAATTATATTTGTTTTTAAGTTTTTAAGTCTGAAAGGGGCATATTGACGTTCCAAGCAAAAATTGTTTCTCAGTAACTCAATTAGTTCTTCCTTCAAGTACTTTTTATGCTATTCCATTTGGTAGATATATGGATGTATGTGTTTGTATACATATATGCATACACATATGTATTCATATATATATTTCTATGTACACACTTATGTAGGGTATTGATATTGTTTTGTTTTCTATGATGGTGGTGTCACATGCAAATAAAAATGGATTCCTGTAGGCAGTGTATTCACCTAGAAAATATTATCTGTTTTGTATTGTGTTTGCATTTATATTTATTTTGTTAAACATTTTCCAATTAAATTTTAATCCAATTCTCGCTGTAGTTGGGAGTTTTGTTGACTACATGTCGCCCATGGGATATAAGTTAGACATCTTTGATTTATGAGGCATAATATAGCCGACTTATTGACCTCTTTTAACTATGTCTATTTGTTACTATTTCTTTGTTTAACCTCAAGTAAAAGGTTTTATTTTTCAGGATTCACCTGAGGTATAATAAATTTTGTCCTGACTCCTCATTTAAAATCCCTGTGAATCTTTCTGTTTCAAGTGTGTTTTATATATGTATGTATGTGTGTATGTATAATAAAAATAACATTGTTGGATTCTGCTTTCTAATTTGTTAATGTCTTCTTCCATTTTTTGGGGTGAGTTCTTCCCATTCACATTCACAGTTATGATTTTTAGGTGTGCTTTTTATTCCATCAAACCCTTTTAAGTGTTTCTCTCCCCTCCTTTATGGATAGAAAGTGAAGAGAGAGGAAAAATGGGATCAAAAAGAGTAACACATAACTGCAGGGGCCTGACCCTACTCCACTGCTCTTTCTATCTTCCCCCAGACAATATTCAGTTCACTGGGTCTTACCTTTCATTTTCTCCTTTTAATTCCATTATATAATCAGCCCTCTATAATTAATGTTTGTCTGACTTAGGATTTTTCCCTTCCTAGCTTTTTCTTTTCCCTTAATATACTCTCCCTTTTCCCTTTCCTGATTGTTTCCATTTGGGATATAAAGTACTTCAACATTAAACTCTTTGTGGGTAGGCATGTGTTCTACTCTCTTTTACTTGATATAGAAAAGATTGAAATTTGTGAGATTCTCATTTTCCCCACCTCACCTCCATGTTTGTATATTGTTCTTCTGATATACCCTAATTGTGAGAGATAATGAGTTCTTCCCTCTTTTTCCTCATTTCTTCTCCCCACCCTGTATATTCTTTTTCTTTGCTGCCTCAATGCAAACAAACAAAAGGATAGAATCATATCCATTCCTTGAATTTTTCTCTCTATTCTGAATAGAGTAGGATTCTGAAAGAAAGATGTTCTCCCTGTCCAATATTAATATGAATTGATAAATTGAATTTGCTCTTGTAGGGGTTTTTTTGTGCTTATTTTAAAGACTCTACCCAGCTCAGATTTCCTCAGCAGGAATACTTGAAAATCCTCCATTCTTATAAAGGAGTTATTAACATTTTAGGGGCTATCATGGACACCTTTGTCAATCCAGTGAAGCATACAGAATGATACTTTTAAATGCACAAAATACATGGGGTTACAAAGAAAATATATTATATTGAAATAAAATTATCAAATCTTAAAGAAATCTTGGCAGAGCCAAGATGGCGGAGTAGAAAGACTCACATTTGCTACCTCCGAATCCACAGCCCATAGATTTCCTGTAAAAAGAACTCCTGACAAATTCAGGAACAGTGGAAGCCACGCAGCAACACAGTGAAGTAGATTTCCGTTGCAGAGAGCCCTGAAAAACCGCGGAGGCCTGCCCTGCGGAGCCCTCCGCTCCTCTGCCCCGGCCACGCAGCACTGAGAGGAGCGAGCAGACCCAAGCAGGCCTCAGGGACCTGAATCTCTGGCGGCCACGAAGGTCCCTCCACCCACAGACGTATACGTCAGTGAGAGAGACGGGCTGAGAGGGGAGCGGGGGATCTCCGGGACTCGGACCCCCTGGGAGGCTGTGGCCACTGCAGAGACAGAGGCCGCTTGGCCAGAGGCCCCCAGAGCAGGCAGGAGCTCCACCCCAGCTCCATTACAAGAGATCTCTGCATAAACCCCCTGAGGGGACTGAGCCTGAGAGGCGGCCCTGCCCCCACCTGAGAACCAGCAGATAAGCTCCCATTGAAGAGCAGTCAGGCCTGCCGCCAAAAGCCCTGAGGCTGGGGAGCAGCATTTGAATCTCAGACCCCAAGCACTAGCTGGGCGGATCTGGGCCAGGGGGTGGAGAGGACTCTCATAAGTCAAGTAACTGGCTGGGAAAATGCCCAGAAAAGGGAAAAAAACTAAGAC
>CM053772.1:107301530-107324152 GCA_028658325.1 Potorous gilbertii | reverse complement strand
ATGGAGGGAAATATAGTTAGTCTTACACAACATGACTATTATGGAAGTCATTTGCAAAACTACACAGATACGGCCTATATTGAATTGCCAGCCTTCCCAAAGGGAATGGGTGGGGAGGGAAGGATGGGGAGAAACTGGAACTTAAAGTTTTAGGACCAACTGTTGAGTATTGTTCTTGCTACTAGGAAATAAGAAATACAGGTAATGGGGAATAGAAAGTTATCTGGCCCTACAGGACAAAAAGAAGGTGGGGTAAGGGAAGGGAGGGATGATAGAAGAGAGGGCAGATTGGTGATAGGGAAAATTAGAATGCTGGGTGTATTGGGGTGGGGGCAGGGGACAAATGGGGAGAAAATTTTGGACCCCAAAATGTTGTGAAAATGAATGTAAAAAGTTAAATAAATTTATTTAAAAAATAAAAAAAAAAGAAATCTTGTTAATAAATTCCCATAAAATATGTCCATGGTCCTGCAGATACAATGTTAAGAACTCATTTTAAGAATATAGGTTCTTTTCCCTCTGTAGAATTATACACAAGGAAGGTCATTTTCATGGACCTTTTTTTTTTGCTATTTTAAAAAATTGTATATTATGGGCTTTTTCACTTATTTATGGTAATTTCTGTATAATCTTGGATGGATTTAACTATGGTTCCTTGGTATTTGATCTCTTTTTCCTGGCTGCTTATGGTATTTTTTTTTTACTTTGAATCTCTCTATTTTTTTTTAATTCTATGTGTGCTCAGTTTAGGGATTCTTTCAGAGGCTGACCTATGAATTCTTTCTGTTTTTATTTTCCCTCTAGTTTTAATAGTTCTGGGAAGAATTTTTTGTTTGTTTGGTTTTGCTTTTTTAGTATTTGTAGCCTGTATTTTAAGTTTGGAGCATTTATATAAGACTCCCCTCATTCATAGAGAGAATGATTACTTGACATTGTGTGCCTACTGAGTTGATGGGAGAGTTTGAAGAAGAGAGATAACCATTGTCTTTCAGGCTTTGACAGAAAGAGTCATATAGTACATGCAGAGGAGCTAAAACCTCAACATGTTACCACTTTCATGTTTGTCTGCCTAGAAACTCTGTGGAATTTCACTTTGGTTAAGATTGGGGCTTCCCTCTTGGTTGAACAAGGTATCAATTTATTTCTATCCAAAGAGTTCATTGATTCTTTTTGCTTTCTGGTGTATTTTACTTGTATGACTTCTATGATTAGTGTTTTATGGTCTGCTTGGATAAATTAATATATTCTTTATTCATTATTTATTATGATTTGTTCCATAACTAGTATTCAGTGGGAAGAAGTCAAACAATGCAGGGGTAAGCTACTCTTTGAAAGGACACTGACCAGCAAAATCGCTTAAATTTAAGAAAATAGGCCCCTAGATCTATAATATTTGGAAGGGAGCAAAGAATATAGATAGTATTCTAGTCTCATAGCCTCTGTTTTTTAGAGCAGAACAAAGTAGTTAGAATTGTGGCTTCTTCTCATGTTCTCCTGAAGGCAAGAATTAAACTTGTCCTTGGAGAAGAATGGGCCAGATTTCAGAGATTAGACAACCCATGGAGACATGCTTTTGTACATGAGCTACACACAACTTACATATGATTTCTTGAAATATGATGTCCAGGATTTTTATTAGGTCATTGTTTTCAGGAAGTCCAGTGACTCTTTTCACCCTGTTTTCTATGTCAATTGTTTTTGTTAGCAACTACTTCATGAATCCTGTCATTTTTCCATCTTTTGACTTTCTTCTAATATTTCTTGTTGCCTTATTGAATCAGTGATTTCTATTTGCTTCATCCTATTTTTCAGGATATCTACTACATGGAAAGGATTATGCTCCCTTTCCAAATATTCAAATTTCATCATTTAGACCTGCATAAGAAGGAAAAATTTATGGATGTTACTCTTTATAGTTAATCTCTGCTCCCCCCACCCCCCAAACACCTGAATAATAGTTCCAGTAGTATTTTATGGTGGAAAAGACTTACCTGAAAACTTTTGTCTCAGCCACCTTTAACAGCAGCTCATTGCTCTAAATTTCAGCACCTATTGGTAAAGAGTATTTGCTCTGCCCTTATTTATAGCTTTGATTGCTAGAGAATGTTCTATGCTGATAGTCTCTGAGAATTTGTGGTTATTTCCACATCATGATGACACATCAGAAGAGAATTTGCCCACCATGCAGAATGACAGCCTAAACAGAGGAAGGTTGCCCCACCAAGCCAAAACTCTGTGGAGGGGTGTATCTCTGTGTGCCCATCAGCAAAACCCAACACAACTCAGCACACATAGGCTAATGGAAGTGATTCTTCATTTGCATCAGGAATGGTGAGAAAAGAAGTATCTGGGAACAAGGGAGCTTTCTGTATCTGGCAATTTGCCCAATCTTCCTTTGCTTACTTAGCTTTCTCTTAAGCATGAAGTTTCTCACTGAGTCTTCCCCCCACTCCTATTTATAGAGTCTAAAGGGGAATGTCCGTATGCCTGTTATGATGAAAGAGAAAAATGATCATCAAGATGCCAAATAATGATGATGAAAATAACTGGCATTTACATAGCACTTTAAGTCTTACGAAGCACTTTGTATCATTAGATCATTTGATTTTTACAACCCTATAAGGTAGGTGCTTTCTCCATCTATTTTATAGATGGAGAAACTGAGACTGACTTGTCCAGGGACACACAGTCAGTAAATGTCTGTGGCTGGATTTGAACAGATCTTCTTGACCCCTAGTCCTGCACATTGTACTCCCCCTCACCAAGTTGCGGTGGTTTCCATTTCTAATCTGGGCAGCTAGTGGGTGTAATAGACACTACCCCTACACAGTGTATTTATAATATACTGGGGAGGGTAAGAAATGAGCTCTGTGAGACATTATATGCCTTTTGGAATCTCTAATTTTCTTTGTAGGGCAACATGATAATACCCAGGGTGGGCGGAGTATAGAGACCAAATGATGCAGAATACAATCAGACTCTTATATCAGTAAAAATTAGTCTTAGACACCAGAAGATCTATTTTTTTAGGGGGTTTACTGATATAAGTACTTGATCACATGCTGAACTCTGGCATATGTCTCACACAGGGCTCCTTCATTACTGTCCCCAGTATACTGCAATTCCTCCATGTAGGAATGGTGCCTAATAGCTGCCCAAACTGGGTATGGAAACCACTGCAGCTAGGTGGCACTGTGCAGGCTGGCATAAGGGAGATGAGTTCAAATCCAGCCTCTCAATTCTGTCTTTTCTTCTCCTGCCCTATATTAATTCCTTAATAGACCTGAACTTTCCTCCTAAAAGTTGTCCTCACATTCTTTCTTTACAAGAACGTATAAAGGCAACATGGAGTAGGAGAAAGACTTACTGATTACTCAGGGGATTGAAGGATCTAGCTTTAGTTCTGCCATTTTCTTGATCTTCCGAATGTCATTTTCTTTCTCTGAGTCTCATTTCTCTTATTTGTAAAATGAGTAGGGGGAGCTGGATGATTTCTACAATCCCTGAGAGGTTTTACACTCTATGATTCTGGACAACTGATCTCTAGATGATTGATCTATGCTTCTAGATGACTGATTTGAATTTTAATAGATCTTAAATTGCAGTGGGGACCTGGTCTTTTTGCCATAGTGACGGGAATGTTGAAGTACCCTCCTTCTGCCAATGTTTCTAATGTCTTCTTGAGGCTTATCGGGGCTTCAGGGCAATTTTCATAGTCTGGCAATAGTAAATTGGAATAATCTAGGAATTGAAAAGGCAAATGGAAAGGGTGTGAATGTTTATGAGAAGTGTGCTAGAATTAGCTCAAATCTCTTCAAAAAAGCAAGTTTTTACGATTTCAGTGTGAGCATTTACACCTCGGAAATTAAATGCTACCAATCAGGGAGTGATTAATTCTTTTGTTGATTGTCTTGACTTCAGAAAGCGATGGAGAAAAATGTTAATAATGCTGATTAAACTCAAAAGTGTGCCCTAAATACTTCCCCCTCCTCCAGCAACTTGGTTGTTAAATATTTACTGAAACAGCCCTGAAATCATCATTGCTGTTCATTCATTTCCATCATGTCTAACTCTTCATAACCTCATCTGGAGGTTTTCTTGGTCAAGATTTTGGAGAGGTTTGACTTTTCCTTCTCCAGCCCAATATATTGATAAGGAAACTGAGGCAAACAGGAAACTGAGGCAAAACCCTGATTTGCCCAGGGTAACACAACTAATAAGTGTCTGAGGCCAGATTTGAACTCAGGAAGATGAGTCTTCCTGACTCCAGCTCTAGCGTTTTATCCATTGTGAATCCTAGCTGCCCCTAGTTATTTCAAACCTCAGAAAGACTCAGCAGGAAGTTTTTGGCAATGCATGTTTGAACTCTGGGGAATAGAAGACGTAAATGTGATACAGTCACCCTAACGACTAGCAGTAAGGGCTAGTAGCTTTCCATTCAGAAGAATAAGACTTGAGGTCTTGACAGCTACAAGAGTGGTCTATAGCCTTTATGTGTGCAGGAGGTAGGGCTGACCAACAACAGAACAGGAAATGTTTTCTCTATCCCTTGGGCACATAGGTCTAGGCAATCTCATCCTAAAAGAGTGACTGCAGTTCCCATAGGTGTTCATAGAGCATGGGTCAGCATTCCACCCAACCCATACTCTATGTACATTTATGGACATTTCCCTGAAGAAGTAACCTTAGCATTAACAGCAGCAGCTGAAAAAAAAAAGACAGCTTTGGAAACGGTGGAATAGCAGCCAGAGTAGACTATTAGATTGTCAAGGTCTCCGCAGGAACAGATGTCAAGTAAATCAGTGATGTGGGGAGGGGTCTGGAGAAGGATCCCAGATCATTCCAAGAAACTTTTGGAGCCAGAGTCAAGCAGCAGCATGGCACAAATCCATGATGTAAAGGAGCAAACCCAGATCTAAGGCATCTTGGTGGCATGATAGAGTGTTAGATCTGGAGTCATGAAGACTTGAATTCAAATTCTGTGTCAGACACTTATTGGCTGTGTGACGCTAGTCAAGTCACTTGACCTCTTAAAGTCTCAATTGTTTAATAATAACACCTGATTTATAGGTTGCTGTGAGAATTAAATGAAATAATATGTGGAAAGTGTTTTGAAAAATTTAAAGTGTTATATAAATATTTATGATCATCATTATTTTGCCCATCTGTGAGTCAAGGATTAGGAAGGTGAAACCTTTCTGAGGGGAAGATTGACTATGGAGTAGAAATCCTGAGATTTTCCCCGCTTGAGAAGACCATAGTCCCAGATGGAGCCATAAATCTGGAGGGAATATGTTGATCCCTGGGGAAGGTAGAGCTCACCAAAGAAAAAAGTCTTCCTGATTTTGTGTAGATTCAGATCTCTGTTCATAGGATCTTAGATCAAGAGCTGAAAGAGATGTCTAGCTGTCTAGCCCAACCACCTCATTTTACCAATGAAGAAACTGAGGCTGAAGGGAGTTACATTACCTGTAAGGTTGCACAGATAGTACACATCCAAAATGAGATTCGAATCAAGGATGTGTGATTTGAAAAGACACTGCTCTTTCCCTCCATACCATTGTCTCTTTGTTGCAAATATATTTGTTCAATGTTGCAAACCTTGTTAACTTTTTATTTACAAGGTAACAGCTATAGGTGTTTCATGTTCACAAGATAAACATTAGAAATTAGCTGAATTCTGACATCTCTTGGGTTCACCTGTCCTCCATCGACACAAGAGACTGAGATTCCAGATAAAATCAGTGAAGTTTTTAACAAGAGTGAGGAGGTTTTGACCATGGAATTGTAGATATCAAGAAAAATGTTCTTGGCACCATTCCATATTGTCCTGTCCATCACTATAACATATATTTTATGACTTATTTGCCACACACTTTCCCCCTAGGACTTGAAGTCATTTACAGAATTAATAACAATAGCAAGTAGAATCCTCCGATAAAAGGTCTATGTTCAAGGATTGGCTGGTAAATGTTTAACAAACAGCTCTCTCCTTTTCCCCTACCCCAAATGGATGTCCAGTACAGTTTTAAGTTTAATCTACATTATTAATATTTTTTGCCATTACTTTTTTAAGCCTTTTTAAGCCAAAAGAGTAAATCAAACCCCAATTTGTAGCATTTGCCAGTTTCCAAGGTGTAAATGCTCACACTGAAAATTTAACAATTGGTTCTCACCAGCTGGCACAAGATAGCTCCAGCACATGCCTGCCTATACGTCAGAATTTTTCAAGCTGAAAGTTATCTGAAAGATCATTTCCTCCAGCACCTTCATTTTAAAAATAAGGAAATTTAAGGCCCAAAGAAGACAGGTGACTTCTCCAAGTTCACAAATAAGTAGGAGAGCCAAGACTCAAAACCAACTCTTTTGATTACCAATATTATCTCCAGTATAAGTACCATGTTTATTCCTGATGCTTTATCTGTGGACTAAAATTTCAGGTGGGTCCTACTCAGGACCTAAGGTTATGCTTTGTCAGTAGAAAACCAGCCCAGCTAGAATGGCTTTTCACCAAAAGACTAGCTGACTAAGTGGTGACATTTTTTTTTTTTGGCCACAGTAATTAATGAAATCATCTCCTGCGGTACAGAAGAATTTTAATATGTGTCATTAGAGGATACAAAATCATTGATTTTTGTTGGTTTTAAGAAAATATTCCAATTCAAAATAAACAGAATAACTATAGTGGAGGAAGGTAGGCAGAGAAATCAATGTTAACAAGCATATGGGATATGATCGTATTTATTAGTATAGTAGAGCCTAGAATTTATGTCTCAGATTCCTGGCAGCCAAGTTAAAAATTTGAAATCTAATTACTTGAAACAAAAAAGCATATACATTACTCTGGAGAGATAGTTCTTTTCCTGGCATTGACTTCAAAGAGAATTTTATCATTATAAAACTTCGTATATCAAATATCATGATGAGTAGTGTTTTCAATGATGGTTTTGCAGAAGACAACAAAAAGAAGTTTCTTATCTTGACTTTCTACAAAAGGCATAGCATATTTTACATTGATGGAGACATTGCTATAGTATGTGAGGAAAGAAATAGCTCTGGTACACTATTTCTTGAGGGATGTCATTTAATCATGGGATATAGTTTAGGAAAAACTAGAAGAACAACTAATTAACACGTTCAGAGATGGTCTCTCTCAAGTGTCAAATGCCTCAGGTCTGTCTTGGCAATCCTCCATTTTCTCCTCCTTTGTTCCAATCTTAGAGGATGAGGTGTTCCTTCTTAGCAAGCAAAACCACTCTACTAGTACCCTTGATCCCATTTCCTCCAATCTCCCCCAGGAGCGTGCCCTTTAAATCTCTGTATAATTTTCAGCAAACCATTCCTTATTTGCTAGCTTCTTTCCTGCTACCTACAAACATGCTAAGATCTCCCCCATCCTAAAAAAATCCCTTCATTTTACCCTAAGTGTTCACCCTGTATCTTTCTCCTTTTTTACAGCCAGTCTAGAGGAGGTGGAGAGGGAGGTCTATATTCATTTTCTCTGCTGTCTCACTTCTCACTCATTTCTCAATCCCTTGTTATCTGACTTCTATCCACACCACTATACTGAAACTACTATATGCAAACTTGCTGATGATTTCTTTATTGTTAAATAAAACAATGATTTTCTCAGTTAGCTACTCCTTCATTCTGGACAATTTTCCCGGATTTTCATGACACTTCTTTCCCCTGTTCTCCTCTTCCCTGTTTGACCAAGCCTTCTCAGTGTCCCATGAATAATCTTCATCCATTCCCCAGCTCCACTTCCCTCCCCTCTCCACACCTACATATCATAAGTATATGTTCTGCACCCTCTCCTCTCCTCTTCTTCTAATCCTTGTCAACTTCTTTGGACTCAGCTATCATCTTTATGCAGATGACTCCCAAAATGACACTTGATTATCACAGTATAATGGAGAAACCCCAAAGTTCAATATTCCGCCCCCGCAGTAGACAGCCTTAGAACAGCAACATAGAATCATACAATTTAGTGCTGGAAGAGACTGTAATTCAACCCCTTTGTTTTATAGATCAGGAAACGAGGACCATGAAATATAAAAAGTGACTTGATACACAGGTAAGTAAGAAGTAGTAAGAAGTAAAACTGTGATTCACACTCAGGTCTCCTGATGGCAAATATAGGGTGTGCAATAATTAATAAGGAAAGGGTTAAGGACACAAGTGAACTAAGGGAACTCCTCTATCCCCTATGAGCTGAGGGTTGGGTCAAAATTCAGTGGAGATCCATCACGCCAAGATGAATGGTTTGCTCTGTACTTTGTGGAATGGACACTCTTAGCCCAATTAGTTCCTAATCTACCCTCTGAGCCTCCAGTGTCAGGGAATGAATCCAGTAGGACATGCCTAGATCTTCCAGGTTCTTAAAATACTTGGGGGTTTCATAATCCTTCACTTCATAACCAGAGACCCAAGGGAAGATTCCTGGAATTTTTCAGTGATTTTGCATGGCACAGTGTGTATGGCAGTATGTCATTAAGACTAATGAAAACCTATGAATGAAAACATGGAAAGTTATAGACCAAACTAAAAAGTAAATAGTAAGCTTACCACAGATACAAAGGAAAGGAAAGTCACTGTCTATGATTAATATTTCTTCTTATCCACTTAACTATTCTTCAAGACAGGAGTGTCATTCTTAAAAGGACAGTATCATCATTCATTAAAAAAAAGTCAGGAGATAACTGTCAAACTCACAATTCTTTCATTTAAC
This sequence comes from Potorous gilbertii, assembly GCA_028658325.1. Classification (NCBI taxonomy): domain Eukaryota; kingdom Metazoa; phylum Chordata; class Mammalia; order Diprotodontia; family Potoroidae; genus Potorous; species Potorous gilbertii. The sequence continues at coordinate 107,315,421 of CM053772.1, read as the reverse complement.
AACTTAAGTTAAATAGTGACATTACTATTCTTCTTTTAGCACCTTTTAAAGTGCGATCACATGGACAAATAAATTCTATTATAGGGCCTGCTGACATTTCTGCAACTCACAGGGCAGGTTTCCCAAAGGATGGCTATGCTAGATTGAAGATTCTCTGTGGGTCCACATCCACTATCCCTATAACTCATAAGCCTTCATATATTTACTATTAGTGGTTAATAAGAACATACAATTAAAAACAGAGGCAGGTATGGACAAAATAGAGAATATTCATGGAGGAGCACACATGTAAGGAATACATGTGCCCAGGGAATGTGTGTCAAAGGGTGTCCTTGTAGAGGACTCGTGTAACCAGATTAGAGTCACTTTAATTCCATCCCACAGCCACACTCAGGAATAGCCTGGTGGGAAGCATTCTTTTTAAAAGGAAGATAGTGGGGAAACTGAGCAAGGAGGATCCCCTGAAACCCCAATAGTTTTTGGTGTCCCAGAATTGAACTTCAACATAAACTTTTTCTATTTTTCCACTTATATTAGAGTGCATAAAAAGCTCAGAAACAAACTAAATCCCAAGGACAAATCATTGTCTCTTTTACCTGTGTAGCCTCAGAAGTATATATTCCTTTTTTTTTTTACAAGCAGTAAAAGGTGACCTGTTAAGTGGTTAAATGAAACTGGTATTCTGGAGAACTTCTAAAATTGAGGGAACACAATTAACAGGAGGCTAAAGCCTCAGAGGAACTATCTGGCCACTCCCTGTACTAGAATTATCAAACCTAAGGTGGCAGGCTGCAACAATCCCCCTCCCCAACAAAACTTGAGATATCCTAAACTAGATTAAAATAGAAACGTGAGATGTTTAACAAAATAAATGAAAATACAATATAGATCATGTTAATGTGTGCTTTTTAAAGTCAATATGCAAGTTGGCAGTGATCTGTTTCTATTTGACTTTGACATCATTGCCTTACACCATTTTGGCGGTGACGTTCAAGTTTAATTTAATGGTAAAGTTGAAATTTACCCTGAGAAAGCGTTATGGATTCAGGTTTAAATCGGGGCTATACAACAAAATACTTTTGAGACTTCATGCAACTCACTTAAACTTTTCCTGGATTGTAGTTTCCTCATCTGTAAAATCCCATCTTTCCCAGCCTCTTAATTCTCCCCTCTTTTGTTTTTTCAATTTATTTTTAACATTCTCTCCTCCCTCTAGCTTCCCTTCCATCCATTGAAAAGGCAAGCAACATAATATCAATTATACTTGTGAAATCATGCAGAACATATTTCCATATTAGTCATGTCACCCCCATAAAAAAAAGAAAAAGAATGAAAAAAATTGTTCTTCATATTCCTTCATCAGTTCTTCCTCTGACAGTGGACAGTGTTTATCATCATGAATCTGTCAGAATTGTCTTGGATCATTGTGTTGATCAGAGTAGCTAAGTCTTTCACAGTTAATTATCATTACAATGTTGCTGTTACTTTGTACAATGATCTCCTGATTCAATTCGTTCTGCATCAGTTCATACAGGTCTTCCCAGGTTTTTCTGAAACCATCCTGCTCATTGTTTCTTATAACACAATAGCATTCCATCAGAATCATATGCCACAACTTGTTTAGTCGTTCCCCGATAGATAGGTTTCCCCTCAGTTTCCAATTCCAAAAATATTTTTGTACATAAATCCTTTTCCTTTTTCTCTGATCTCTTTGGGAAACAGATCTAGTAGCAGTATTATAGAGTCAAAGGATATGCAGTTTTATAACTATTTGGGCATTAGTTTCAAATTGTTCTCCAGGATGGTTGGGCTAGTTCACAATTCCACTTGTATTGTCCCTATTTTTCTGCATCCTCTCCAGTATTTGTTATTTCCCTTTTCTATCATGTTAGACAACTTGATAGATATGAAGTGGTAACTCAGAGTTGTTTTAGTTTGCATTTCTCTGATCAATAGTGATTTATGTCATTTTTTTCTCTGACTATAGATGGTTTTGATTTCTTCTGAAAGCTGCTAGTTCATATTCTTTGACCATTTATCAAGGGGAATGACTCTTATTTTTATAAATTAGATTCAGTTTCCTATATATTTGAAAAATGAAGTCTTATCAGAAAAATTTGCTGTAAAATATTTTTTATGTTACTTCATTGTCTATGGTACTTTTAAAGTAAAATGTAATTTCCCTGATAATCTCTTTAAATTAGGTTTATTTTTGGTTTTGCTTTGTCTGAAATCATGATTGCTATCCCCACCATTTTTACCTCAGTTGAAGCATGACAGATTCTGTTGCAGGCCACGATTTTAACTCTGTGTGTGTGTGTGTTTCTATTTCAAGTGTATCTCTTGTAAACATAGTGTTGGATTCTGGTTTCTAATTGATTTTGATATCCACTTCTATTTTATAGGTTAGTTTATCCCATTCATATACACAGCTATGATTATAAACTGTATTTCCCTCCATCTGATTTTCTTCTATTTGTACTTCTTTCTATTCTATTCTCTCTCTCTCTCTCTTTCCCCCTCTATCTCTATCTCTCTGTCTCTGTGTGTCTCTGTCTCTGTCTTTCTCTCTGTCTCTATCTCTCTTTCTGTCTGTCTCTCTGTTTCTCTCTCCTCATCCCTCCTTAAAAGTTGTTTTGCTTTCAACCACTGTCTCACTTAATCTACTCTCTCCCTTTTGTCATCCACTCTTCCTTTTCTCTTATCCCCTTCTCTTTCTACTTCTCTATTGGGCAAGATAAATTTCTATACCCAACTGAGTGTGTGTGTGTGTGTGTGTGTGTGTGTGTGTGTGTGCATTCTTCAATCTCTGAACCAATTCTGATAAGAATGAGGCTCAAGAATTGCCCACTTCCACATTTTCCATTCACTGTAAAAGCTTTTTCTTATATACATACCCCTTTTATGTGAGACTTGTTCTTCTCCCTTCCCCCTTCTCCCACTGCATCCCTCTTTCTTACCTCTTTATTTTATTTTAGATCATCCCAATGTAATCAATTCACACCTATACCCTCAGTCTATGAAGACTCCTTCTAACTCTCCTAATAATGATAAAATTCCTAGGAGTTATATGTATCATCTTTATCATTTAAGAATATAAATAGTTTAATATTATTGATCAGGAAGATAGAATGCCATGCTTGAAATCAGGGAGACTAATTTTCCTGAGTTCAAATCCAACCTCAGACACTTAATACCTGTGTGACCCTGGGCAAGTCATTTAACCCTATTTGTTCCTCATCTGTAAAATGGGTTGGAAAAGGAAATGGCAAAACACTTCAGTATCTTTGCCAAGAAAACACCAAATGGAGTCATAAAGAATGTGACACAACTGAAATAGCTGAACAACAACAATCTTTTTGAGTCCCTTATAATTTTTCTTTCATTCCTCTTTTCATGCTTCTCTTGAGTCTTGTGTTTGAATGTCAAATTTTCTATTCACCTCTGATCTTTTCATCAGGCATGCTTGAAAGTCCTCTATTTAATTAACTATCTACTTTTCCCTGGAAGGGTTATGCTCAGCTTTGCTGGTTAGGTTATTCTTGGTTGTAATCCTAGCAAATTTTACCATCCAAAATATCATGTTCCTAGGAGTTTTCATTTGGAGATCTCTTTCTGCTTTTTTCAATTTCTATTTTCCCCCCTGGAAATAAAACATCAAGACAATTTTCCTTTATAATTTCTTGAAATATAATGGCTAAGATTTTTTTTTGATCATGACTTTCAGGTAGTCCAATAATTCTTAAATTATCTCTTCTTTATCTGTTCTCCAGGTCAGTTGTTTTTCTGAAGAGATATTTCACATTTTCTTCTATTTTTTTTATTTTATTGTTTCTTAATGTCTCATGAAGTCGTTACCCATTTGACCAATTCTCATTTTTAAGGAATTTTTCTTTCAGTTTTGTATTTCTTTTTTTTCATTTAGCCGGTTTCATTTTTTCTCCATTATTTTTTGTACCTTTTTTTTTTTTTTACCAAACTGTTATTTCCTTTTTCATAATTTCCTTGCATCACTCTTGTTTCTTTTCCCAGTATTTCCTCTACCACTCTTTCTTTTTCAGGGTATTCTTGTTAGGCTTGTATTTAGTCTGAATTTTTCTTTGAACTTTGCTTGTAGATGTTTTTATGTTCTTGTCTTCTTTTGCATTTGTGTCTTGGCCTTCTTTGACATTGTAATAGATTTTTATTGTCAAGTTCTTGTTTGTTTACTTGCTTATTTTTCTACATTATTTCTTGACTTTGAACTTTATTTTAAAGTTGGGCTCTGCTTACCTGGAGTGCAGAGACTCTGTCCTAAGTTCCAAGCTTTTTTGGTGCTGCTGTTTTCAAAGTTAGTTCTAGGTATCTGCAAATTTTCAGTACTTCTAAAGTAGTATGCTTTGGGGATAGTTGTGGTCACTGCTCTCCTGGTCTGCACTCTGGTCTTTACCCAGGAATGGTCCCTGCTCCCATGGAACTGCAAATACTGACTCTCCTCTCCCTTCTGGAACTGTGATCAGTTCCTTTCTGCCCTGTGACCCAGAACAGTGCATGGATAATTAAACTGGATCTTGCACTCAGTGTCAGCTCAGGGCCCCCTGTAATCTCTTTCTGACCAGTTACCAAATCTCCTTGCCATCTCTGGGCTACAGGCTCCTGAAGTTGCTGCTGCCACTGTGGCTGTCACTTCCAATATCCACAGCTCATGTTGCCACCAGGTGCTCTCTGAACCGGCCCCCACCTTATTGTCCAATGACCTCTCCTACTGAGTTCCTAAGTTGTGTTAGGTTGAAGAGATGTCTCACTTGACTTTTTGTTGCCTCTGCTGCTCCAGAATTCAATATGAGACACTTATTTTAAGTTTTTTGGAGGTTTTGTCAGAGTTCACCTCAGTTGCTAACTCTACTCTGTCTTCCCTCTCTTAATTATTTCCTATTTCTCCTGTATATAGCTTCTTTGTACATATTTGTTAGCTTGTTGTCTTTCTCATTAGACTGCAAGCCAGTTGAGGACAGGGACTGTCTTTTGCCTCTTTTTGTATCTCCAGCATTTAGTACAGCACCTTGCACTTAATAAGCACTTAATAAATGTTTATTGATAGATTAATGATTGTAAAATTCATTGAGTTAGAAAGATGTCTACCTCAACCACATGAAGACCTTTCCAAGTGGATTGGGTGGATGAGAACAATCTGTTCCAACAGACGTGAAATTGGCTGAAGCAGATGTTACGGAATTCTTAGAGCTTGTTCAAGTACCAAGAATGCCAAGGTCATCCACTGCATCCTGAGCTATCGCCAGTGGTCCTGACTTTTGCCCTGCCACTGTAGTTTTATGACCCAGGAAGAAAGAGTGAGGTTGGAAACTCATCACGATATTACCCATGATGTCATCAATCCTCTTCAAAGACAAAGGATGAACACTAGCAATGATTGTAAAAACAGACTTAATCTGTGTGGATCTAGAAGTTCCCTCCTGGATCAAAATATCTATGATCTGTGATCCCATTGTCCAGATTTTACAGGTTTGTTCACTAGTCAGACAGCTGCATGTCATGTCAAATATGATATATAGGTAACTGAATAATACAGGGACAAAAATCTAAATTATTTAGTAGGCTCACCAAGCTCCTTCCTGGTCACATTATTAGGTCAACCCAACTCTATCACTCTTTAGACTGAAGGTCTGAATTTGTTAAGAAAGTTTCCAGCAAGACAGAAAAAAAGTGAGGAAATAGATTTTTATGGCAAAATAGTTTTTTTGATTCACAGAATTTTAAAAGGATCGAAGCACGTGGAGGAGGGAAATGGGCCTGAGGAAACAGTAAAAAAAGTTAGTTTTAGGAGAAAATAGCTGGGTTTTGATGAAAAGTTTAGAAATCATTCAAGTAAGTCCTATTAGTCATTTTTTCTCCTGAATCTAAACCTTTGTTTGCAAAAGCTGGTCAGTTGGCTATAGTCAAGGTAGACAGAAATGTGTTCTTACTTCTACACAGAGAGGTGGCTTGCCATGATTCATAGGTATATCATCATCATCAATATCATCTATCTCAGGTTAAAATTGCTATTTTCCTTCAAATTAAAGCATAAGGTACATAGGTACTTTATAACATGTTTAGTAATTGATTTTATTGTTTCCAATGCTTATCACTGAAAAATTAAAAGTATCTTAGCACATAGTATCTGGGACATAGCATGCATTTCATAAATATTTGTTGCCTGAAATGTAGAAAATACCACATAAGCCCCAATTAATTAAAACTGGCCCTTCATGTTCCTCTGTTTGACTGTGGATTAGTGGCTCCTTCCCTAGAGCTGGGATTTTTGCAAACAACCAATTTCTTCAAATACTTTGTATGTCTTCCTACTCTGTCTATACTTTCATATGTCATTCCCAGCTTCTCTTCCTATATACCTTTCCTCAAAACACCTACTTGTTATCACAAACTCTGGAGGGGAAATAGAATTTTAAAAGGGAAAAACCATTGGTTGAAACAATAGATACAAGGGCCTATCACTCAAATATTTTTCTAGGACTGCTATTTTAAACTTCAGAAATACAGATTGGGGAGTCATGGACTGTTAAAATTCATGAAAAGAAAATAAGGGTGAGGGTTGGGAGTGGCCTGAAACTGAATACATATCAATAGTGTGATATCACAGCCAAAAAGAGCAAAGGACATCTCTTAGACTTCTTTCAGTGAGGCATGATGTTCAAAAGGAGGAAGATGAAATCTTTTACAATCTGACTCCAGCCTGCCATCCAAGAGACAATTCTAATTAAATTATGCCTAATAAGTAAACAAAGCTCTCAATGTACAACAGAAATGGGTAGGGATCAAGTGATTTATTCCTACACACAAAAGGAATGATAAAGATAAAGAACTCTAACACCAAATATTGAATTAACATATTTGATAGTTTCCAGTAACAACATATGTAACTATAGTTACAATAATTTAGGATATTGTGAATCAGAACATAGACTCATTTGGAAAGACTGCTGATCAGCTATGTTACATTTCACCTCAGAACTGCACTATCTTACTGTTCTTAGAACTTGTCTGCTGGGAAAAAATTGATCAGACTTGAACTTTGTGGTGCTCTGTTTGTTCTTTATAGTTGTTTGTTTGTTTTGGTCAATGGCTATCCTTTTTGAATCAGAAGTTTTCCCTGCTGTCAGCCAATGCCCCCTCAGGCCACATCAGCCACTGACTTCAGAGACCTCCCAGGACCTTTTTAATAAAGTTACCACCACCAATTCCAGATAGGTACACTATGGGATGGATATTATTCATCTAAGATTAGGAAACAGCAAACATAAGAGAAGAAGACAAAGAAATGATTCTTTTCCCCATTCAACAATTTGGCCACAACCTAAAATTTTCATACTTTGCATCCAGAAAAGAAGAGAGAGGCAGAGAAATGGGTAGCTTTTTTAGTTACATCCATTGGTTCATTGACTTTTCTGGCCCAATAACCAATTAGGGAAACTCTTCATTATCTCAAAATTTGAGGTCTTTAACTTTGAGTCATAATTTGGAATTATGTGAGTAAAGCTATGAATCTTATCATTCCTTTAATCTGATAGTGATTCCACTCATAGATAACTTCATGTAGGTCAAATGCAGAAAGAAAAGTTCCACATATTCCAAAATATTTGTTGCAGCATCATGTTTTGTAGTAGCAAAGGAGTAGTCGGGAAGTAGGTACATATTAATCGAGGAATGGATAAACAAACTATAGCATATGAATGCAATGCAATACTATTGTCCTATATACAGGAAAATACTGAGAAACATAGTTAAGATTTTATGTGAAGCAAAACAGAGTAAAGTTAGTAGAATTAGGAGAATAACGCACACAATGTCGCCATGCTTCATAGACACAGGAAGAGTAAGGTTGCCTGTATAGGTACTGTAAGTACTGAAACAGATGTCCAAAAATCTCTCTAGACATAAACATATAAAAGCTGGATTCTCTCATCTTAAAATTCTAAACTAGGTTGCATTTTAAATTATTCAATAACCTCCCTGCCTTTTCCTCAATATAAACTGAAATAGTGGAAAGAACCCTTATGTTTGGGTAAGGGACTGGGCAAGTCACAATCTCTCTGAGGTTTAATTTCCTCATAAAATGAGGGTAATTACATTTTCCCCTAAGAATGTCACAGGGCTATTTCAAGGAAAACACTTTGTAAACATTGAAGTATTAATGTTGTTGTTGTCAATTACAAAGATCAGATCCACAGATTTTCAGCAACCATACTATTCTTTTTTTGTTCTTAATTAATTAATTTTCTTTTTTCAACAATTACTTCCATAAGTTTTAAATTTTTCTCTTCTCCTCTCCCTTCCCACAATGGCATGCAATTTTATATGGGTTCTCCACATACGTACTTATTAAACACATTTTCACATTAGTCATGTTGTATAGAAGAATTAAAATGAATGGAAAAAACCATGAGAAAAACACCAAGCCACATACTGATTTTTCAATTACGCATATGAATTTTGGTACCTCCATGGATCTGTGATCTCATTGATTTGGGCATTTCCTCCAGTGATGTAGATTGCAGCTCATCCATGTAAATTATGTACTACACTGAAAGCTGTTTCTAATTTGGGGTTAGGGTGTTTGGGCACTTGGTAATTCTGAAATAACTCATGTGATCTCTGTTTACTCTGCTACACTTAGCCTTCCTTAAGTCTAGTCTCATTTAGTCTCATTTATTTGAGAAACAAAAGAAAAACAGACAAGTAAGTAAACAAATAAATGAATGAATGAGTGAAAAGAATGATTAAGGCCTGCAATCTTTATTAATAAACGTGTGATATTGTCTATGGCTAGCTATTGAAAGCTAAAAAGTTTGTTTTTGGTTTGGTTTTGCTTTTTACTCAAGGATCTATTTCAATTGGGGATCCTTCAGACACCCAGGTCCACATAGGCTGAAACACTAGAAGGGCTAGGAACAATGAACTCCTCTGTTATCTGGGAGCCATGGAGCTGAACCAGGGGAAAGAGTGACATGTGAGAGCTCCTCTCCCATTCATTCTTTCTCCTCTCTCTCTATTCTCTTTATTTTCCCACCTCCTTAGTCATCCTTATAACTGGAAATGGATTCAGAAGTAGCCTAGCAAGGGCTATAAAGCTACCAAAAAAAAAGTAACCTTGCAAACTAAAACCTACAGTTTTAGGGATTGTTATTCTATTTTTAATCCTTTGAATTCTTTCTTGACTTTGAATTGTAGGCACTCTTACAAGTTAGAAATGAAAGTGCCATGCCTTTCAAAGATGAAATTAAATGGGAGTTATATTTCTTACTCCTCTGTCCTCCTAATTGAACCTTGAGATTTAAAATCCATTTAAAGAGAAAGGTCATTCATTCACTGGAGCCTTTTCCTCCACACATTGTTTCACCCTACCACTTGTAGTGTATGTACATTTTAAAATGGCTATTAATTCACTCCAGTGCAAGAATAGGAAGTATCTGAGATTTCAGGGAGATTACATCTTTCTGTCTCATGAAGTTTTGATGCTTTGGTTCGCAACTCCTGCAGGAGAGAAGGGCTCATTCATTTCTCAATATCTGTATCTGCTGATAGTTTTGTGTGGGGCCTTGCTGGTCCGATCCCTTAAGACCCTTACAGGTATATTAAGTAACAGAGGAGTGCATTAAGTACTCACAGGGGAGAGCTCTGTTGATAGAAAAATAACATTTCTGACTAGAAAGAAAATTCTCGCATCTCAAAGTTGTGCATAAGTGTTCTTATCCTCTAGAATATTTCTGGTTTTTTACACCCCATGGATCCAAAAGACACTTTTTTACAACTGGCAATGGATTGCTTTTAGGCACCATTTCTGAAGCAGAAATTTGTTTTTCTTTTATGTGTTTATTTGCAGGTTTATTTCCTCTTGCCATCATTGATATCCTTCTGAAATGGCACTATTGGCAACATTCTATCAGCTTGGCTAAGTGTGACTGAGGTTTATCATCAGATTGTAAGCTCCTTGAGGACAGGTGTCTTTTGCTTCTTTTTGTACCCCCAGCACTTAGCATAGTGCTTACAAGAAAATAGGAGCTTAATGAACATTTACTCATTGACTGACCAAAAAAATCAGTATATGAGCAACCATCCCTTCCACATTGGATGAATAAACATGGAGCTTGTATTAAACTTATTGTCTGACACCAGTCTTTGCTAGGTCTGTCACTCAAGGCCAACTGTATGAATAAATTGCTCCAATCCATCATGGAAATGTTCTCCTCTTGGCAATATTGCCCAATGAGAAGGGATTGAGCGCGTTCACACACATACACATGCACAAAAATTAGATATGGATACGCTTCTCTCTTTTTTATTGTACTCCATATCTTCAGGCACCTGGGAACATAAAGACATATCACACAGCCCCCTCAGTGCCTTCCCCAGAGGCATAGCAGGACCACATACCACAATATAAAAATTCATATCATCACAGCCAAACCATTCCAAGCCCTTCAGAACCCACTCAAATACCACATTGTAATTCCTACTAGGGATGTTCTGATGATGAGGGTGATGTTGCATGCCTGTAATCCTTGTTACTGGGGAAGGCTAAGGCTTCTGAATAGCTTGAATTCATGAGATCTGAGATGGAGGAGGTCTAAATTCAATCAAATGTCTGCACTAAGTCTGGCACCAATATCATGAGTCCAGGGAGCAGAAAGTCACACCAGGTTATTGAAGGAGGGATAAACTTTTTCCACCCTGGAAAGTTAAAAACCAAAAAACAGTAGATTAAAGAATTCAAAGTGATCAGCATCTGTGCGTGGTCATTGTACATCCATTCTAGGTAAGGTAGGGAGACCCAGTCTCAAAAAGAAAAAAATGCTGGCATGGTCAGGGTAACACCAGCAGTGAAGACAATGTAAAGCTTCCTCCCCTACTAAATGTCAAGAGAGCTTCTACTACTTGCGTCTAGAGGAATCTCAGCTGCTATCTTCAACCTATATCCTCTTGTTTGCAGCCGATCTTTGATGGTGACTCTGATGCTTACCTCTAGGAACTCTTCGTAGCTGGGCTCTTTCTATAATACCTTTTGCCAATAAGAACCGTGTAAGTTCTAGGGTGCCAAATCTCCCCTTGGGCTAAATGATTCATAAAATTAGAGCTGTATTCCTTTGGTAGAAAGCCTAATTAAAACATAAATACCATCAGGAGCAGGGGTGAATTAGAGCCAGTTTGAATTCAGAACGAATTGTCGAATTTTCAATATAAGCATTTATAGCTCATAAATCAGAGAACACTACAAATCAGGGCTTGATTGATAGCTTTGTATATTGTCTAGATCCAACAAAATGTTGGGGAAAATGTGAATAATGCAGATTAAACTTAGAAGTGTGTGCTGATCAGTTCTCTACCCTCACCCCCCCATATTGTGGAATGTTGGGAATGTTGTGGAAAATTTATCAACATGCCCCTGCCTAGGAGGAATAATACTTTAAGTCTTATCAGTCCTTTACACCTCAGTATGATTGTGTTTAGACTAGAGACAGCCTTGAATAATGGAAAGAGACCTAGAATCAGAGCGGTTAAGTGCTCATCCACAATAGAGGAGAAACTATTTGGAAGGAAAATAAAACAATACATATAGATCTTAGCAGTATTCATTTATTGTATGAATTTAACCAATGGGGCAGCTAGGTGGCCTAGTGGATAGAGTACTGGGCCTGGAGTCCGGAAGAATGACCATCCTGAGTTGAAATCTGGCCCCAGATACTTCCTAGCTTAATCCCTGGGCAGGCAAGTTACTTAGTACTTTTTGCCTCAGTTGCCTCATCTGTAAAATGAGCTGGAGAAGGAAAAGGCAAACCACTCCAGTATCTTTGCCAGGAAAACTCCTAATGGGGCCATGAAGAGTCAGATATGACTGAAAAATGACTAAACAACAAATGAATTTAACCAAATTCATTCAAGCCAATCATCAAAGTCCATTCTATTAAGGCAGAGATTGTTAACCTTTTTATGATACATCATGAATCCCTCTGGCAATCCGCATCATTCTCAGGATAAGGTTTTTGAGTGCAATAAAATAAAATTAAGTAAGATTACAAAGGAAGTCATTATAGCAAATAGGAATAATATGAAAATATTTTAAAAAACAAATTCACAGACTCTCGCTTGAGATCGCCTTATTATGAGCACCTTGAAGGTAGAAATTGTATTTTATTTTATTTTGGTGTCCCTGCAATGTGGAGAAGTTTGAAAAATCAGTTTCTGCTGTGTATAAAGGAAGGCACTAGGAAGAGCTTGTTCCTCATGCTGTCTTCCAGACCTCCAATGGCAAGTTTGAAGAGTCTGAGGAAGTAGTTAGTATGAATCAAGGCTTAATGAAATCCAGAGAGGAGAAAGGAGAGCATTCCAGGCTCTGGGCACAGGAAAAATGCCTGGAGCTAAGAGATGGATCTTCTTGTTCATGGAACAGCCAGGAGGCCAGTGTCACTTGTGGGGAGTAAGGTGTGTGTTTATCCTTCATTGCCGAAGAAGACCATGCCATCAGAGAAATAATGACATGACTTGCACTTGACTTTGTTTTGAGTGAGGGAGGGCTGTGCAGGTCACCAGTCCCACTTTCCCTCCAGAGTCATCTGAATCCAGTGATCAGATACTCATCAGGATGAGGCAATTGGGGTTAAGTGACTTGCCCAAGGTCACATAGCTAGTGAGTGTCAAGCGTTTGAGGTGAGATTTGAAAAGTAGGAGGGGATTAAGTTATGCACAGCTTTGAATGCCAAACAGAACACTGGATCAAACACAGAACACTGCTCTTAGAGACAGTAGGAAATCACTAGAATTTATTGAGTAGGTAAGTAACTTGATTTGACCTTTGTTTTAAGAATATAAAAGCCATACTTAATGGCTGAATAGAGAATAGATTGGAATGGGAGAGGGTAGAGGCATACAGCAAACCCTCCAGGAGGCTATTGCAATAATCCAATTGCAAGACAATCCCAAAGGACTAATGATAAGCATATTATCCATCTCCAGAGAAAGAACTGATATTGATTGAATATAGAAGGAAGCTTGCCATTTTTTACTTCCTTTCTTCCATAGTTTTGAGTTTTGTGTAAAATGACTAAGATGGCAGTGCTTTACATAAATTACACATGTATAACCTATATCTTATTGCTTACTGTCTGCTCTAGAGTGGTGGTGGTATCAGAGGTGGTGGTGGGGGCATATTTGAGAGATGTTGCAAAGGTGAAATTGGCAGGTCCTGGCAACAGATTAGATATAGTGAGGAAGGGGGATGAGAGATGGAGCCCAGGATGATCCCTAGGTTGTAAGCCTGAGAGACTGGGAGGAAAGATAGGAGGGAGGGGGAGAGGTTTGAGAGAAAGATAACGAGTTCAATTTTGGATATATTCCATTTAGGATGTGTACTGGATATCCAATTTTAGATATTGAAATTAGAGGTAACAATGGACATTGAGGTAGGAAAGGTAGATTCGAGAATCATCAGCATAAAGAGGGCAATTAAATCCATGGGAACTGATGAGATCACCAAGTGAAGTTGTATAAAGGGAAAAGACACAATGGCCTGAGACAGAATCCTGAGGGCATGATCTGGAAGAGGTCTTCAACAAAAGACACTGGGAAGGAGTAGTGGGATAGGTAGGAAGAAAACCAGAAAAGAGAGGGGTCCAAAACCTAGAGAGAAGAAAATATCGAGGAGAGAGTGATCCACCATATTAAAGATTGCAGAGATGTCAAGTATATCGAGGACTGAGAAAAAATCGTTTCTTTTGCCATTGATATAATCATATTATTTTTGTTTTCATTTTTTTTAGCTCTAAATTTTTTTTAAAATAAATTTATTTAACTTTTTACATTCATTTTCACAAGATTTTGGGTTCCAAAATTTTCTCCC
>CM053772.1:107277758-107301030 GCA_028658325.1 Potorous gilbertii | reverse complement strand
TAAGCATATCTCTTCATCGTCGTCAGAGAGGAATGGCGGAATTAATTTCTCAAGAAAATAACCATCTATGGTCTTAGTTTTTTTCCCTTTTCTGGGCGTTTTCCCAGCCAGTTACTTGACTTTTGAGAGTCCTCTCCACCCCCCTCTTGTTTTCATTTTTAACATGATTTGGTCTGCTAATTGTCTTCCTAATATGTAGCTATCCTTGTATTTTAGTGGAAGACTAACTTGGTTACAAGGAATAATTTTAACATAAAAGCTATTTGCCAACATTTAATGGATAAAAATATTAATTGCATAATATTGATCTATAGTCCTCTTCCTTATTTTTTCCAGGTTAGATATTAGGATATTTTTTTCTCTTAGAAAGAATGAGAGAGGACCTTTTTTCTCTATTTTGGAAACACTGAATTCATGGCCACCTAGTTCAAACACCTCTTTTCATGTAGCACTTCATTTATAGTCCATTTATTTTTTATTTTTATGATTTGGTTGTTTGAAATCTATTATGAGATTCTTTTATATTTTAAAGATGAGTTCATCTCCTTTACACTCTGAGTTGTAATAATTGATTTTCCCTCCATCATACTCTGCTGTGTTCTTTTAAATCAGTAAAGCACAATTCTCTGTTATTGCACTATCATTTCAAATGTAGATTTGAGATGGGGAAGAGAGAGAAGAGAGGGAGAGTGAAGGAAATAGAGAAAGAGAAAGGGGATGAAGGGGGAAGAGGAAAAGAGAGGGGGAGGGAAGGAAAAAGAGATAGAGAGACACATATCATATCAGAATGGCAAATATAACAAAAAAGGAAAATATTGGATGTGGGAATGCAGGGGATGTGAGAAAATTGGGACACTGATGTTGGTGGAAAGGACCTATTTGTACAAAAATATTTCTAGTAGCTCTTTTTGTGGTGGCTAAGAGTTGGAAATCAAAGGGAATGTCTAAACAAGTTGTGGTGTATGTTTGGAATGGAATGGAATATTATTGTGCTCTAAGAAATGACAGAAAATGATTTCAGAAAAAACTGGACTTACATGAACTGATGCAGAGTGAAGTGAACAGAACTAAGAGAATGTTGTACACAGCAACAACCATATTGCTTGATGAAGAACTGTGAGAATAGAACAGCCATTCTTAGTAATACAACGATCCAAGACAATCTAAAAGGACTAATGATAAAGCATACTCTTCATCTCTAGAGAAAGAACTGATATTGATTTGAATACAGTCTTGAAGCTTGCCATTTTTCACTTCCTTTATTTCATATTTTTGAGTTTTATACAAAATGACTAATATGGAAATGCTTTACATAAATCACACATGTATAATCTATATTTGCTTTCTGTCTCTGGGAGAGGGGAGGGGAGAGAAGAGAGGAAAGAATAGAATTTGGAACTCAAAACTTTTAATAAAAATGTTTTAAAAATTAGGAAAAAGAGAGAGAAGGGAGAGAAAGAGGAGGGAGGGAAGAATGGGAGAGAGAGAATACTTTCTCCTCCTTCCATAAACACAGATCATAGTTTCTTGAAATAAACCTTTAAAAGCTTCCCTGAAACACCTCCCCCAAACTCCACCCCCTATATACATTAGATAGGTATGTGGTTCAAGATGCCCCTCTCCATGACTCCCATCTAACCTCTTCCTCATTATAAACTTGTTCTGATGGTTCTTATATTCAAGGTACAATAATTCTCCCCTTCCTCCTTGCTCAATCAGTACCTAGTCATTTTCACTTTATAACTCTCTTGCATGCTGAAACCTCAAAGAGGTGATAACCTTTTTTTCTCTATATAGAATATAAACTCTCCAAACTTTCATATTCATTCATTCATTCACTCATTCAATGAGACATACTTGCATGTATACATGTTAACCTTATTAAGGTTCTACTTCATGGATACATTTCAAATCAAAGGCCCAAGTTAAGGTTCAAAAATTTCTGGAAGAGGTCTGACCAATTACAAAAATATATGCTTATTTTTTTCTGGTAGGGTATTATGGATTTCAAGCATCTACTTCATTTTTTGACCAATTGTATTTTATCCTTTTTAAAAGATTTTTAAAAAAATTTTTTAAAAAGTTTCCTGAATTGATGGCATTTAGGTTCTTTTTATTCATATTTTTCTGGGAGATTAAGAATTCTGAAAATAAAATCCAAATGTATCATTTATTTGTATTACTTTTCTTTATATCATAGATTAAATGTTCTTATGATATATTGATTACAATAAACATCCTTAAAACATATGAGCATATGGAGATTCAAAGAAAGAGGTTGGAATATTTATCATTCCTCAACTGCCAGGAAAACTAAAAATTAAAATGAAACATGTGAGTATCTATCATATCAAAATATAAAATGTGTATATCGAAAAAAAAACAGAAAATAGACCAACTTAGCACTTATCACCATTTCTAGTAAGCATAGTTCTAGAAATGATAGTTACAAGAATAAGAAAAATAAATTAAAGGAATAAATACACAAAAAGAATAGACTAAATTATCTGTTTGCTGATGATATAATTGTTTACTTATTTTGTTTATTCTGTTGTGTTTTCTAATAATAGCTTTAGCAGGTGCAAGATGCAAAATAAACACAGAAAACTAGCATTTCTAAATATTACCAACAAAAATAAGAAAAAAATTAGTGGAAAGAGAAATAATACTTAAAAATAACAACGCATTGTTGAATATTTCTAAGATGCACAAATTCATCAATAAATTATTTGATTTGACATAAATAAAGGAAAATTTAACTAATTGGAGAGAGATATTCAGTATTTATATATTGACTGGGATGACACAAATAAGAAGTCATTGGAATATTTTCAAAGCATAAGACAATAACAAAATTCAATTATATGACCAAAGTCAATAATATCAAGGGAAATATTGGGGCAAAGGAAAAGGAAAATGCGTGATAAAGTTCAAATTATACCACAAATAAAGAATTATCCAAATAATTTGGTACTAGAAAAAAATAGATGTGGAACAGCTTAGATAAGTTAAATTTAGAACCAAAGGTCTTCACAAAAATCTAGTAAGAACTAAATTTATGTGACAGAACTGATTTTTCAATAAAAACTTCTGGAAAATTAAATAAGTTTTGTAGAAAATGGAATTAGATCATTACCTAATAAAATGTATTGCAATAAATTCCAAATGGATCAGCAATCAAACTTTTTGATTGTTTATATTGTTTAAAAACTAGAAGAGGACAGAAGGTCATATGAACTCTGAAGAGGAAAACAGTTCTTACTAGTCACAGTGCTGAGGAAATAGTAAGAGACAATATATGATTTCAACTGCAGAAAAATAAAAGCTTTTTCAGAAATAAAGGCAATGAATAATGAAAAAAAGAAAAAGATAAGGATTGGCTAAATAAATCTGTTCATTAAATATCTATGACATATCTGTCATACAAATTGTATAGGAATTTATAGTAATTAGAACTTTTCTTCAAAGTCGATAAATGACAAATAAAAAAGTCTATAAACATGCAGGTATCAAAGAAGGACTACAAACCATCAGCAATGACTTGAAAAATGGTTCAAAATGAAATTGAAATTAAAACAATTTGGAAATATACTCTGTGGGACTCAAGAACCTAAAAAGATCACAAAATTCAGTGTTAGTGGGATATGGGGAAACAGTCATGATAACTCATTGCTCATCAAACTGAACTGATTTTATTTTTACAACAAATATGTAATAGTAAAATAAAAGTTAATAGTAATAACTAGTTCTTATGGAGCATTTGAAGGTTTGCAAAGCTTTTTGTATATGGTAATCCATTTAGTCCTCACAATCCTTCCATGAAATAGATATTACTAATATCCCCATTCTATAGACACAACCGATGTCCAGTAGACATTTTAAACTCATTATGTTCAAAATGAAACTTATTAACTTTCCCTCTAAACCCTCCCCCAAATTTGACTTTCCCTATTATTGTAGAGGACAGCATCATCCTCCCAGTCCCTCCAATTTACAACCTAGATGTCATCCTGGATAACTCATTGTCACCCACTGCTCACCACACCCACCAATACCAAGCTGTCACCAAGGCATGTTGATTTCACCTTTGCAGCATCTCTCAAATTCCCCCCTCTCTCTTTGGACGCTGCTACCATTGTGGTGCAGCTTTACCTCATGGCTCAATTATTGCTATAGCCTGCTTTAAGTCTTTCCCCATTCCAATCGATCCTCTATTCAGCCACTAAAGTGATTTTCCTAAAGCACAGGTCTGATTATATCATGTCATGTCTCACCCTCACCCCATAAACTCCAGTGGCTCCCTATTGCCTCCAATATTAAAGAATGCTCTATTTAGCAAGCAAAGCCCTTCATAACCTAGTCTCCTCCTAGATCTTCAGTCTTACATCTTACTCCCAGTCAATTACACTTCTATTTTATTGATCTCCTGGCCAACAAGATAATTCACCTCTCCATTCCAGGCATACCCTCTTTGTCTGGAATACTCATTCTCCTCCATTTGGGCTACTGATCAACCTGGCTTCCTTCAAGTCCCAACTAAAATCATATTTTCTAGAGGAAGTTTTCCCCAATCTCTCTTATTTGTAGTGCCTTCCTACTTTTAATTATTTCCTATTTATCCTGTATGTAACTGGTTTTGCCCATATTTGTCTGCTTGGGACTGTCATATGCCTTTTTGTATCCTCAGCCCTAAGCACAATGCCTGATGCAGGGACTTAACACATGTTTATTGATTGACTGATCGAAGAGGGAACTATTAGAATATTTTGAGCAGGAGACATTTGCTTTAGGAATATAACTTTACAACAACAGAAAAAGAATCTAACTTTAGTGCCTGTGTGGAGGCTGAAATGGAGAGGAAAGAGACAAGAGTCAGAGAAGCCAATTAAGGGGCTGTTGAAATAAGCCAGGTGAGGGGAAGTGAGAACCTGATCTAGAATTATAGCATTCAGTATAGAGATGGAAAGATGGTTTGAACACAGAAATGACAAAACTGGCAACTGAGTGTATGAGGTGAGAGAATGATGAGCCAAAGATGACTATGAGATTGCAAGCCTGAGTAATAAGAATAGGGGTAGGAGGAGGATTTTTTTTTTTGCTGTTTTATGATTGGAGGTGAATGAGAAATATGCTTGGCAAAAAATTCAAACGAAGAGGGATACGTCATAAATTAATGAACTCCCATGCCTGATTGTGTAGAAGTAAGAGCTAGATGACCACTTCTCAGGAATTCTGTGGAAGGGTTTCCTATGGAAATGTACAATGAGAAAAGGATTGAATCTGGGTTCAGATTATCGGTTCTATCAATTAATACCTATGTGACCTGGTACAAAGCACTTAAGCGCTCTGTTTTTGTTTCATTTATAAAATAGATGGAATAGATGACTTTGAAAGACCTATCCAACTCTAAATTTATAAGACTGGATGATTTCTGAGTATTTCTCTTTCAATTCAGATTTCATTATTCTGAATCATTCTTTTGAGACTTTTGAATGCATCACCTTCCAAAGGGGCATTTAGATGGTGCAATGACTTGAGCGTCAGACCTGGAATCAGGAAGATTCATCTTCCTAAATTCATATCAGACCTCAGGCATTTATTAGCTGTGTGACCCTGGGCAAGTCACTTAACCCTATTTGCCTTAATTTCCTCATCTGTAAAATGAACTGAAGAGGGAAATGGCAAATCACTCCAGTATCTTTGCCAAGAAAACCCCAAATGAGATCACAAAAGACTGGACATGACTGAAATGATTGAATATCAAAGTCAACAAGTATAAAAAGCTTATTGAATGGAGCAATGCTATGCAGCATGTAGAGATAGTAGGATACAGTAGACAGAATGCTGAGCTTGGAGAGATGCCTGGGTTCAAGTTCCCTCCCTGAAACTTATTAGCTGTGTTACCATAAGCAAGTAAATCACTTACTTTCTAAAATTCTTAGGCAACTCTCTAGAACTTACCTACTAAGACATTGAAGGGTTGCTACCCCTATTGATGGAGAGAATTCCCGCATCTAGATTGGCTTATAGATACCAGAATGTTTGCATATTCATTGTGGATTGGTTGTTCCTCCAGATAGAAGAGGAACAAAATGACTACACTGTGGTAGGGTCAAGGTACAGTATGTCCAACCATGACTGATCAGACCAATGAGAATTTGGAAGGTTCTACCATAGATCAGACACAAATAGCATGTATAAAATTTGGAGTAGAGCTCTCTCTAAATTTGAGGATCTCACATTTCTTCTGAGCTACTGCAATTCTGCTTTTCTCATAGAGGATGGAACCTTCTTCGATGCAGGCATGTTATCCTTTACAGCCCTATGCCAATGTCTCTCATATGTCACAATCACTTCCAAATTTCTTCAGAGAGACCTTGAGAGTGTTTTTCTATTGTTTCTTCTCACTGCTATTTGAGTGCTTGCTTGCCACGTGTGAGTTCTCTGTGAAATAGTCTTTTAGACAAAAGAAAGTTTGGCGTATAAAAAATGTGGCTCTCTGCAGTAAAGTCTGAATGCCTAGCAGTTTAGATCAGGGAAGGATGTCGGGTCCAGAATCTTATTTTGTCAGATGATCCTCAGAATGGAAGCAATCTGGTATCCTGGCATGGCTGTTCAGGTTTCACAGGCATACAACAATGAGGTCAGCCCAACAATTCTAAAGATCTCTAATTTGACAGGCAGCCTAATATCTCATCCCTCCCACACCTTCTTTCAAAGCCTCCCAAACATTAAACTAGCTCTGGCAATTTATGCATCAACCTTATCATCTACACGTACATCCGCAGAAGGTATATTGCCAAGGGCAATGAACTTATTCACAGTATTCATAATTTCTCCATTTGCTATAGCCAATGGCTTTCATGTATGGATGGAATGGTATTGACTGGTGGAGAATCTCTGTTTTCTTGGGGTTGTCAAGCCAAAATTAATACAAGTTGCAGAGAAGTGATTCTTGCTATGTTGCTTCTCAGTTTCAGGGGCTGCATTGAGTACATAATCATCTGCAAACAAAAAATCACACACTAACTCTCCCTCCACTTTAGTCTTGGCTTGTAGCCTTTTAAAGTTAAGTAATTTACTATCAGTGTGCTAGCTAACCTCGATGTCATTTTCATCCTCTTTGAAGGTGTCTGACAACATCAAAGAAAACCTCACGCTAAAAAGCATGAAATCAAACACACAGCCCTGCTTCACTCCACTGATAACTGGGAAAGCCTGAGGGTATTGTTCATCACCTAGAACCTATTCAGGCAGCTGTTGTGGAACTGATATACAATACTAATGAACTTCTTTGGTCAATGGAATTTTGCCATCATCTTCCACAAACCCCTACTACTGACAGTATCAAAGGCCTTGGTGAGAGCAACAAATATTGGGTACAGATCTCTGTTCTGCTCCTGGCATTTCTCTGGAAGTGGTTGGGCAGCACACACCATATCAACCATTCCTCAGCCCTTTCTGAAGCCACACTGACTCTTGGGTAAGTGACCATCTTCTTGGTGAAAGATCAGTCTATTAAAGAGGACTCTAACAAGAATCTTTCTAGCAATGACTAAGAAAGTGACCCCACTGTGATTTTCACAGGACAACCTATTTCCTTTCCCTATAGACAGTTGAATAATAGGGGTATACTTGAACTCCTGAGGAATAAAACCCTCTTGCCATATAATTATGAACAGTGGACTGACTCCTCCTGCCTTATAAATCTCACTGGAGTAGAATTAGCACCAGGCTCTTTGCCACACAAGAGGAGTTTAATGGCATTCGAAACCTTTTCACTTGGAAATTCAGCTACAGAGGGATTGACTTCAGTCTGATGTATGCCAATGGCTTCAGCATTAGTTTATAATGGTCTATTGAGAACATTATGAAAGTGTTCAGTCCATCTCTCTAGGATCATGCCCTTATCATTAATCAATGTGCTAATCAGCAGTTGAGATGCCATAGGTCTCTGGCTCATAAATAGCCTTTAGGGCATCATAAAAGTGCTTTAGATTGTTATGATCAGCATAAAATTGAATTTCATCTGACTTTACTGAGTTAGGAATCCTGAATCTCTCTCTGAGCTTCACTTGCATGTTACTTTTGATGGAATTAAATGCTTCCTTCTTAGAGACATATGAGATAATCCTCCTGTAAACCCTGTGAAGGTCTTGTTTTTCATTTATTAGCTTCTCAATTTCCCCACCATTTTCATCAAGTCAAAGTTTGTGTTTCTGAGTGTTCTGATCCAGATGAGTAAATGTAGTGCATTTACTCATATATACTATATACACCAAATCTCTGAAGGTTGCCCACTCCTTTTCTGCTCCACTGTCACCAACCATGTGTTGGCTCAACTTTCCTCCAAATCAACAACAAACTGTTCTCACATAGAGAAGAGCTCTAATCTGTTGACATTAAGTCTTCTGGTAGCTGTTTTGCCTTGGGACTACTGCTTTTGTTGAATGTGAATATTTAGCTCAGAGGAGATAAGTCTATGATTGGCCTAGTACTCTGTATCACATACCTTTCATTGCTCTCTTACATTCTGTCTCTCTCTTCTCCTTACAATGACACAGTCTATTAATGCCAATGTTTACTGTGAGGGTGCATCCACAAAGTTATATTGTGCTTAGGTAAACAGAAGACAGTGTCGGTGATGAGGTCATGAGATGCACAAGCCTTCAGTAGTAAGGGATCATTGTTGTTGTTTCCAACTCCATTTCTGCCAAGGACTCCCTACCATGTCTGATAGTATGTGTTTACCCTACTGTTAAAATGACCAACCTTGTACTCTTTTGGCATATTGCTCATGCAGGTTTCCAGGGCTTCATAAAATTTTTCTTTGACTTCAGGATTGGTCATGATGGGAGCATACATACTGATGATGGTGGCATGGAGCTTTCCTGAAAGTGGCAATCACATTTTCATGAGGCTGTCATTCACTCCTTTGGGGAGGCATATAAGCTTGTTGACTAAATTAGTTTTGATTAAAAAACCTACACTAACTTCATAGGGCTTCCTATTACTTCCTATTCCATTACTGCAAACGCTCCGGAAAACTGTGTATCAACTCCCAACTTCTGTAAGCTGACCTCCATTTACCAGCCTTATTTCAGTCAAGGCTGCTATTTGAATGTGATACCTGCTGAATTCTCTAACAACAAGAGCTGTTCATCTTCTAGGTCTACTGGAGCTGTGCAAAGTCATCAGCCTCACTCTCTCTTTCACAGTCACTAGAGTCCAGGGATAAGACAAATGTCAAGATGACTGGTGATGGCTCTGGATGCAGTGGATGACCTTGTAGACTTCAAAGTTTAACCAAGCTCTAAGCACCTGCTACATCTGCCTTGTAGCTGTTGAAACAAATCATTTTCATCTGCTTATTCTACTGGGGGAAGTTTGCTATAGATACCTCCCCAGTTCCAACTCACCGACAAGTTTGAGACCCCTGTGGTTATCCTCAACCTAGATTAGCCCATCTTCCAAAACAGGTGTGTGATTACTGCACATGCTACAACTTCTTGGAACCATAGATAAGAGTTTGGTGAATCAGGTAGACACCAAAGGTGGATGAACAGCCTTGAAAAAGGTTCAGTAGCCCTCATGCCAGAGGTGCTAGTCTTCCCTGAACACCCTACTGGGCATTGTGTTAAGTAAATTAAGATTTAATTCCTGTCATTTTGTTTGATGTTATATTTTTTTTAAAAAACCAGATCTTTGATAGCATTGGTAAAAAAAAACTCCTAATAAAGGGAAGTACCAATGTAAGTCAGCATGTGTTCTATAACTTACAGCCTTAGAGACTTGCCTGGGCCTCTGAGATGTGCCCAGTGACATACCCTGGATCACATAGTCAAAATATGTCAGCAGTTGGACGTGAGCCTAGGTCCTCCTGTGCCTGAGGAAGCCTCATAGCCTAATATGGAGCACCTGATTACTTCTACACTTAGGTGCAGATGATGCTCAATGGACAGAGCAGTAGAGCCTGGATTCAGGAAGACCTGATATCAAATTTGGTCTCAGACACTTATTAGATGGGTGAGTCAGTTAACTTCTGTCTGTCTCAATTTCCTCATCTATCAAATGGATATAATAGTAGCACCATTTACCTCTCAGGTTGTTGTGAGAAGTGAATGAGACAATAATTATAAAGAACTATATAATTATTAGGAATTATTACTCTACTGCATAGGAAAGAGAGAGAAGAGGAAAGGAGAGCAGAGGAGAGGGAGACGGGGACAGGGACATACAGAGGAAGAGGGAGAGGGAAAGAGGGAGAAGGAGAGGATTTCTTATTTACTATGCCAAGTAGTATGCTAAGCACTGAGGGTACAAATTGAAGCAAGTAAAATAGTTCTTACCCTTAAGGAACTTTCATTCTAATGAAGAAAGACTACATTAAAAAAGAGCTAGAAAGCAAGTGGAAGAGGGTAGAATGAGTGGAGAAAGAGAATCCAAGTGTGACTGAGGTGAGGAATGATTGGGGACCTTCCTAAAATGGTGGTCTTAGGGAAGGAATCATCAATAAAAAAGGGAGGGTCTCAGAGCAGAGCTTTCTCCTGGACTCCTGTGGCAGGCAAGGAGAAGAATGAAGATTCTGTACAGTGCAGACATGAATGAAGTAAAGAGGCCCAGGGTCCTTTCTAAAATATAGGTAGTTAAGAATCATAAGAGGAGAGCCTCAGGACAGATAGATAGATCATCAGGCCTATTTCTATTTGAATTTTCAATTGTTATCACTGTAAGCTTCAAAATTTCTCATGTAGATAAACAAAAGACTGACATAAAACATAATACCAAAGTAATAAGCATTTTGCAATCAACTCATTGATCAGAAGCTTTCTGGTCCAAATATTTGTGTGATGGAAAAGGGACAACACACAGGCAGTTAACAAATTGTGATGTCATTTCATTAGTTCTTTTTTTCTCAGTGCTTTTCTAGTTAAGATTTGGATTTAGAGTACAAAGCAATAAGATATAATTGAACAGAAGTCAAACTAAAGGCTTTCAAAGTGGAGTATGATGAAACTCACACTAGAGTGAACAAGTCAACCTGTAAAAAGGAAAATAACAGGAATGTTCAAAACAAACAACAGAAATCATTTCTGGTTGTAATGGTTTCCAATGGAAAACAATAGAGCTATGGAGATATATATATCTACACACAGTGAAATCAATTTTGTTGTGATTCACATAACAGCTGCACACAACTCACTACTAGAAACAAACACTACACCAAAAAACTAGAGTCAGAGAATCTAAATGAAACCTTTGGTATTATAGAATACCTTTGGTATTATAGGAAAGATTCATTCGATGAATCTATCTATTCATCTTATATATCTATACCTAAAAGTCATAATCAAAAAAAGAGCCTAGACATCATCTTTCAAGAAATTATCAAGAAAAACTGCCCTGATATCCTAGGACCAGAGGGCAAAATAGAAATTGAAAGAATCTACCCATCACTTCCTGAAACAGATCCCAAAATGAAATCTTCCAGGAACACTATCAACAAATTCCAGAGTTCTCAGGGCAAGGAGAAAATATTGCAAGCAGCCAGAAAGAAACAATTTAAGTATTGTGAAGTCATAGTCAGCATAACACAAGACTTAGCAGTTTCTGCATTAAAGGGGGCTTAAAATATGATATTCTACAGGGCAAAGGATTAGAATTACAACCAAGAATCTCCTACCCAGCAAAACTGAGTATAATTCTTCAGGGAAAAAGACTGATATTCAATGAAATCGAGCATTTTTGAAGAAAAAACCAGAGCTAAACAGAAAATTTGGCTTTCAAGTACAGGACTCAGGAGAAGCAAGAAAAGGTAAAGAGGAAAGAGAAATCATAAGGGACTTAATAAGGTTAAACCTTTTACATTTCCACGTGGGAAGATGTAACTCATGAAAATATTCTCATTATTAGGAGAGTTAGGAGTATATATAGTCAGAGGGCACAAGTGTAAGTTAAATATGAAGGAATGATAAAAAAAATAAAATTAAGGGGTGATAAAGAGGAATGCACTGGGAGAAAAGGAAAGGGAGGGGTGGAATGAGGTAACATCTCACACAAAAGAGGTAAGGAAAAGCTTTTACAGTGGAGGAGAAGATGGAGGGGATGAGGGAGAAATGAATGAACTTTACTCTCATCAGAATTGGCTCAAAGAGGGAATAATATACATACTACATTGGGTATAGAAATCTATCTTACCCTACAGGAAAATAGGAGCGAGAGGAAATAAGAAAAGGGAGGGTGGTGATAGAAGGGAGAGAAGATTGGAGGAAGGGATAGTCAGAAGCAAAACACTTTTGGGAGGGATCGGGTGAAAGGAGAGAGAGAAAAGAATAAACGGGGGAATAGGATGGAGGGAAATACGTTTAGCAGTCATAACTGTGAAAAAATTGAAGCAAGTTTCCTTGATAAAGGTCTAATTTTTCAAATATATAGAGAAATGAGTTAAATTTTTAAAAAATAGGAGCCATTCCCCAATTGAGGAATGATCAAGAGATATAAACAGTCTTCAGATGAAGTAATCAAAGCTTATGAGAAGGTACTCTAAATCTCTGTTTATTGGATGAATGCAAATTGAAATAATTCTGAGGTACTACCTCATAACTATTAGATTTGCTAATAGGATGGGGGAGAATGACAAATGTTGGAGGGGATGTGGGGAAAATGAGACATTAATGCATTGTTGGTGGAGTTGTGAAGTCAAATGTGACCTCCCACCCTTACTAGCTGTGAGACCCTGGTTAAGCCATTTAACTTCTGCCTCCATTTCTTCAACTATAAAATATATAAAAATAACAAAAATCACACCTATCTCTCAAGGATATCAATTATTAAGTGGTTAGCACAACGCCTAGCCCGTAGTAAGAACTATATAAATGTTAGCTATTATTGTTGCTGTAATTATATTGCTCAATACTCTTGCCAGCTGTGTGACCCTTGGTAAGTCACTTAACCTTCCTTGGCCTAAGTTTCTTCATCTGTAAAGTGAGGGAGTTTGACCTGATGGGAGTTGTTCTTCTAAGGTCTCTTTCAACTCTAATCAATGAGCTTACAATGTTCCCATAGAGCTTGCCTCGAGGAAAAGTTCATTAAAATCCCATCTGACTTTCTGAACCTGAGCAGTTGAGTGTGACAAATGATTTTGGCATCATGTGTCATGCCTCTACTGTACCCACAGCTGCAAAAAGACATCTCTACAGGTGTTTGCCTCAAGGCCATTCCCCACAGCCAATGTGGATATGAACTGGGGCCATTTCCTTCAGGGTCAGATTAACTCCAGAAAATAATTTAGTATTTACCAGGTAGTTGACAGAACATCAGTGACCTGGTGCCCCAGGAATTATACTTAGTTTTATGGTTGTTGGCTTGATTTACTCATGTTGACCTAATACAACCCTGATTCCCCCCCACCCCCAGAAGAGATATTAATTTGTTGTATCCCTGCCAACACAAATAAAGACCCTTAAAGGAGATCCAACTAGTTCTCAATTATTCCGTGAGTGAGGCTTTCACTTCTTTCTTGGGTGTGCTCTCCTGTCACTTCCCTTAGTTACTAGTTAGCATTTTTAACAGAAGCTAAGATGGGTAAATGGAAAAAAGTGGCTAAATAAAAATTGTAGGTGAAAGGTAACCATGGCAGAGTGCTCAGAGAGTTGGCCTTAGGTCTAGAAAGTCCTAGGTTCAAGTCTCAACTCTGACATATACTGATTGAGGGGGCCTTATGAAATGATTTCACCTTTTAGTGTTCCAAGCAACTCTAAAGGGAGATTTCTCATCCCAGAATTCCCTATAATCAGTGGCATCACATGTCTAGTCTCCATCCCCAAATGTAAAGTAAATGTTCTTGATAAAATGTTTGTTGGGAAAGAGATAAAAAAGTATTTGTTAATAAGGTTATTGGATTGTAATTGTTTGTACTCCGACTTTTCCCATTATCAATAATCCCTTGTACAAACAAGGTGGTCAATACATATTTTTGGATTGATTGGTTGATACCTAAGACTCAAACCAAACCCTTAAATCTCCTTCCCTTCTGAAAAGGATTAAGATTTTACAAAGTATTTTCCTCATAACAGCGCAGTGACTTAACTAGTCTATTTTACCCCTATTTTACAGACTAGGAAATGGGCTGAGAGGAATAAAATAGATTTTACCCACAGTCTCCCAAATAGTATCAGAGCTAGAATTCAAAATTCAAGATTCATTTGGACTCATTTTTTTAGAGATGTGGTGTGGCACAGTGAGTAGGGTGCTAGACCAGGGGTCAGGAATATCTGAGTTCAAATTTTGCCTCAGATACTCATTAGCTACATAGCCCTGGGTAAGTTGCTTAACTACGCTGAACCTTAGTTTTTTTCTTTTCTTAAATAGGGATAAAATTCTGTCTACCTCCCAATTATTCAACTCATTCTTATTTCAATAAGTGACTGAGCAGCAATTTAGAGATGACTGTTTCTGGGCTTGGTACATCTACAAGCATGGCAGGGTCAGTGACCACCAGAAGAATGATGCCTGCTTTCAAGAGCACTTGGAAAATGGTAAGAGAAGCTTCTGCATCAAAGTAGAGAGCCACTGACAGGACTGGCCCAAGTCTGGACTATTTGAGCAGCAAACACACATCAGAGTTGTCCGGACAATGCTGAGCTTAAGTGAAATGTAAAATGTTTAATTAAGCTGTCCTGAAAACTCTTTTCTGTTCTCAAACATGTTATTCAATTTAATTCATAAAATATGTCTTAACGGCAGCAATAGAGTGCTGGACCTGGAGTCAGGAAGACTCATCTTTCTGAGTTTAAATCTGGTCACAGACACTTAGTCTGTGTGACTCTGGTCAAGTCACTTAATCCTGTTTGACTCAGTTTTCTTATCTGTAAAATGAGCTGGAAAAGGAAATGGCAAACCATTCCAGTATCTTTGCCAAGAAAACCTCAAATGGAATCATGGAGAATGAGACATAACTGAAATGACTGAATGATAAACAAGTGCCTACTATGTGCTAAGCACTAGATATACAAATAAGAAAAAGATAGTTCCTGCCCTTAAGGAGCTTGCAATCCAATGGGGGAAGACAACACACAGAAGGAAATTGGAAAGGGGAAGGTGGAGTATAAATCACTAGGGAGTATCCAATATAGGGGTGTCATATTCCATGGAGTCCAAACCAGTGCTGTTGATGGAAAGGAGAAAGTAGAATACTTTAATTAGAATATGGTAACAGCAATTATAGGTTAAGTTGTTGAGTTTTGTATGTGTTGTGTAAAATGTGCTTTTCCAAATATCTTATGTTTAGCATTCTTTTTTTGCATGTAAGAATAGACTCTCTGATTCACACTGTACATTGAAGACTTTCTCTTTATATTGACCCCTTTTTGGGAAAGGTCTAAGATGTATCATCAAGCTCCTTGGGTTCCCAGGTCTGGAATTACTGGGTCAAAAGGAATCAACATGCAAAATCCATGACCTGGGGTAAGAATGGGGGACAGGGCAGAAGAAAGGGCACCTTCTCCTACCAAGGGACCCTGATTCTGGACTCACAGGGACTGGATTCATGTCCTTTGTGGAGCCTGGTATTAAAAATCATACTTTTTTTCCCCACACTCTCAGACTTATTGCACCACTTCCTTCCCCACTGTTTTAGCACCAGGAAAAAATTATTAAATAAATCTTGGGAATGGTTCATATCTAGTCTCTCCAAAAGTGATTAACAGGGTTCTTGCTTGAAAGATACTCATTGTACAAAGGAGACCAGATATAACAGCTTCTTTTGTCCCTCCACTACAAAAGAAATACATAAAGTATAGCATGTATTGGCAAATGCTTAAAATACTTAACAGTAATGTATAACTGCTATTGCTGTCTCCCAGAAGGTTAATGTCTAAAATACTAAAAGATGAAACATTTCATAAAACTGCCGAACAGGCATTTTACCTCCATATCAGCTCAGAGAAACCCTCAAGGTACATTTCTTCTGTGATGCAAGAGAGCATGGCTTGACTTCCTCCAGGAGGTAGGGTTCACTCTATTCTCTGAAAAATTCTGGCAGAACCCAATTTCAAATGAGCAATAAGCAAAGCAGATACAAGGGATTCTGACCTCATAAATTCATGAGGCTACCACCCCAAGAAATACCCATCTCAGGATGATTATTCGTTCCCCTCAGGAAAATAGACACACAGAGAGGCACCTGGAGATCTGAGATGCAGGCCCACCTAGGTAAGCACTTAAACTCACACCACATGTGAATAGTCCCCTGAGCTGCTAGTGGGGAGAGGGCAATGAGATCCCTTTCTCCCTTTGCTGAAAATCTGAGTGCAAACTCGAAAGGTCCAGAAACTCTCAACAGACTGTAAGACAAAGAAGGATAGCAGAAATATCATCCTACTTTTCCTGCTTAGAGAACAACCCTTTGGTCCAATTCCATCTCCACACTCTGCCACTCTGTACCCCTTGATAATGCAAGAACCAATGGGTCAAGTCACATGCTCACCTCCATGGGAGTACCCAGTACATAGATGAGAACAGGAGGGAGCGCTTCTGACTACTCCGATTTCAAATATTTTAGTGACTTGAATAGTTTTAAATTTTTTTCAATAACATTTGAATCAATTCTCTGCTCCACCAATAACATTTAGTAAGCTGAAGTTCCTCGTTCCTTTGATATTGACTATTTCTGCTTTTTACCACTTTGCCATGAAGAGAGCAGTTACTTTAGTTTGTATTTCTCTTAACATTAGTGTCTTCATGCCATGGTGTTTAGGAGCCCAAGGTTCAGTCTCTGAGAAAGTGGATCATGAACTACATGTCTAGTTTGCATGAGCATATAGCTCTAGGAAGCACATTGAAGGTGACATTCTCTAGGTTCAGGAGTGGGGAACCTGCAGCCTTTTGGCTACATGAGGCCTTCTAGATCCTTATGTGTGACCTTTTGAGTGAATCCAAGTTTTACAGAAAGGGATTTCTATTAATGCTTTTGTTAAAAGGATTACCCATACCTGCTAGGGAAATGGGGGCTGGGAATGCTTCCTACTTCATATGGTCCTTAATCGTTTACCTGGCCTTTTGTAAATGCCTTTTTTGCAAATATGTCACATGCTTAATTTGGACTGTACAAAGGGAGATTCAGATTGGAGCTGTGAGTAATACTTCTGTACAGGCAATGGACCAAAAAAGGTTCTAGGAACCTGACTGCAGCAGGTTTCTGATGGGGAATCATGTTAAAAAATCAAAATGAAACAACAAAAACAACCCTACTATATTCTGCTAAACATTCATTTAACCAGTCTGAAATGTTCATATTGCATGGGGGGAGAAGGGAAGGGAATATTTTGCTTCCCTTTAATAATTTAAAATTCAGATGAATTAACTAGAAAGTTCATTCTGATTAATATTCTTCTTGTTTAAGGGAAACTATCCTTCACAGATGGATTACATTATGATTTTTTTAGTCCTTCAGTCCCAACATTTATTACTGGATTTAGTCCCAGGCCTCATTACCTTTTGAAGGAATTCTCACTATGACCTGAAAAATATTTTTGCTTTAAAAATCCTGGTTTGAAGTCTTCACTGAGCCCCATGCTGCTTTGTTAATCTTCACCAAGTCAATTTGTCCACAGAATACTGTACCCTCTGCCTCAGTTCTGGTCTACTCTGATTTACTTTTTGGGATATCTAACATTGATTGACAACCTTCCAGTACTAGAGGGGGCAAAACTTTTAGCCTCAAACAGAACCTCTGGCCATGTGGGCTGGTGTGGCTTGTGTGACCTGTAGTTTATTAACCCCAATGTTGTATTTGAGGATGTCGGCTTCTCGGCTTGCACAAGAGACCCAGATGTTGAAGCCTTCTTTTTTATGAGGACTTCCTCCCCACGGGAGAGGAAGGAGAGGATATACTGGGGGAAGGGGAGGCGGCCAGCTCACAACACCCCCATCTGATCTCAATTTATTCGCTGCCTGGTTTGCACAGTCCCTAAGGAAGCATTTTTGCTGTTTTGCAGATACTCAATTCTTGTCACAGCTTTGCCAGTACTATTGCAGCTCGTGAACCCATCACCCTCCTCCTGTGAACCACTGTAGTTTTCTCTCGGCATAGATGCTCATGGGTATCACCACCAGCTGGCTGCCTGTCAGCAATGTGAGATGTAAATTTCCTTCTGTTTCTAGTTCTCTTTCCTCCTCCCTCACCCACTTTAAAAAAATGTCTTGATAAAAGTCTAGAAGATGGGCTATAGTGTACCCATTTCCTCCAAGGACTGAAGTTGGAAGGAAGGCTGCTTCTAAGGATCAACTTAGAATTCTCTTCAATGGTATAAATGAAAATGTAGATAGCACCCTGTCCATTTTTCCTTGCAAAGAACCACCTGAGGGAATCACATCTTACCCAAAATTTAACATGTATCAGAGGCAGGATCTGAACCCAGAAATTCCTGACCTTAATATTGGCTTGCTACTCACTATGCCAGGAACCAAAACCATATTGAATCAAAATTTTGCCCTTTCCCCATATGCATTATTAAATGTCTCAATACAGAAATGTGAGAATTATCAAATATGAAACTATTTCTTTACATTCTGGGGAACAGGCTAGCTATTTCACTGATTTAGTAAAGTGGTCGGGACATTAAACACATCTCCTGTTAGTCTCCCCTTGGCTGTACATTATGAGAACATGAATTCTAAGCTTTCAAAACTTTTGTATCAGTGTTGAGGTATAGCATATGATCTCTACATTCTTTTGTTCCTTTCAGAGACCAGCTTGAGCTGTTAGAGAAAAACCACTAATGAATAAAACGGTGATTTCAAACCCTCAAGTCTTTTCTCCCCACCCCCCCTTTTCCCGCCCAACCATTTCTTTTTCTAACCATCAATAAAATCTAACGGCATCTCTAACTTGCTTTTCTGGGCAGCTTGTGCTGTATACCCTGCCAGACACAATGCTCAAACAGAGATGAAAGGATGGGGCTCAGTGAGAGATTCTCTCTTCCCCACCCAACAGAGAAAGACAGCAGACGAGAGGCCAGGCAGAAGGCTAGTAGAAGGTAAAGATCAATGAAAAGGGAAGAGGAGGAAGAACCAAGACCTAGATGGCTGGATGGGAGCCCAAGGAGAGGAAAAAGAATAAAAGAAAAAATCAAGCTTAGAATGATTCTAATCCTAGCTATAGAGCAGTATTATCATGCCTTCTCACATGCTGCATAATAGATGCATTAACAGCCAGATTGTCATTCAGTGGAGTCTGCCAGTGTCTGGAAATCATTTTAAATACCATTTAGGAGGATTTAGATTATTTTATGATAACATGGTAGCCACTGAAAGGATTATTAAGCTCATATTTGCAGTGGCCTGGGAAAAAAATAAAACTTATCTCTTCAAAAGATGATGCTTAGGATTCTCCCTTTAGGAGACTCTGCCTGCATTAAGACCTCAGTTAAATTGGCATATGCTAATCAGGGGCTCTACTGAGGTTTATTCATTCAGGAGTTCAGCCTGTCATTACCTACCATTTGATGCACAAGATAGGGAGATCTATAATTCTTCCAGTCTTGTCACGCTGTTCACATTGTTTGTTGTGATGCCTGAGTCATTTCCTCTCCTTCCCCAGTTATCCATGTGCTTTGTTTATAATGGATTTCCAATATGATCTTGAAGATAATGATGAGTAGCTATTAGCCTCTAAAATAAAAGGGCTACAGTTAGAAGTGGACTCAGTTTTTTGTCGTTGTTTGTTTTTGCTGAAAAAAAAAACACACAAATACAAAAATATAAAAAAAGCACCACACTGCACTGTTCGTCGGGTGTTGACCCTAAATGATTTAAGGATGAAACATCTCAGTAGTCCAGTTGATAAGAATTAAATCAGGTGGTACATGGGCTACTAGATGGCAGAGTGGATAGAGTGCTGGCCTGGAGTCAGGAGGACCTAAGTTCAAACCTGACCTCAGATACTTCCTAGCTGTGTGTGTGACCACTTAGCCCTGTTTGCCTCAGTTTCCTCATCTATAAAATGAGCTGGAGAAGGACATGGCAAACAACTCTAGTATCTCTGCCAAGAAAACCCCAAGTGGGGTCAAGGAGAGTCAAACATGACTCAACAACAAGGTGGCACATGGTCAAAAATGCTAGCTTTCATGTTGGGAAGACCTGAGTTCAAATATGACCTCAGATACTTACTAGCTTTGTGATTAATCTGTGTCAGACTCAGATTCCTCATCTATAAAATGGGTATTATAATAGCACTTACCTCCCAGGGTTGTTTGAGGATCAAATAACAGTGCATGAGTAGTACTTTGCAAACCTCTAAGTGCTACATAAATTAGCAATGATGATGGTGATAGAGAAACGGGGAAAAAGAGGAAGAAAAGATATCTGTAATTGAAGCTGTGTTCCCCAACTGTGAAAAATTGATATTACATTCATGATTAGATAGGAATTTAAAAAAATCTTTATTTTCACTAACCTCTAGCTGAAATTTAGCATTTCTTCCAATTCTGAACATAGGCAACAAATCATTCGGACAAGGATATTTAGACTTCACCAGATTTGTCAAAGAGGCCCATGCATAAATAGATTAAGAATCCACGAGTTAGAGTAAGTGAGTAGAATATTCCCAAAGATCACAGGAACCCAGAGAAGGGTAGACTTAGGGGGCCTTCAAAGGCTACCCAGTCCAACCTCTTCACCTTAACTTTTGGGAAAACTCAACTATTTCTACCATCAGAGGTTCTTGGATTGTAAACTCCTACTCGCCTTTTTCTACCTTTCTGTTTCTATTTATGAACACAAATAAGCAACCACTAATTCTGAGAAAGGGATACTCAGCCTTAGAGATTCTATCATGAGTAATCTTTAGCTTGAGTTTCTGAATTCTAGAATTGGGCATTAGACCATCAAAGTGAGTGTGTTTCCTTTGTACTTTTTAGAGAAGAGATCCTGTACCTAAAGAACTAAGGCTATGTTACAGCTGACCAAGAGAACTACATCTTGCCCCTCATTTATGAGAATTTCTCTAAGTTATTTGGACAACTCCGATTCAAGGTGGATATGAAGTATCTGTTTAGTCCCACAAAATGCTTTCATCTTCTGAAGAGAGTATAATGAATATGAGGGGTGGCTTTGGTATTTTATGCTTCTATATGTATTTATATATTATGTTTCTATATATATTTATAAAGGACTCCCTTTGAGGCCTTTATATTTTAGGTATTCTCTATGGTAGAAGAATTAGAAGTAGTTTGATACCCGATGCCTATATTGTAAATTGAGTGCCTTTGTGGGTACAGACTCTATTACTCATACTGAAGGAAACCAGAAACATGAGCAACTAGATAGCATATTACATGGGTTGTTAGATGTAGAATCAGGAAGATTTGAGTTCAAATTCTGCCTTAGCTGTTAATCCTGTGCAAGTCACATGACCTCTCTAAGCCTCAGTTTTCCCATCCGTAAAATGGAAATAATAAAGGTACCTCCCTCAAAGGGTTGTTGTGAGGGTCAAATTAATATTATATAGTATGTATGTTGTACATATATGTATGCATAGACACACGTATATTTATACATGCTATTATTATAAGTCATATTTAAACTTTCTTCCAGAAATTTTCCTGAAGAAATATAAATGGGGGGAATTAATGAATCAAAAGGAAACTGACGACCACCCAGGTCTCCATATAAGCCCAGAGCCTTTGTAAGAGAGCCCTGAGAGGCAAGGTACAATGACTTTCCCACCAGAGATAGGGAAGGTATTTGCCACTTACCCTGAACTCCTGACTCTCCCTTAATTGTACTTGGTTTAAGGCCAGATAAGGAACATTTAATCTTGAAACAAAGATCAAGTCCAAAGCTCCCAGCCACTGGCTGGGCTGCACTCATGAATCCTGTGGGAACTAGCCTTAGAGGAAAAAAAAAGAAACAAATCCAACTCTATCAGTACTTTTCCACCTGGCCCCTGTGGGAAATAAAAACCTCTTCCCTAGAGTGGGGACCTTTGGGTCACATTGGCTCATAGTGGTCCTGGTTACCTGAGTGAATTTCCATTTGTTCTTATCAGTGGGACTCATGTTTCCCTAGTAATTGAGAGAGAGGTCCCCATTGGTGAATGACTGTCTAAGCTGGTAGTTTAGGATTTACATTGAGTGTATTTATGCTGATGGTTGACACCTATTTGTGTCTGTGACTGCAATAAACCTTTTTTTCAATAATTATAAGTCTCTTCTTGCATTCCAAAATCCCTTAATTCCAAAGAAAAATGCTAATTGCCTTGTCTATCAGACTAATATAATAAACCAAAGCCTATTGTTACTATTGATCTTCCTATAATACTATTTTGTTTAGGGGAAGAAAGTCTGTCAACACTTAATTCCTTTATTGTTACTTCAAAATGTCTTTTCTTCAAGGTTACAATGCTTCTTAGTCCTTTGTCCACTGGTAACAGTTGCTGTCCAGGTATGTATGCTGTTTACCCTCTAAAGCATCTCTCTGGGTTTCCTCTCCCTCTCCCTTTCTCTTTCATTCAGTCTCCTTCTCAATTTACCTTCTTCAGGAAAAAGGGGGGAGGGAAGAAATTCACCATTTACATAAATATACCTCCAGCATTGTTGTGAAATTCATTCTCATGACATACTCTCTCTTTCTCAGAAGTTGGGGACTTTCATTAAGATACTTATCTTAATGAGATAAATCATGTCACAAATGACTTTTTATTGTTTCCTCTGTCTCCACTTCCAAATCTCCCCAACCACTATTATTTTTGCCTGTCTTCTGCTCACTGAGTAGCTTTATGAAGAAGGAGTAGAATTTGGATCTACTCATGTTTCCAGTTACAAACTCACTCACACTTACATTCTTTTGTTTCTGTCACATACTTCAGTTTGACCTGGCGACTACCCCACCCTCACTGTCATCATGACTCAAAACCAATGCTGTTGTGAGCCAAGATACTGTGAGAAGTCAAGTTATGTCTTAATATCCTCTATACACACACTCTAGCAAGGGCTATTGTGGTACAGACCTGAACCAGTTAAATTCCCCCAACGGTATTGATTTAGGGTCCAGCTATCGGTCCTTTGGGCAAGAGGAGTATGATTCTGGGGACTCGTGGAGGGGAGCTCCTGAGATCTCAGGAAACCTTTGCTTTTTGTTGTTTTTGTTTTTGTGTTTTCTAAACTGCTTCTACCTGAAGGTATTGTAATATGTTTTTTTATTAAATAAATTTATTTAACTTTTTACATTCATTTTCACAAGATTTTGGGTTCCAAAATTTTCTCCCCATTTG
>CM053772.1:107241689-107277258 GCA_028658325.1 Potorous gilbertii | reverse complement strand
CATCGTCGTCAGAGACGAATGGCGGAATTATCTTCTCAGGAAAATAACCATCTATGGTCTTAGTTTTTTTCCCTTTTCTGGGCATTTTCCCAGCCAGTTACTTGACTTCAGAGAGTCCTCTCCACCCCCTGGCCTAGATCCACCCAGCTAGTGCTTGGGGTCTGGGATTCAAATGCTGCTCCCCAGCCTCAGGGCTTTTGGTGGCAGGCCTGACTGCTCTTCAATGGGAGCTTATCTGCTGGTGGTCAGGTGGGGGCGGGGCCGCCTCTCAGGCTCAGTTCCCTGAGGGGGTTTATACCGAGAACTTTTTGTTGCGGTCAAGCTCCAGCCTGCTCTGCCCGTAGCTGCCTCTGCCACAGTGGCAGCCTCCCAGGGGGTCCGAGTCCTGGAGATACCCCGCTCCCCTCTCAGCCCATCTCTCTCACTGACCTGTGGGTCTATGGGTGGAGGGACTTTAGCAGCCGCCCGGAGATTCAGGTCTCTGAAGTCTGCTGGGCTCTGCTCGCTCCTCTCAGTGCGGTGCCGCTGGGGCAGGGGAGGGGAGCGCTCGGCCGGGCAGGGCTCCGCTCCCGTCCGGGGTACCTTTGCAGTTGGTTTTTCAGGGCTCTCTGCAATGGAAATCTCCTTCACAGTGTTGCTGCGTGGCTTCCACTGTTCCAGAATTTGTCAGGAATTCTTTTTACAGGAAATCTATGGGCTGTGGGTTCGGACCTAGCATAGGTGAGTCTTTCTACTCCGCCATCTTGGCTCCGCCCCCCTTGTAATATGTTTTTAGTAAAAAGGACAGATTGAAGCCTTGAATTCTGAGTGATCCATTGCATGAGATACAGAATAGTGATTTGGACACTTGTGACTCCATTCATATGTAACAAAGTTTGGGGTCTATTTGTCATTAGTCTCCAACATTGGAATCATTCTATAAAGTAGGCACTAGCTTGGAATACATAATATCAACGGTTAGCTGCACACCCTTGGGGGTGCCCTCCTCCCTGACTTAACCTTAAATCTCATTCTCCTCATAGTCCCTCAGTCAGGATTCTCCCTGGGCTACAGAGCTGCTGAGGTGTATATCCCATTCTACTTGACTGACCCAGCTTAACTCTACAGCAACTGAGTCTCTCCATCCACACCCATTGTCTCTCTACTGTGGACTGTATTCTCTGTGCTCCTCCCTCAACACCCTTCACCACGAGCACCTTGGGGCAGGATAATACCATATAACAAGATCACCAGCTTCAAGAACATGACTTGTTGCTCTTTTGTAGCCTAGAGAAAAATTAACAATTCCAAATCATTCTAGAGACCCCTTTTGCCTTCCTAAGAGTTGTCTGTCTTTCCACCTCACTAAGCCCAATGTCAGTTTCTTCATCTGCTAATCTACTGTAAATCTCTGTGATTTTTCCTCTTAAGAGAAATGTTTTCCCAGGTCACTTGCTAATTACTGTTCTGTAACAGCTATGGAATTTCCCCACAGGTATTATACAAGCTCTCTGCCTGAGTGCCTTAACCTTGCTTGGGGGGTAAGTAGAACTATCTTTTGCTCAATCTGTTATTTGTTCTTTTGCTTCATTTTTGTGTTTTCTTTCTTGTATTACCTCATGCTGGAACAAATCATTTACTTTTGGAAGGAGTTAGTCCTCTCACCCATGTGGAAGCTTGACCTATGGTGTAGAGAGTACTTCATTAGAATGTGAGGGAGGGGATGGGAGGCACCAATATAGCAGATTTTACAGAGGACATTTTTCATACTGATCATAAAAATTCCACTGGCCTGCTCTCTCTCACTCTTAAAAAGTGAGTCATTTTCAGTATCCAATTCCAAATTTCTCTTCCTGTGGGTTACTCTTTAAGATACTCCTTACTTGATGAGGAGTAGTTCTTTCCTAGTAAAGCACCTCTTTAAGAAAATTTCAAGTGGCATTCAGAGATTTGCAAATAGTACCTTTCATAGTACCTTTAGGGTATTGCAGGGTTAGGAAACCTTCAGCCTCAAGGCTATACATGGCCCTCTAGGTCCTCAAGTAAGGCCTTTTGACTGAATTCAAATTTTACAGAACAAAGCAAAGTCTGAATTCAGTCAAAGGGCTACACTTGAGGACCTAGAGGGCTACACGTGGCCTCAAAACTATTCCTGACAGCTTGTGAAACCACTGCTTTTCTAAAACTATAGGTCACATTAATTAGCCAGTAGACACACCCAGATGAAATATATATATATACATACATACATACATACATATGTATATGTATATATGTGGTTTTGTATGTGTGTATATGTGTGCATATATACATATATATATATATATATATATATATATATACAATGAATTCCACATTAATGAGCAAATTCTTATAGCTATTCTTTTTACTATGGTGTCTTACTCAAAGCCTTTGCTAAGAGCTAATTGTGTCAACTCAGGAAGTTGAGAAGAAAACCATTTATGGAGAAAGAACCCAGCACTTGAGAAGGAAAAAGCACGATCATCTTTCTTTAGCCTTATGCCTCTTCCATAGTGCAAAGAGATGGGAAGGGAATTTGTAACGCCACCCTTACTCCTCAATCAGCAGCATCTTGCAGCCAAGCACCTCTCCTAGTAGGAAACACCTCTCCCAACAGAGAGCATGATTAATGAGTCTAGCTGTGGAGTTAAATTGAACTTCAGAGAGAAACAGGCCTGGGGAGCAGAACAAAAAAAGTTGCACTCAGGGGTTGCAACATGAAGATACCATGAAAAGAGAAAAAAACAACAGGACCCTGCAGTGCCAGAGATGTGAGTTGTCTTAGCTAAGTCTCTATTAGTGTCTCTGCGCATGTGTGTGTGTGTGTGTGTCCTCTCTTTTCATTGATGTTGTATTTGAGCATGTACTCCAGGTTTGTGTAAGAAATACTTTGTAACAACTGTTATTACTATGTCATTTCTTTTTTAAAAATATGTTATTTTTAAAAATCATCAACATTAATTTTTATTCCTCCTGCCTCTACCTATAGGAAGGAAAGATGGATAAAGACCTTCTGTATCTCCTAAAAACAGTTGAACAAA
Source organism: Potorous gilbertii (assembly GCA_028658325.1). Taxonomy (NCBI): domain Eukaryota; kingdom Metazoa; phylum Chordata; class Mammalia; order Diprotodontia; family Potoroidae; genus Potorous; species Potorous gilbertii. Next base: position 107,274,217 of record CM053772.1, on the reverse strand, counting down.
ATATATTCCCACATTGTTCATGTCCAAAAATGTATTTTTTATTATGTACAATATAATGTCCAGCAACTGGCTATAGTAAGGTCAGCAGAATTCATCTTTTATAATCCTCCGGAATCATGGATGAGCAATCATTTGTCTGATCACAGTTATTAATTCTTTCAAAATTGTTCATTTTTATAATACTGATGGTATAGTATAAATTGTTCTGCATCTGTTCACTTCACTCTGCATTCATCCTTACCATGTCTCTTTGAACCCATTATTTCTGTCATTTCTTACAGCACAAAAGCATTTCATTACATTCATATACTATTCCCCAATTTATGTGCATCGATTTTCTAGGTTTTTGTCACCGCAAAAAGATTTGTTTTAAATATTTTTGTACATATGGGACCTTTCCCTCTTTCTTTGATCTCTTTAAGGTATACAGCAGTGACATTGCTGAATCAGGGGCATGCACCGTTCAGCAGCTATTTGGTAATCGTTTCAAAATACTTTCCAGACTGCTTGGACCCATTCAAGACTCCACTAACATATCAATGTTCCTGTTTTGAAGCCCTTCTTTGTCACACTGGGCTATTTCATTAAATGCCTTTGCTTTGAACTAATTACATTAATTGACTGTCTAAAATAATGAGTTAGGGTACTATAGTTTTAAGAGAGCAGACCTTGGAACCTGAGGTGGTTATCCCTATGGAATCTAACCTGTGAGAACAAATTAAGATAGCCTGGAGGGGACGCTTCATAAAATAACCACATGAAAATTTAAGGAACCACGAGATGAGAGACAATACCTTGATATCTACTCCCTCTTGATGAATTCTTTCTTTAAATTTTATTGTTTATTTCTGTTAATCAGTTGCAGTTGATCACAATAGAATTTTATCATCGTGTTTTCTATTCTTCAGACTGATGAAACTGTACATTCTGCAGATCTTTTTCTAACAATAATTTGCTCCCAGAAACACAAAATGAGTGGAAAGTTAGGGTTCAAAAAACTAGACAAAATGTTGCCTATTGGTTCAAGGACTTGTCTCAAATCTGCTTCCATTCGCACTTATCCATTACTCCACTTTAGGAATGAATAGTGGTCCATAACGTAGAATTACATAGTAGAAAGAGTGCTGACTGGAATCGGAGAACTTGAAATAAAATCTCCCTTAATTACATTAGCTGTGTGACCTTGGAGAATTCATTTAACCTCTGTAGGGTCCAATTCCTTTATCTGTAAAATGGTTATACTATATGACTTCTGAGGTCCCTTCTGGCACTAGATCTATAATCCTACAAAACAATTTTAGTTTTGAAAGGATAATGGTAAATCTAGATCTACACTACTCCATGTAAACACACACAGGGGAAAGGACTTATGGAACAATACTGTGAATGGCTCTACTTATGACGTCACAAGTAGTAGGTGTTGCCATGGCAACTGGAGAATAAATGTTAGTAGGCATCCCCTTCCCCTTCTTGCAATTCCCTATTGCCAGTGAGTTTCTAAAGCTTTTACAATAACCATTCAGACATGATTGTATTCTTTGGGTATTTTTATGTATTGCTGAGTTTATTTTTTTTTCATTTTTATTTAATAAGCAGAGGTGTTTTTCTCCCATTCATTGTAGGACACTAAAAGCACTGTTGGTGCTCAATCAATAAATAATAAGGATGCTATTAACAGCAATAACCCTTCTCTCTCCTTTCCCACTTTTTTCTTGTTCTTACACCATTACAATTAGTACTGTATGCCTGTTTTTACTTATTATTTCAATTTCAAGTCGTTTCTCCCTGATTTCTCTATCCCTTACCATGATTTTCTTCTATACTTTTAAGGAATATCCCCTCTCTCATTTTTCTCCCTTTTCATTCTTTTTAGAAAGAAAATCCTTATATTTCCATCCTAGAAACATTTCAATCTACCACCCATCCTGACCACTAAGTCCTGTTTAGTGGAAGTAAGTTCATGTAACTGATGGGACTAGCTTCCTGATTTCATAAGGTTTCTGTGTCCCTCTCCAAATTCCACACACACGCCCCTTCCCAACTGTACCTGATGCCCAAAATTCCTTTAATAGATGATCAGATTTTCTTTTAGTTTGGGTTAAAGAATAAAATGCAAGTCTCATTATCCTGCAAGATTGAATCTGCCTGGTATTGACATCTTAATAGTACCACATGCTCTTCCAATTGGACCCTCTGACTGGAGGGCACCAAATCTGCTATTTAAGAAGCGGGGGCTAAGCAGTCTTCTGCCTATTTCCCACAGACTACACTCTTAGGTATCCCTCTTCCCTTTCCAACATTCCACTCTTGTTTTATCAGTTTCCTTTTGTATGTTGCCTTGTTAAATTGCAAGTTCCTTGAGGGAAGGAACTGCCTTTTAAAAAAAATGTACTTGTATTCGTATCCCTAGTGATCAGCATTGTGCCTGGCATATAGTAGAGGTTCAATAAATGTTTCTAGACTGACTAAACTATTTTTTCATTATCCTAAAGATCCCCAATTTCTTCAGCATTTGTATCTCATCCACCAATGTAAATTGCAAGCTTCCCTTTATTCCTACTCTCACTACAGTCATCTAGTTAAGACCTTCATCTCTTCTTTCCTAGACTTATGTTACAAGAGCATTGTAATTAATCTTCCTGTCTCAATTGATCCCTTTTCTAAGACTTCCTTCACACCAATCAAGCAATCTTTCTAGCAATCTACTCTAAGCATATTGCTCCTATATTTAAAAACTTTCCATGGCCCCCTATTGCCATTTGGATATAGTATAAGCTTCTTATCCTGTCATTCAAAGCTTTCCACAAATTGTCTCTGGAGAGTCTACCTTCTAAGCTTCATGTTTCCGTCACATAGTCTCCATTCCTGCCCTCCCCTATTTCTCTGCTTTTACTCACATTGTCTTCCATGTGTGGAATGGCATATTCCCATTCCATCTTTTTCTGGTGTGATGGGAGCAACCACATCTCCCTCCATCAGGCCAAGCTAGTGTTTTTTTTCCTTAAAAGTTACTGAGACATTCTTGGTACCTGATTGCAACAAAAAGTGTGGAATGGTGGTGGTGCAGAACTTTCAGATTCTTGACTTACGTTAATGGGAGATTTGCTCAGATGAATCATCTCAATATGTCTTCACTTCCTATGTTTATTGAGTATCCTCTTCTGGCTAAGTAAATCTCATTTTCTTAAACTGTTCAATAACCTATAAGTGTCTCATTTTGTTCCAATGTCCAACCTAACTATCAGGGGACCAACCTTGGTCAGATCCAGTCAGAACATCTGAGATCAAAGGAACATAGTGGTTAGAGATAAAATATATATTCAAGATCATCTCATTCAACTCCCATATTTTTCAGGTGAAAAAAAAACTGGGACCCAAGGTATTTAAATGAATTGAAAAGTCCTTCCTTCATTTTAAGTCCAATTCATGTGATATATCCTCCATGAAGCCTTTCACTAACCCCAGCTGAAAGTGATGTTTCCTTCTTGAAATTTCTTAGAATTGTGTCTGACCATCTACTTCACACGTATATCACCATTCTTCTTAAACATTGAAGTCTCATCATACATTCATTTAAACTTTTTTTTGCATTCAATTATACTAGTTCATCAAAAGAAGAGGGGGAAAAGCAAAAGAGCTGTAGGAACCCCCAAAATTAAAATAGTTTTCAGTGCTTTGACCTGTCATTATACTCCATGAGCACATATCATGGATTGAACAAAACATGAGAGACCTGAACCTGCTATTCCCTGTATCAGTCTCCATTCTCCCTTGTCTCTCGTGACGCGAGCATCGCACTATGTTGAGTAGTAATACTAGAATCACCTCTTCATTATATCCACAGAAAATATATTCCTTCTGCCTAGTCTGGTAGAGCTACTGAGGACAGTTTTATTGATCTTCTTATCATTTCTGGTTTTCTAGCATGCCCTGTGGTGCCCTTTGTGAATTTCTGGTTTTCTCTCTTACTTCTTGGAAAAGCAAAAGGAAAAAAAAACCTCTGGGGATAATATTCCCCTCCAATGTCATCACTGTTATGTGAGAAGCCCTTTCAAGACATTTTTCACCTAACCAATGTTTTCATCCATGTGTCAGAAAATCCGAACCTCTTTTTGGTTTCTTCTATTTGGCTGACTAGTTCGTATTTCTCTCCCTTCCTGCTCACCTCACCCTCCTTATCAATAAATTTGACAAATATAGTGAAAAATAAAATATACATTCAATTGTTTCCAATAAAATCATCTCATATTCATTTCTTCTGTGGTATAAGCAGCCTTCTTTTTAAGAGACCTTAGTCTATTTGTAGCATATGTGCTGCAAATATATACACATATACATTCATATACATATACATACATACACATATGTGTGTATACATGTATATATATATATGTTTAAAGATATTGCATTTTATGGGTAATTTATAAAGCCTCCTCTTGAATGTATAAATGGGAAATACACCACTAAATAAATAACATTAAATATTAATACTACCTTCCTTAAGAAATTACTTTAAGAATTCTTCATGGGTAACTTATACTATATATGATTTTTGCCATTTGTGTTCAATTTTTAGCATAGCCCATCCCAAGATGTGACTGGACTATTCATATCTTTGTACCATCCTTTAGAATACAGTCTATCATATTTACTTTTGTACTCCTAACACAAAGGCTTAAGTAGGCATAATAAATACTTGTTAAATTGGTGAATTGATCACCTTCATGCCTTATTTTTAATTTTATAAATTTATTTTAACTATTTAATGATTTGCTATGGCTTCCCTCTAAGAAAATGCTGGTCTAACCCTTCTAATGATGAACTTCTTTTAATCTAGGCTTGTCCTTGTTCGACAGGCGTATGATTGACCTGTGACCCAGCCCATCCAAAGCTTTTGCAGTTTGGTAAAAGTTGACAGAGTTTATAGGCTTTGACCAGTCAAGGTAACCTCTCTGCCAGAATGAGTCTTTAGAGTTGCACTTCAGTGAAGGAAAATGAAAATATTCCTGAATGTTTTTATACTGGTATTAACATAATTTGTTGTTGTTCAGTCCTACCCTTCATGAATCCATTTGAGATTTTCTTGACAAATAGTCTGCCATTTCCTTCTCCAGCTCATTTTACAGATGAGGAAACTGAGGCAAACACAGTTAATCATACTAAGAAATAAATGACTGATATCAAATCTTCTCCTGGGATCAAATGTTTATAGCTCAAGGAATGGAAAGTTGTAAATGAAGTGAAGGTTGGGAGAGGTCCTACAAAGGGGATGAAAGTGGTATTTATAATTTTCTACTTCAAAATTTTTTCTAGTCTTGGCCCACCTGATAAATTTCCCATAAATACTGAATCACCATTGTACCTCCTCCTCCCAGCATTGGAACATCTCCTGTGCCCTATCTCTTTTTCTATGTGACTGGGGTTTCTCAAGTCTCAGTCAATTTTTCTGTTTAAAATTGCTATGATATAGTTGAAACGACATTGAATTTAAAGTCAGGAAGTTTGAACCTAAGTTCCTGCTTTGATAAAAATTGAACGACCAGGGTTGAATCACTTACAGCCTTAAGTCTGTCTTTATATTTGTAAAATGGGAAATAACTCAGCCCCAGCTGATCTTTCCAGCCTCATTGGAATTTATACCCCATCCGACATTCTATAAACCAGCCAAATGGGCCTTTGCTATGTAGCTCGTACACAATAGTCCAATTCCCATCTTGGTGCCTTTTCTCTAGGTAGCTGTCATACATAGATTGTGTTCCTACCTCACTTCTGCCCCTCCAAGGTATCTCTCTTCTAGGTATAGCTCAAGCACCATCTTCCACAGAAAACTGATCTCAACCTTCCCAGCTGCTGGTGTGATATCTCTCAAACTATCTTGGATTTTAGTATTTTGTATACATTTATGTTTCGCTCATTTTATATTTATACTATATATAATATGGTCTCTTCCATTAGTATGTGAACATATTTTGAGTAGGAAATTGTTTTATTCTTTGTATTTGTTTTCTTGGTGTATAGGACATAAGTGTTTCATAAATATGTATCAATTGATTATGCTACCTATCTTATAGAATTACTTTAAGGAGAGCATTTTGTAAACCTTAAGGAAATATAGAAATGTAACATTATATAAATGTGAGTTATTATTGAGTACCAATGAGGATCTTCCTCCATCACAGGCAGACTCCCCCACAAAAATTTATTTTGGTTCAATGTATTTTATGGATCAGCATCCACTCAAACCCAGAGTTTTAAAAGTTTCCAATGATGTATTTCCTTTACTAGAGTCACAAGAAGACATATTAATTCAAAATAAGACATTTAATACAAAATAATTGATAAGAAAAATATTTTCTGTGTGGATGAAGTGATCTTTTCTCCTCATGACCAAAACACCAGTGAGAAAACTATCCCACACACCAAGGCTCATATACAAAAGAACCATGTGGAGCCAGGGGATATGGCCAAGAAATGTGCATGTCTGGGGCAACTCATATTTCTGACAATGCAGAACCACCAGCATCCTCTGTTGAGGTCACGATAATGCTTCTCCCTCCTGAGTGTCTCCATTGAGTTGCTCTCTGCCACATGTCCCCACTGACCTGTTACTGTTTCGTGCTGATCACTTCTGGTCTTCAACCACATTGATATCTAATCCCTTAGTGGGAGAGTGTCTGCCCATTGTTTCTCTTTGATAGCCCAGGTACTACTCATAGGTCTTGTGTCATGCTGAACAGCCAGCTATAGTCACCAGATTCATCGACCAGAGCTATCTTTAGGTATCTTTAAATTTATCTTTTGAGCATCCTTTCTCTCTGCCTCCCTTAGTGTAAATGTTTTCTGAGGCATAATCCAAAATTCTTTTTAATTCTTTTACTGCCTTTGGCTCTGCTTCAAACAACTCCATGATCTCCACTTAGCAAAATTGCAAAGGGTACTGACTGGAGCTATGGAAAAGGAATTCCTTTCAACCCTATTGTGGCTTGGGAACAACAATGAAAAAAGCCCAGATTACATTGGTGGAGATGGAAACCTTTGTCCCACTTCCTACTAGACACAAAAATCACTAGACTCCCTATAATTAAAAAAAACAAGATCTCATATTCTAACTGGCCACCATATTCTCCTTTCCCTGATGCATATATTGTCTGTGCCTTTATTTAGGCTGATGAAAGGGGCTTTTAAAATTATCCAATCTAGCTCATTTTAGAGATGGGGAAATTGATGCCAGGAGAAGTTAAATGATTTCCTCAGGATTATATAAGTAGTAATTAACAGAGCGCCAGGATTTGAACCAAGCTCCCACTGTTTGCAAATTAGTCATGTCTTTTAGTTTAGTAATGCACTCAGTTATAAAACATCCTTTGTATTTTCTATGTCCTTCTCTCATATTGTTTGCCATAAGTTTTATTTGTTTAGCTGGAAATTTCAACTTAGATATTGTTTATATCAGGGAGAAGGAATTAACCCCTAAATATATTGCCTCCAACTGTTTGCACAAGCAGAATTTGCCAGTTGTTGCTCAGTCCTTTGGCCTTCCGTGGTTTGAACAATCAATACATCATTGTATGAACTCACTCTTTCAAAAGCTTGAGCTTAGACATTTCCTGAGGCCCAGGAAGGCTAAGGGTCTTGTTCATGGTCACACAGCTAATAAATGTTAGAAGTCTTCTTGATTCCATGGTTTAAAACGTATTGTAGAGGGGGAGGTAGAGTGTGAGGGGAAAGAAAGCCTTGGATAATTCATGTAAAGTTCTTCAGATCATAAGAGGATAGAAATAAAGTGTTAATGAATTATTTAAAAAAAAAGAAAGAAAAACTGGGCCCCCCCTTCCCTCTCTATTCTCTAGGGAGATGTAACAGGATGTTGAAAATAAATGCCTGCTGGTAAAGAGGAAATTCCCCAGTGTTTACTACTCAAACCACTGGGGAACCATTAAAACTTACTTTGTGACTGATAACCTAGCCCTTTCTATTCCTAAGGGGGTGGAAGAGAAGCTTGGTAAGAAAAGAAAGTCCTGAGAGTGTGGATGTAGACTAAGCAAAGGACACAGGAATGAGCCTCCTGGGAAGGGGGTGGAGGGTGGAAGGAGGAAAAGAGCCTGGGCTGCCTCCAGCACTTGTGAAAGTGGCCATAGCAAATGAGTGAACTGGCAAGTGACTGATATCTAAGACAATAACAAAACTGTATTCACACAATGCAGGAGCCACACAGAGCAGATGCAGAGGGGCTGGGATTATTCACGCCCCTAAAAACAAAACCGGTGACACCATATTTTCCTGCCTTTTAGTCTTAACTCTTGCATTCTCTTGGAAGTGGGCTGATGTGCTGAACCTGTATTTCCATTTGTTCTTAAGTGTTTTCTTTTGTTTTTAATGAAACTTCATTTCTCTTAGACATAGCAGTTAACCATCATATTCTGACTGATACATTTGTCTGTGCAAATGGTGTCAGGAGAGACAGCAGGTGGAAGAAAGAGAGACGAAAAGTGCACTGTGGGATGGTGAGGACCATTTACTTCTGGAACTTATCCTGGCAAGATGGGGCAATCAGTGCTGAACAAAAGAAAATTTATTGATTCATATTTTTATAGCTTTCCAGAATAGAGGAAGAAAAATAGGGATCCAGATTATTCTCTAGCTAATAGCTTTGGCTGAGGAAAGCTGTATCTGGTATGGGAGAAGGCACCATTGTACCACTTTGTCTTTCCATTTTCCTTTGTAGGAAAAGCAAACGCAGCCATATCAACCACACAGAGAAAAATATACTAAAGGCAGGAGCTGGGAAAGAGTGGCATTGACCACAGGTAGATAAAAGATGGAGTAACTTGGTCCCTCTTCACAATCACAATAGCCTAACTCACACGCAACCACTAGAGATATATACATGTTCAACCCGTTCTCTAGCAACTTTCCTTAAAAAGGTATTCTATTTAAAATAAGAAAGCATCTGTTCTGAGATACCATAAAATCTCACCTGGTATAAGTTAATCCAGGTGTGGTTATTGATTACGGCTTTCATGCAGAGAAGCAAGATGGAAGATCACATTATTAATAGGAAATACTAGTTATACTTCAACATCACACATGACAGAAATAACTAGAGATAGTGAAAATTAAGCCTGAGTCATGTTACTAAGTCATCAATATTGATTTTTTTACCTCTCGGAAGAAGAGTTTTGGATACATAATGAAAAATTCACATTGAAAAGTTCCCTACAGATGGAAAGAGATAGAAAGAAAGAAAGGCATAACAGCTGGCGTATCTGACCCACAAAAGCAGCATGAAGGCTTGGTTAAAGTAGTTCAGTCATTATTTAAGAAAAGCCAGATGTGCAGGATCTGGTTATACAAATAAACTCAAAGCGTCTTCCTTTTCTGTTAAAAAAATTTGTGGAAATGCAGTTTCAACTCATCATGCCTTTTTATTCTTTAAAATTGCTCACTTATATCCTAAATGTCATTGATCCATCAATTAGCATTTATTAAGTGCCTAATATTGTGGCAGTCACTGTGTTAAGTGCTGGGTTTATAAGTAGAATGAATGAAACAAACCCATTCTCAAGGAATTTATATTCTAGTGAGGGAGACAGCAAGCATATAGATAAATATATGCAGAATAAATTTTTAAAAATATAAGTTAGTTACGAGGAAGCGAGAATTCCAGCTGTTGCGGGTATAGTAGTAATAGCTAGAATTTATATAACACTTTAAAGTTTTGCAAAGTGCATTACAAATATCTCCTCTGATCCTCACAACCACCCAGGAGGTAGGTACTATTGTGATCCTTATAGTTGATGAAACTGAGGCAGGAAGGGATTAAATAACTTGCCCAGGTCACAGAGCTCATAGGTATCTGAGTCTAGATTTGAACTCAGATTTTCCCGACTCCAGGTCTAGGACTCTCTCCACAGCGTCACCTAGCTGCACAAACGTTTTCACAGAGAGGTGGTACTTGAGCTGCATCTTTTAAAAAAGACAGTAATTCCTCAATAGAAGTGAGGAGGGAGCGCATTTTGGGACGTGGGGACAGACAAAGCAAATGAATAGAAACAGTGTTGTATGTGAGGAACAGAATGAAGGCCAGATTACCATGTGGACAAGATCCCTAAGACAGGAAGATCAACTGGGTGGCCATTACCACTGTCTCATGCGGGAAGTAATGAGGGCCAGGACTAAGTTGTTGGCTATGTGAAGAGTGAGAAGTTGGATGTAGAGAATAGAAATGGCAAGATTTAGCCACTGATTGAATATATAGGGTGAAAGAGAATGAAATGTTGAGGACGCTGAGGTTATGAAGCTGGGAGATTAGAAGAACGATGATTCCTTGATAGAAAAAGAGAAGTCTGAAAGTGGGAGGAGTTCAGCATGTTAGGGAGAAGATAAACTCTGTTTTGAAAATGTTGAATTAGTGATAGCTGTGGGATATTCAGTTTACAATGTTTATGGTGAGTGATTGGAGGTAAGAGGAGAAGTTGGGGATGGATATATGTGTGTATAGCTCTGAGTCATCTGCATAGATGCATAGGAGTGAGTGGGATCACTAAGAAAGGGAGTCTAGCTAAAGAGCAGAAAAGGGCCCAAGACAGAATCTCAGGGAATATCCATAGTTAGGATGTATTAGATAATGAGTCAGTAAAAGAGATGGAGGAGTGATCGGATAAGTTGGAGGAAAACTAGGAAAGCCACAGAAACTCAGAGAGGTTGGGGAGGAAGAGGTGGTTAACAGTGTGGAATGTAACACAGAAGTCAAAAAGGCTATGAGTTGAGAAAGACCAACAGATTTGGCAGTTAATAGATTATTCCAAAGAGTTGCAAAGCATTGAGGATTGAATGAGAGGAGAGGGCAGTTGTTTTTTTTTAATTTGACTCAGGGAAGAGAAAAATAGCACAATAGCTGGAGACTTTGGTAGTTTCAAGTGAACGACTTTTTTTGAATGTTGCTTTTTTAAAACATGGGAAAGAGTTGGCCATGTTTGAAGACAGAAGAAAAGGAACTAGTAGACAGAGAGAGGGTGAACATTTGAAAGCAGAGATAATAGACCAAGCAGAAGACAGGAGAAGATAGGACCAACAGCATATGTAAGCACGTTAGCTTGGCAAGGAAAAAACCTACATCACTATCATCAGGGAATGGAGGAAGAGAAGAAAGAGTGTGGGATGATATCCAAGGCCTTTTGAAATGAATCGAAGTAGGGAAAGAGAGAGCTCACTATCAGTGGCCTCACTTTTGTCAGTAAAGTAAAAGGTGTGATTTTCTGAGGAGAGGGTAGAAGGAGGGAGAGTGATGGGAGGTTTGAAGAGAGAAGAGAAGGTCTGGGATAACTTCTGTTCAAGGAGAGTTTGTAGTAGGATTAATCCATCGCTAGGATGTTGCAAGGGGAAAGGGAGAACCTACAATAGAGTTACCCACATGGGAGGTACTGAAGACTTGCTTCAGGAAGACACAACTGATATATTCATGTACATGCTGTGTTGGTCTCACATGTGCTTGGGAGTAGCCTTTTCCCCTGGCTACTCCATTCATGTCATTAAAACTACCTGACTGAGGCACAGTTGGTTTCTTTTGGGAATTTGGAGCTAAGGGTGAAGGACTCTTTCCCTCACAGCAGATGATACCATACAGTAAGGTGTAGGAGAAGAGTTGAAAGTCACCTACCCACTCACCACTTTAGACAATGTGGCCCCAAAAAGTGGGCTTGGAAATTTGGTTTTGTTTCATTTGCCCTTTACAATGGGAGGGGTGTCCTCAACCTGGGAACTTGAGCCATGGGGATCTTGAAACCCAGTAACTAGATGTTACATCCAGCTCAGTAGGGAAGTCCTGAGAAGCCAGGGTCCCAGGGAACTTTGGATATGACTTTGATGGAACTAATACTATGTAGGAATTGAGTTAAACTATGAGCCTAATCCCTCTACACTCTCTAGAGAATGAGGTAGTATGATACAGAGGGTAGAATTACACTCTGTGGCGTTAGGGTAAATGCTTGTATGTTTGTTCTTGCTTTATCTTTGGAATAAATATTACGTTGTAAAAGATAATCTGACATTAAGTGGTCAAATGGAACTGGAATATTAGTTATTTGGCCTCTAAAATTAAGGGAACCCAATTATCAGGGGCTCTAGTCAATAGAAGAGAAGAAAGACATTGCCCCAATGTCCTAATGGTGCCAGAGAACCCTGAAGGAGGGGTAAAATGTAATAGAAATGACCCCTGAGGACTGGAGCCAGAACATGCCTACATGACCAGAGGTAGGATAAGGGGGAAAGAATTTTAGATTAAGGGACAGTTAAATTGGCTGATTTATAGGCATGAGATTAGGAAGGCAAAAGGGCAAAATTAGAGAAAGGATAATGGCCTGAGAAAGTATTGAGAAGACAGAGAGATGGGGGAAAGAGGTTTGATTTATAACGAGGCATTCCATCCTGAGTGATCCCACATACCTGTGGTCCATTCTAACCTACAGGTGTTAGGAGTGAAATCTGAGTAGAAACTCTGTTTCTTACCCTTCCATTGTTGGACGGATTTCTTTGCAAACGTTTTCACAACAGTTCTGAGAAGAAATATGAGTAGAAAAACTGAGAGAAAGAAGTGATTGCTGGTTATGTCCTTCAAAACATTTCCCTAGGGGAAAAAAACAATGGTGTTGCAGTCATAAAGTGGAGGTGACTAGGGGGAAAAGGGGAAGTAGATGATTACTTATATACATATTTATAAAAATGTGTATCATTAAAATAACACCGTGGTACTTCAACATTAAGTAGGATAGAAACATCCAGCAATTACTGGGGTTTTTCCCTCTTCACTCAAGCATTTGTAATTATGGAGTGACTTGTGAGTGCTGAGTTGTTGATACCGATCTCAGCTTTTCTGCGAAAACTATTCCTTCTCCAACCCTCTTCAGGGTTACCCAGTGACAGTCTAGATGAATGAGTTGAGTGGAGGTTGGCTTACATTTGACTTTACTAGACAATGAGAGTAAAAGTTCTAGGGCCCTCATGTCTAAAAATTCTGTGTTAAATGGTGTATACTTGCATATAGCTTGTTATGTAAGACTTGTAATTACTTAAAAGGGTTTTGTCTGTCATTCAGTGAATATCTACAGGTGATGATTATACCATACCAGCACCCAGTAGTGTGCTGATAAATGTTCAGCGATTAGATCTCCAAAAATACATACATGCTTTTAACTTTAATCTGCATTAACACTTTCTTAAGTATAGAGTGTAGGGGTAGGGAACCTGTATCCTCAAGACCACACGTGGCCCTCTAGGTTCAAGTGTGGTCCTTTGACCAAATCCAAACTTCACAGAACAAATATCCTTAATAAAACGATTTGTCTAGATTTGTCTACACTCTAGACAATCAACAAAACAATAATACATCAATCTCTGATTTTTTGTGTTTCCCAGTTTCCAAAGTATAAATACTCAAAATGAAAGTTTAATAGTCATCTCTTACAAGCTGGTTCAAACTGGCTCTAGTACACCCCTACTGACATTACACCTATGCTATAGGGGTCTAACACATACATAGAGTGCCTCAGATGGAACCTCCACATGAAGGACACTAGAAAGGTACTTCTGGGAGAATTTTGTAAGGAAAGTACCTGGAGAGACATTGTGGATATTCAATATTTCTTCCGATTGACTAATCATGCAGTGAAGGCATAGATCTCTGATTGGCTTTGAAGACATTCAAAAGGACCTTGTTAGCTTTAGTGATAGTTTTCATAGAGAGACTATATTTTAAGAGGAAAAGCTATGAAACTTACCCTATCTAGCCCCCTGGCTGAGGTCATATGCACCCCCCCCTCCCCATCCCAGAAAGTGGGGCATTTTGTTCCTTTCCACTCTAAGTAAAGGGAGTAGAGTCTCCAAATTTGGCAAGGGAGAAGGAGAGAGACAGAGAGATAGAAATACAGAGGGAGAGAGAGACAGAGACAGAGAGAGAGTGAGAGAGAGTTGGAATCCTAATCCAGGCCAGATTTGGCAGCCTGTCTGTAACATCAATGCCCCAAGAAACAAGGAGAAATCTTTGGGAGTGACTTTCAAAACTCCAGTCCAGCAGAATAGTCATCCAGCAATCGCTCTACATCTGGACATGGACTTGGCCAGATCAAAACCATGTAGGAATTAAGCTAAGATATATGAACCTAATCTCTCCAACTCTAAAGACTGAAAGGAAGAAGGGGGAATTACCTCCCCAAGGATGTTGGGACATATGTTGGGACATTTGATCCAGCTATATTTTTGAAGTAAATATCACTTTGTAAAAGCTACCTGATGTTAAATGGTTAAATGGAACTGGGGTCTTAGCTACTGGCTCCCTAAAATTGGGGAAAATACAATAGTGACTTGAATTGATAGTAGAGAAAAGAAATACCCATAAACTCATCAAGGCTCCTCTAGAACCCTGAGGGGTAATGCAGCCTGCCTGGTCCTAAAAGGGTGAGAGGGGAGCTTGATTTATATCATGTAGCCCAAAGTATTATGTAAAGGGAAGCTGCACTAACCAATGAATACTTGATTAGACTACAAACAGATATGAAGGAATTCAATTTAGTTCAACAAATACCATGCTTACTACATGCTTAACACTTCTGTGTAACCAAGAAACCTCTTTGCCTGATGAGCATCTACTATATCTTGGTCCACAGATTTCATAACATTATAGGATCATAAATTCCAAGGTAGAAGGAACCCTAGAGGCCATATAATCTAATTCCTTCATTTTCCAGATAAAGAAACCGAGGTCCAGAGAGCTTAAGTGGCTTTCTTAAGGTCACACAAGTAGTGAGGAACAGAACTGTGATTTGAAACCAGTCGCAGTGGAAGAAGAAGAAGAAGAGAATGTAGTCACATTGATGAAATATTCTTAAAACGAAAAAGATTCTTAACATATTTCAGTGACTAGAAATTGCTTAACAAAGACTTTCACAATTTCATATTTATCTTAACTGCGCAAATCCTGGTCTGAGTCAATGCCCTGAGGGAAGGCCAGAGTTTCTTGAGAAAGAAACACAAGCTGTTCCAGAGGTTCTTCAGGAGAGAGGCATGTAAACAGAGGACATTCCATGGGATTATAAAGGAAAAGACTCTGGAAGCCACAGATGTAAGAGAAGCCAATTCTTCCACATATCTCTCATAGGTTGCCTCCCTAGAAACTTCATATAGAGTATTTCTCCTTGAGTAAGATTGGGTCTATCTCAGCCTGCAATAAGATCTTATCTCAATTCCATCTGAAGAGCTCATTTACACCTGTGTATTTTCTAGTACAATCTAATCAGTATAACTTTTCCAATTTCTATTTATCTTCCTAAATATTGTTAGTTTAGGGAAATTATTTTCTTCTTAGGTTCAAGATGATTTCCTGGCTACCATTTTTTGTAGAGAAAGAGTTGTCCAACCTAATATCTAAGGATTTGAAAGGAAGGCTTGATTGACCTTTGACCATGAATTGCTAGTTACACAAAAGACCATTATAAAGAGTGTGTAGTGAATAAACCCATTCATCCAAGCAGATAGCAAACAGAAATCAGAGAAGTTATATGGATTAGAATATACCAAACAATAGGGTCGATGAGCTCTTTCACCAGAAGAAAATATCTCAGTTCAAATAAGAGAACTGGTTCCCAATATCACCTAAAGGGAAATTCTCTAATGTCTTTAGGGAGACAATTTATACATCAGAGACACAATGGGGAGCTGGCATTCCCCTCCATGTCTTCAGCTTTCCAAAACATTTTCTGTTTCCCTCCAGGTTTCTCCCAATAAAGAGTATAGAATCATAGGTATCCTTTTGGAAAGAAAGAACATCTCTCCCACTCTCTTGTACTAACTCTACCCTTCACGCAGATAGAGTTGAGTCTTCCTTCTCTCTACCAAGGAGGAGAGTGTTATTAAACTTCTCTAAGCTCAACCTAGCCTTACCCTATTAGCACAAACTTTAGTAGTTGTACAAGATTAAAATGTTTGAGAATTTTACATGTATATGTGTTGTCTCCTCAAATGAGGGATAAGGTATTTTAAGGCAGAAACTAAGGTCTTATGCTGCTTTGTATTCTATATAGCATTTCCCATGTGCTGAGCCCATAAGTGCTCAATAAGGGGCAGCTAGATGGTGCAGTGGATAGAGCACCAGCCCTGGAGTCAAAAGGCCTGAAGTTCAAATCCAGCCTCAGAAACTTACTAGCTGTGTGACCCTGGGCAAGTCACTTAACACTGATTGCCATGGCACCCAGTACCACAAAAATAAAAAGTGCTCAATAAGTATCTAAAGAATCATAGAATATTAGTATTAGAAGGACCTGAATCCCATCTAATCTAATCCTGTAACTAATGAATAAAATCCCCCTGATGTTATCCCAGAAGCGAAGTCATCAAATTTCTACTTCTTCAGTCCTAGAACCCTATTGCTATATGAGGTGACTGATTCCCTTATAGGACAATTCATATTCAGGAGGTTCTTCCTTAGATTGATCCCTAGCCTTTCTTTTGAGCTTTAGGAGGTGATGAAGGAAACAAAAAATGCTGTTGATTAAGGACTTGAGGGGTGGAGGGGGCAAGGAGGAGGCACTTTGTCCAGTTACAGCTGCTTCCTAAAAACAGGTTTTTTGGGGGGCAGTGCACAGCAAATTATCATAACTTGAGTTCAAGTCCCACTCCTGAAACATACTATGTGACCCTGGGCAAATCTCTTAAGCCCTCAACATTCTTCGGTAACTCTGGACAAGAAACTGCAAAGCTGTGTTGATGAATAGAAGTGTTTCCTCTCTGGGATCCCCTATGTTTATGAAATCACAGCTCCAAACATAACTCAGGAGCCACTGGGGTTTAGTGAGTAAGTGTGACATGGTCAGCCTTTGTTTTAGGAAAATTACTTTGGGAGCTGAGTGGAAGATGAACTGGAGTGGGAAGAGAACCAAGGAAGGAGAACCAATTTCAGATCTATTGCATTAGTCTAGGGGTGGGGAGGGCCTGCACCAAGATGGTAGCTGTGTGAGTCAGACAAATGGGCATATTTGAAAAATATTTTGAAGGTAGAAGTGACAAGACTTAATGACAGATCAGATAGCTTATGAGCCTGGGTGCCTGAGAGGATGGTGTAGTCCTTAACAGAGGGATCCAGGAAAAAAAGAAAGTGCCCTAGAAAAATTTGAGAACAGAAAGAAAACTTTTACCTGGAGATGACTAGGGATAGGGGGAAAAGTGGGTGGATGGAGGAATAAAAGTTAGGAAGGGCATAGAAGAGGTATTGCCCGATCTGAATGTTGAAGGAAAAGAAGGATTCTGAAATTCAGAGATGAAAAGATAGCACATTCTGGATGACATAGGCCTAGATAACCTATGACTCAGCTTTCTCCATGGGGGGCATGGGCTCCTGAAATACCTGCCAACAGGTAATGGATTCCATTCATTTCCTCCAGTCAAGCTGGGATTTCTCCTTTAATATAATAAACAGGTCATATCTTGCCAATAAGATTAAACATTCAATTTGGAGCTGGGGTGTTGGTAGGTTGAAGCAGGGGAGGCATGGAGAAACAAAGCATCTTATGGAAAGGAATGTTCTCCCAGCTTAAAAGTGGTAGATATTTCAAAGCACAAAAGCAACCAACTTCTCTGCAAGACTTAACCAAATGCCACCACTCTTGACAAGCCAAGCTTTCCTTTTGACAGAAGAGTATTTTCTTCTTTAAAAAAAAAATTTATTTTACTTATTCTGTCTCTTTCCTCTCTCTCTCTCTCTCTCTCTCTCTCTCTCTCTCTCTCTCTCTCTCTCTCTCTCTCTCTCTCTCCTCCCCCTTTCTCTGTCTTTTTATACATACATATATGTAGATAAATGTAGATGGATAGAAAGATATCTATCAGATAGATAGATAGATAGATAGAGAATGGACCAAGAATTTCATTGGAGGGAAATCTCAGGTAACAAAACTCTCTGGGAGTCCAGGTAGGTAAGAGGTGCAGTGGACAGAGTACTGAACTTGGAGTCAGGAAGACCTGAGTTCAAATCTGACCTCATATACTTACTAGCTTTGTGATCCTAGGCAAGTCAATTAACCTCTAGGTCTGTCTCATTTTCCTCAAACATACAATAGGGATTGTATAGTGCCTACCTTCCAGAGTTGTCACGAAAATCATTTTTGATAATATTTGTAAAGCATCTTGCAAACCACAGAGTGCTATGTAAATGCTAGCCATTAAATTGGCACCATCTTTTACATTTTAGAAAGTCTTAGAGACTGCACTGAGAGGTTAATAGACTTGCCCAGAATGATCTAGCCAACATATGTCAGGGGAAAGATTGCTGAGAGTTCCCTCTTCTCTTCTCCAATTTGTCTCCCATCACTCAGATGTCTGCTTTCATTTGTTCCTCTTTCACCCATCTCACTTGCAAAGGTGGTCTTTCTCTTTGCCAAAGCAGACTCCTGCATTCATCCTCATCCCATTACAATGTGATTTCTCAAGCAGACTGTTCCATGTATTATCCCTGCCTTCTCATTAATCTCCAGGTTCCTCTCTTTCTAGGGGCTACTTCCCTATTCCTTACAAACATGCTCAGCCTCAAAAAAAAAAAAAGCATATGCGATTCAATCATCTCTCCTTGCTATAATTTTTTTATTAAATTGAAACTCTGTTTTGATAATATCTATTAGGCCTAGACTAATCTGAAATACAGATCCCCAACATACATATACCTCTAATTAGAATTATAGGATCACAGATTTAGACTCGAAAGGGAACTTAGGGGCATTTGATTCAATACACATATTTAAAGTGACTTGCCTAAGGTCATACAGATATTAAGGGAGTGGGAGTGGGAAGAGAACTGAGGAAGGAGAACCAATTTCAGATCTATTGCATTAGTCTAGGGGTGGGGAGGGCCTGCACTGGTGTTTGAACCTAGGTGCCCTGACAGCAAATATAACACTCTTTCTACTACACCCCTTCCCTAAGGGTGTGCCTAGCTAGACCACGGATAGATTTTTCCTATCCATTGTACCATGTTACCTTTCTGTTGGCCAACAATGACCCTACACTAAGTAAAATAAGGAACTCAGATCTCAGAACCTAGGAAATGTTCTCCTGACATAGTTTAACAAGTTAGTGCAGATGAGTCCCATGATAATAGACAGTTTCCAGGAAGAGACAGCCAGTGATATTCAAACCACCCTCCAGAAAAACATTTAAGGTACAGGTAATCTCTAGGACATGGAGCAAGTGCCTGATATTCCTCCAATACCCGACTCCCATGCATCTGCACAATCTGAGAAGACTCAATGAATCCACTTCCCAAAAAGACTTTTTGCATTGCCTTTAAATATTTCCCTTTAGTAAATAAAATTAGAGCAACATTTTTCTTCAGAAATTCCCCCTTGCATTCCTGTTTAATCGAATCTCCTCTCTAATTTTTCCAGCTTTCAACAAGTAAAAGAACACACACATGCATGTACACACGCGCACGCGCACACACACACACACACACACACACACACACACACACACACACCCTCCCTTTGAAGATACATTTGAATTTCTCATTCCCTTGACTTAGAAAAAGCTCCGGAACTAGGTGTACTTTTGAAAGCTCAGGAGATTTCATCAAGATCTTAGGAGATTAGGTTTCAGTCTTCCTCCATCCATCCATGTCATCTCTCAGTTTGACAGCACAATTAAAAACACATATATTTTATGTTCATGAATATCCTTAATTCCACTAATTATTCCTAACTTGAACTACAGACAGAAACAGAAGGTAGTATGGAGGAAGGAGGGGTTGGGGGCAGGGCAGTATGCCAGGCAACAGGAGAACCTTCTTACTGATGCCTTTGCCTATGAGGCATATCATATTTTTAGGAAGTAGAGGGGGAAAAATGCATTCTGGAATAGTTTCAGTTGCTTTTGATACCAAGGGGATATCCATTCCTTAAATAGGTTTCATGGGTCTTACTTGTCAAGTGACATAAATTAAAAACATACCCATGTTCATTCAATTTCTTTTTTCTTTCATAAGCTCTTTCTACTTCCCCCAACCAATGTTGTTGTTTTTACTTTGTCTCTATTTGGGGGGTACATCATTTCTGCTTTTTTTTCCCCAGAAGAGTTTTCTCATTGCCTGTAAGCATAGGATTCTTCCCTGTGGCCAAAGGTGCACTTGAGAGTCATAGAATTTACAGCAGGAAGAGACCTTGGAGGACATCTTTCCCTTTCATTCTTACAAAGAAGGAAACTGAATGCCAGTAAGGCCAAATGACTTGTCCAAGGTCACACATTTTAGCGATAATAAGATTGGAATACAGTTATTCTAATATCAAACGCACAGATGTTTTTACTGCACCACACTAGTTTTTAGCCTTCTGTCCTAATAGACAATACGAAAGTGGGAATTAGACTCAGTGCTCGTACTATTTGCTGTTTTTGTTGATTTGTTTTGAAAATTGTGTTTATGTTTGAAATTACAAAATTCTAATTAAAATTTAGATTAGATTTCATTTCAAATCGACTAAAATTTAAGTTAGAAATGTCTTCATTCTTAAGTTAGAAAACATGTATTGTATTATACATACACATAAACATACACACAATCCATAATGAATGTACGTATATTTAATTCTACAGGCATTTTGACAAAGTACACCTAAGCGGATCATCTGAGACATCACCCCACCTGGAGTTAGGAAAACCTCAGACATTTCCTAGTTGTGTCACTTAACTATGCAAGTCACTTAACCTGATTTGCCACAGTTTCTTCATCTATAAAATGAACTGGAGAAGAAAATGACGAACCACTCCAGTATCTTTGCCAAGAAAACCTCAAAATGGGGTCAGAGAGTCAGCCATGACTGAATACCAACAAGAGTTTTGACAATAGCAATCTGTAAATAAGCATTCATTAAATGTTTACTACATGCCAGATGCTGTTTTAAGTGCTTAGATTATAAAGAAAGGCAGCAATCACAGCTCCTATTCTCCCTCCAGAAGTGTTCATTTTAACACATAGAACAACATGTAAATAACTAGGTAACAAGGTAAGAGAGCATCCTCAAAGCCATTAAGCCCCCGAGGCATGAAGACTTAACCAGCTATGGGGAATTTTAAATCCTCCAATTATTCAAAGATTATGTTTGGACTGAGTAACCTAAAGAAACACACTCCACTGCTATGATCCAAGAAACACTCAATCTTCTCATGTAACAGATACTGTTCTACCCACTTAATTCAATTCAATTCACCAAGCATTTGTTAAAAGCATAAGCACTGTTCAAGACATCGGAGACCCAAAGTCAAAAACAAAACAGACTCTATCCTAGGGGGACACTGTGTTGTCATTCAGTCATTCAGTTATGTTTGATTCACAAAGAGTGGACCCTCACATGCCAATATGGTCTATGAGGTTTTCTTAGCAAAGATACTGGAGTACTTTGTCATTTCCTTCTCCAGTGGAATAAGGCAAATGGAGGTTAAGTGACTTGCCCAAAGTCACACCAGCTAGTAAGTGTCTGAGATCAGATTTGAACTTAGGTCTTCCTGACATCAAGCCTGGTGTTCTAAACACTGTGACAACTAGCTGCCTTCATGCATAGGACTATTGCATAGGAGCTTACATTTCACAATTGGAATGAGTATGGTAGAGGATATAACACTGGATATATCGAATCAAGAAGACCTGAGTTCAAATCTTACCACAAACACTTAATAGATTTGTAACCCTGGGACAATCATTTATTTTCTCTGGGCCTTAGTTTCTTCATCAATAAAATGTGATGGGAGGTGGACTTAATATTCTCTAAGGTCCCTTCTAGCTTTAAATCTATGATCCTGGGATCCTTTCTGCTAATAGGTGACAATGACAAGATTGCAATGTCATTACTCATATAGAAAAAAAGTGCTTTGATGATGAAGTGGGTCATTGCCATCAGCTAATTTGATTATATTAAGGAAGCCAATTAGTAAGTAATATCTAATCAGAGGTCATTTCAGAAGATTAATCCATCAATAAGTATTTAGTAAGTAGTTACTATAGCAGCTAAGTGGCATAATAGTTATTATTAAGGAATATCTATAATACCTCATTTCAGAAGATTAATCCATCAATACGCATTTAATAAGTGTTTACTAGCATAGTGACCCTGGGTCACATTTGACTGCCATCTGGATTAATTCTTTGCCATTTGTGATAATTGTGACCTAACAACACCAAGAAAACACAGAATCTCCACCAGTCAACACCACACCATCTATATGTGAAACCATCGGTTGTGGTAAATGGAATAATATTGAATGCTCAGTTACTTTGACTGGATACTTTCCAGGAATGTACCCATAAATGATGAGGTTGACACATGCATTACCAAAGCTAACTTAGTGTTTCGAAGGATCTGAAAGAAAGATATCAGGATGCCTACCAATCAGAAGGTATACAGAGCCATTGTGCTGACTTCATTGTTGTTTGCCTGTGAAATCTGCACAGTCTACCAGCACCAGGAATTTTAATTACGTCCATTTGAATTTTCTTAGGAAGGTTCTGAGGATTACCTGGTACCGGACACTAATGTCCTTTCTCACATTGCACTGCCAAGCATTCAAAGTACCATACAGAGCATGCTGGTGGGCGGGCCACATTGTTCAAATGTCAAATGTGAATGCCTAAACGACTTAGGGAGAACTCAGTTTTCTCATTTATAAAATGAGGACAGGAGAAGCACCTATCTCCCAGTGTTGTTACAGGGTTAAAATAAGATGATATATATATAAAGTACTTTGCAAGCCTTAAAGCACAATATAAATGTTAGATATTATTATTAGAGGCAACTAAGTGGTGCAGTGGATAGAGTGCCAGGCCTGGAGTCAGAGAGAGTCATCTTCATGAGTTCAAATCTGACCTCAAACACCAACTGTGTGACCCTGGGCAAGTCATTTACCCCTGTTTGCCTCAGTGTCTTCATCTGTAACATGAGCTGGAGAAGGAACTGATAAACCACTGCAGAGCCTTTGCCAAGAAAACTCAAGTAGGCTTGTTTATAGTCAGACACAACTGAAATGACTGAACAACAGAATTTAATATTTGTATTGTTGTTTTTAGTTAGTTATTACTATTGCCAGGCATAGATTAGTAGCAATATTCTCTTTCTTAGATCTGTCTGAGGTAGTGGATCCAAATTTTAGCAATTTAGAAAACCTGGCTTACTGATTTTTTCTTTTTTTTTTATTATTGACTTTGAAGCAAAATTTCAATACTGAATACTTGTCTCTGTTTATGACTTATCATACCCTCCCCCTACTCGTGACTAGCCATTTTGCTACTTTTTTTCACAAATTTTTCCATTTAATGTTTTACTTATACTATATTATTTTTTATCTCTATCACATCACCTCCCACCGACTTCCCCTGCTCTCAACCCCACTAGATCCTTCCCTTGTAACAAATAAGTACAGTCAAGAAATATAACCAAGATGCTGGTCATGTCTGAAAACACAGGTCTCATCCCACACCTCTAGATCACATCTTCTCGGCCAAGAAGCTAAAGGCATGCTTTGCTATCAGATTTTGACCTTGTGATTGGTTGCTGAATTGATCAGAGTTCTGAAGTTTTTCAATGTTTTTTTTCACTTTATTGTGGTTCCTAGTTCTGCTTTCTTTCCTCCGCATAAGTTCTTGGCCTTGCTTCTCTCATGTTTCTCTCAATCGTTCATGTCATTTTAAAAAACAGATAATGATAGACCATAAAATCAATTGCATTTACTTAGTACAATTATTTCACAGAATATAGAGAACATGCATCAAATTCAGGAGCACCTAGGTTCAATTACCATCTGTGACAAATAGTGGTTTGTATGACCTTGGGCAAGTCATTTAACCCTGTTTGCCTCAGTTTCCTCATTTGTAAAATAAGTTGGAGAAGGAAAGGGAAAACCACTCCAGGATCTTTGCCAAAAACAAAACAAAAAACCCCCCAAAACAACCAAATGGAGTCCCAAAGAGTCAGGCACAGCTGAAAATGACAGCTACAACAACAAAACGACTAATAAATTGCAGAGAAGGTGCCAAACTGCTTTGGAGAAGGAGTTTCCTGTACTGCTGAAATCACAATTCCAGGCATTATTCCTAATCAGTATAAAACTATTTTGATAATTTCTACTTTATATACGCTTTCAGATCTGATGATGATAGAACATCTTCATTCTTTTCTTTTAATTTCCCCTAATGCTCTCAGCCTTTTGTTCTTTCAGATGAATTTTGTAATTCTTTCATATTGTTGTGTGTGTGTGTGTGTGTGTGTGTGTGTGTGTATATATATATATATATATATATATATATATATATATATATATATATATTTATATATATATCCCTGGAGGTAGCTTAATTGGAATGGTACAAAATGTGTAAAACAACTTTAGGTGATATTGTCATTTTTGTTATATTGATATGGCCCTAATGTGAACCATTAATGCCTTTCTAATTATTTATGTCTATTTATTTTCATAGAGTATTTTAATTATATTCTTATAAGTCCTATGTGCATCTCTATGGCTCAACTCCCAGAAATTTTCCGTATTTTATATTTAGTTTGAATGAAATTTCTTGTTCTATCTTTTCCTGCTAAGTTTCATTAGTAGTATACATAAAGACTGATAATATTTGTGGCTTTATTTTATACCTTACTTTACTGGTTATATTTTTTGACTCTATAGAATTCCTTAAATAAACTATCATAATCATCTTCAAATATAAATCATTTTATTTCCACTTCACTTGTGTTTATTCTCTCAATTTCTTTTTCTCTCTAGCTAACAATTTTAAAAGTATATCAAATAACAGTGACGACGATGAATGCCCTGATTTTTTTGGTAAGGCTTGTTTGCTCATTACAAACTAGTTTTTGGTTTTAAAATAGATAATGTTGATCATATTAATGAAAATTATTTATTCTTATGTTTTGTAGTATTTTGAACATAAATTAATTCTATATTTTACCAAAGGCCTTTTCTGCTTCTAAAAGATTATACTGATGTGATTTTGATGATTTTTGCTATTAATATAACCTATTATATGTATGTTTTTTAGAATTATAATTATTTATGGTCCTAATATTGAATTAATTCTCTAATCCTGATGTAAATACAAACTGGACCTAGTGAATAATCTTTTTAAAATATTACGGTAGCATATTTGCTAATATTTTTCAATGTTTTGCATTAATATAAAATAATCAATTATTATTGGTTTATAGATTTCTTTCCCTTAATGTCACCTGGGTCTGGATATCAGGATCATATTTCTTCAATTAAAGAAGCTTAAGTATTTAAATTCTGTCTCATTCACATTATTTCCTACATATAGCAGAAATTACCCTCTGTACAGGTGATTATGAAAAACTAATGATAGAATCTACTTCAGTACCCTTGTTTTAATTCTGTTGGAGCTTTGTATCTTCAGTATTTCTTTTAAGCAATATGCTGTTGAAATCTTCTTTTAGATCTACTTTGTTATCCTCCTCTGGTTTACACATTACTTTGTCCCATTCATGTTCATCACTATGGTTTTTTACCTCCATTTTAGCCTATTATCCTAAAGTAACATTTCTCTTCTTCACGCCCAGCTACTGACCCTTTGCAAAGATAAAGAAGGTGAGGAAAGAATGGAACTGGAAGGTGTCAATAGTAATCTTTAGTTGGAATGGATTGATTCAACTCCTCTCACCTACTCCTCACTCAATCCAAACCCCTATCAGTGGGTCTTAACATTTTTCTCCTTTTGTAAAAATGTCTCCTTTTATAATTGTGTCTCACTTGTTGTTGAGTCATTTCTGACTTTCGGTTGCCCCATTTGGGGGAGTTTTCCTCACAGAGATACTACAGGTTTGCCATTTCCTTCTCCACCTCATTTTACATATGAGAAACTGAGGCAAGCAGGGTTAGATGACTTATGCACAGTCACACAACTAGTAAGTGTCTGAGACTGGGTTTGAACTCATGAAGATGAGTCTCCCTGATTCTAAGCCTAGTGCTTGATGCACTCCACCACCTAGCTACCCTGAAAGTTGGCTTACTTGTGACTATTCCATCCCCAACACCATCGTATTTCTAAAATTACCCTCCTCCATCTCCCCAAACCTGCTCAGTTCCCTGTTTTTTATAGTTTATTATATTTGTTTCATCCTACATTCTTTTTTCTCCCACCTTCACTTTCTAAGTTGACTAAAGAGTCAGATTCAGGAGCTATCTGCTCCCCTACCCCTACCTCCATGACAATAAATTTTTCTCCTATCATGTACCAACTACAAGAAATGGAAAATTCCTCCCTCCTCTTCCTGATGTGTTTTAGTGCATTTCTCCCCTCTTTTTCTCTCTGTAATACATAACCTAACCAGTAACATATTCAGGTGTTCATTTTGTCATACTTTGTTTCCTCTGAGCTCTGAAGATGGTGAGATTCTGAGGAGAAGACAATAACACCCCCACCCAATCGATCCCCCGCCCCCCGCGCCCCCACACACACTCACTTCCCAAGTTTGTGAGCATTTGGTCATCACTTAGCCCTTTCAACCTGCTCAAACTTGTTTACCTTTGTTTCTTTTCTTGTTTGCATTTCAAAGATATTACCCTACTCTTCTTTTTTTCAACTGGCATGCTTAGAACTTAGTGAGTCTACTAAAAATCCACAGTACGCTGGGGTTGTACTCTTATCTTTGCAGAATGTTAATCTTGGGTGCATATTCTTTTTATTCATCATTCATTTATCTTACTTATTGCATTAGTACATTCATATTCCAAATTTTCCTTTTCAAACCTGTAAATATTGCATGATCCTGTGTGGTCCTTACTATGCTTCCTTTGTATGTGATCTCTCTCTCTCTCTCTCTCTCTCTCTCTCTCTCTCTCTCTCTTCTCCTTCCCTTCCTCCTTCACCTGTTTGCGTTTTTTTTCTTTGACTTGAAGTCTCTGGAATTTTTAAATCATATTCCTAGGTGTTTTAAATTGAGGGTTATCTTTCAGAACCTGTGCATTCTTTCTATTTTCACTTTCCCTTTAGGACTAATAATTCTAGGCAGTTTTATTTTATGATTTATTGAAATGTGGAATCCAAATTTTTGTTTGGGTATGGCTTTCAGGTGGTCAAATGTTTATTAAGATTGTTTTTTTTCTCAAACTTTTCCAGGTCAGTGGTTTTGATAAAAGATATCATACACATATCCCAATTTTTTAGTGTCCTGATTTTGTTCCAGTATTTCCTGTTATATCACTAAATTTCTGCGTTCACTTTGCTCCATTTTATTTTTCTCAGTGTCTGCTGCTTGGATAAGCTTTACATTATCTGTGTTAAGTTTTTATTCTGATTCTAAGTATTTTCTCAAAAGCTCTACTTTTGTTCTTTATTTCTTGCTTCATTTATTCTTTTTGCGCTTAGAATTCTTCTCATTCATTCTTTTTTAATTACGCTCATAATTATTGCAGAATCATTTTCTTATGCAATTTTGTCTTGGGATTCTCTTAACTCACCGCATTTCTTCATTGTGTCAGATTCATTCACTCATTTTCTGTAACCTCTCCACTAATGATGACTGACAAAGGGACCACTCCTATTTCTTTTGAACTTTTCTTGGGTCTGAAATTGCTGTGGATATCGTAACTATAATATCTCAGTGCAAGACCCAGGTAGGAGTGGAGGGTCGCAAGAAACCACAAGAGGGTCTCATTCCCAGACCTGGAGTGGGACAGATAGGAAGCCTCATTGAAATCAGCACTTATGGTCTGGATAACCCAAGGCAGAGGTCATGGTTCTCAATAAACTGATCGTGAGATTCTAGATTCTACACGTTTCCCTGTCACCCAGTTGGAATCCTGGTGACACCCGCAGATATGCCCCTTTGCTACATTTCTGGACTGGGACCCTGTGCAAAGGTTAGGTTCTACCCTTTCCCAAAGCCTTAGTGATTTTCTTCAGATTCCATATCTCATTTGTAGTCCCTAACTAGGAACAGCTTTGCTAGTGCTAAATTCTGTCCCTTACCACAGTACTTGGCTAGCACACTATGCTCTGCTACAAGGACTAAGAAGAGAGGACTAAGCTCCTCTTCACCCAGACATGTCAGAGGTCCTAGAAATTGAAGTTATCTGGACCCTGACACAGGGATTCTGTTATTTTCACAATGACTACTCATCTAGTTCTGGATGGGTCTTTGGAGGAACCTATTTGTCTCCAGTTCAGACCTGGATCACAGTCATTTGCTGGATTAGCTTTTGCGGGGATCAGGGGGTACATTAAATCACTGGTGTTTCTCTTTGGTTGTTGACCCTCTGCTTCATTGGTATGTAGCTGAATTTGGTTGGAATTTTCACATCATAGTAAGTCAGAGAAATCAGGTAAAATCATAGATTTAGAGCTGGGAAGGACCTGAGAAGTCAACTCATCCAACCCTTTCATTTTAGACAGAAGGAGAAGTTAAGAGACTTCCCCAAAGTCACATGGAAAGTGACAGAAAGAGGATTTAAATCTAGATCCTCAAATTCCTAATCTAGAACCCTTTCTACCGTCCCTTTTCACCTTTTGAAATGGCTCCTTTTGCACCTCCGGACCAAGGTAGATAGTGATTTTCTTAACTTGCATTAAGTATATATATGCAAAGAATCTGACCAGAACTTTCACCATCAATATAGAACCTAACTCAAGGGACCTATTTGAGGCACACCTGGTGAATTACCTAGGATTATACAGCTAGTGCTAAAAGTTAGATTTAAACTTAGGTCTTCCTGACTCCAAATCCAATGCTCCATCCATTAGGCTACTTTTCCCTTAAATGTGAAGGGTTATAATTCTGTGATTTGATTTCTCTATATTTCTTCTCACTGGTTGATTTATAGCATTACTGTACTAACATGCCCTCATTTGAGACACCCTATTAGAGAATTCTATAGTATTTACCTATCATTAGAATTTTCTATTATTATTCTCTTTAATTTGCATGCCAGAGGCCAATTAGTTCAGTGTTTCAACTATTGCTGACTCGTACTCCCTGAAAATATATCAGATCTTGAGCCTGTAGCACCAAACTAAGTGTTCTGCCACTTTGTAGAAGTCTACAATCTCCTATCTGAAGCAAATCCTGCACTTCCACTGTACCCCAGCATGTCTGGGAATCTCAGGACCAGAGATGAGTACAGGTGTAGTGCATTGTTCCTGTAAGGTATCCTTGCCAATAAAGAACCTTAATCTAGTGCTGAATGTGGATTTCTTCCTTGGCTCCAAGATAAAAGCTATCATCTATCTGGCTGGGTCTCACACATAAAGAAAAGATTTAAAGCAATCTTGAAAATCAGTCTACAGCCCTGAGGTTAACTTTATTTCTTTTGGGGGCCAGGGTGAAGGAGGTAATTGGGTTAAGTGACTTGCCCAGGGTCATGCTAGCCAGTAAGTGTCTGAGGCCAGATTTAAACTAAGGTCCTCCAGGGCAAGTCCTCTATCCACTGTGCTACCTAACTGCCTCATTAATTGTACTTCTTAAAAAAAAATCATCCCAGTTCAAAGTTTTACTTGTTTCCAACTTATGATTCCCTATTTTATATATATTTCTCTTTTTTGTACTTTTGCATTTTATATTATAGTTCTATGACAGCACAATGCTTAGTACATGATAGGAGTTCAAAAGCAACATGCTAAATGATTATCTGTATCTTTAACACCAATAATAAATAATAAGAATAACAGACATTAACACAGTATTTTAAGATTTGAAAAGAATTTTATACACATTGCCTCATACAACACTTTACATTGCTCATTTTACAGATGGGCAACCATAAGAGTCAGAGGTTAAGTGACTTCTCCATAGTCATTAGATGAGTAAATTCCACAGGGAGACTTAAAACTTAGGTCCAGCATTCTTTCCCCTGCCTCCTGCTAGATCATGGAATTAAGTTGATGTTGATTTTGCCTTTGCTTTAAGTAGCTCATGAAAACAGACAATGAATTCTCAGTAGACTGCAACTCTGTAAGATTATAGTTTAACAGTTAAGTTGTGCATTGTAAAACTGATGCAACTTCTGTGAGGAAGAGCTGGGGAGCCTGACTCTGGGAGAGTCATGATGGCATGTAGTGGTAGAGTATTAGAGATCATCTGGGGCATGCACAGACATTCTGTAACTGGTTCCAGTCTGCTAACCCCATAGTGAATGACAGCATCTTTGATTGGCTGCATTTGTGGAATTGGGGCTAAGAATGTCTTCAAAAGGCAAGGGCCCAGCCTCTGTCTCTCTCTGGCTTGGTTTAACTGCTTTCCTGATGACAATACTGTAAGAGGAAGAGGCCTTGGACCTTCCTTGTCTGAGGTCAACACATGGGCCTATAAAAACTGCCCTCTGTTCTTTGACTCAGCCTTTTTTCTTTAATTTTAGCCAGAGGAATAGGAAGCTATGACCTCATGACATTCCAAAATGTCAGGAAAACAAGCCAACTCAGTTATCTATGTGTCTAGGGAGTCTGAAAGTCCAGGAGTCAGATCCATATCCCGTTTTGCAAATAGTCCAGCATGGGTGCTGCAGGACCCAGCTGAGAGAAGGAATCATCCACCAGATATACTATATATTCACTACCATAAGATCATAGATGTAGACCTGTAAGACACTTTAGATGCTATGGAGTGCATTCCTTTATTTTACAGATGAGAAAATTGAGGTCTGTCAAAGTCAAAGTATAACAATACAATACTCATGTATTTCTTAATCTTCATCATCATTATTCATATTAAAAAGCCAAAAGGAGAAAACCCTCAACATTATAATGCCCTTCAACAAAGGTTGTTTTGCCCCAACCCCAACCTTTCATGCTCACAGTTCAGCTGCACTGTGTTCTGCCCATTTTCTCCCATCCCAATAATGAGAGATTCCTAAAGGAACATCCTTTTTTTTATACCCCGACCCCCCCCCCCCACTGTCAAGTATCCTGGGAGTCAAAGATTGTAAAGCATCAGAAACTAAGAATTAGGGTTCCACACCTGCTCAGAGGACAGCACTGTGATCACATCCCGGGGAACAGGGTATGCCACAGCGAGAAGAGATTTTGGGTCCCTGACTTTCCACTCCCCCTACATTTTCCTCACCTACCAAAAAGGGCTAGATGTAGATGAGCCAGGAAACGGAATGGGCAGCACCATGTAAGGCTATTGTGTCAGGATGATTTTTAGAATGAAACAAATTGTCAATCATTCCTCTTGCCCCATGATAATTTACTCATTTTAATCCATTGACCCTTCCCCCCCACCCCCAACTCCTTAGCTTTGGATCTTTTTGCTTTCAGACTCAGTTCAAAGCTCCTAGCTCCCAACTGGATTTCTGTTTATCCACTTAAACTACCTTCAACCCCACCCTTAGGGACTGGTAAATGGGGCTATTCTCAGGCTCTTGGCAAATTCCACTGGCTCCCTAACCCTGAAAGGGGAAATGACACATCTTAAAACCTAAAAATTTTAAAAAACAACTTGTCTTCCTACACTTGGCTTCCTTTCCCTAGCTCCTGGCTCTCACCCCCCTGCTCTCAAACTTGAACTTGAACTACACCCTCTTTGTGGCTCTCCTAGTCTATTTTTTCCCTCTGGCTCT
Organism: Potorous gilbertii; assembly: GCA_028658325.1. Taxonomy (NCBI): domain Eukaryota; kingdom Metazoa; phylum Chordata; class Mammalia; order Diprotodontia; family Potoroidae; genus Potorous; species Potorous gilbertii. The sequence goes on along the minus strand of CM053772.1, from coordinate 107,242,615 downwards.
GCTAAACGCTGCTAATCCCAGAGATACAGCAGTTCCACTTCCTCACTTACATGTTCCCATGATGGTAAGGACAGGACTTTTTTGTTTTCTCATGACAAAACAGAAAAAGCCAAACTAAAAATCCCAAACCCCAGTTTAGACAATATCAATACTGCTTGTTATCCTGCAGGCCCTAAGAGCCACAGATACAGGTACACACAAGAAGTCACAATAAGCACCGGGCTTGAGTCTCCAGATCATAGAAGCATGGCTGTGCTCTGTGAAACCTTTGAGGGTCCAAAGGAAACATGGAAGTGTGTCTGGGAGTAGGTGTGGATGACAGCTCTGCTCACCAGCAGCTTCTAGTGCCTTCCTTATATCAGGTTCACCTGTGGTCATGGGTCCTCCTAGGGTTTCCAACTATTTGTACACTTTCACTATCAGAAACTCCCTACAATCTGGACCAAGGAATGCTTGCTTGGATACATCAGACTGTATGGGGCTTGAGATATTCTTCTGCAGTCTAAATTTGCAGCCATTAGAGTTACTGGCTCAGATGATGATGATGATGATACCTAGAATTTATATAAAGCTTTAAAGTTTGCAGAGCATTTTACATACATTATCATATTGTGGTCCTCACAAGAACCCTGTGAGGTAGATACTACTATTGTCCGCATTTTATAAATTAGGAAATAAAGCTCAGATAGGTTAAATAAGCAAGGGATAAGTATTTATTTATTTTTGTTTGTTTGTCAAATGTTTTTTTTATTTCTTTATTTTTTATTTTTGTAAAAGAAGTTTATTTAACTTTTTACATTCATTTTCACAAAATTTTGGGTTCCAAATTTTCTCACCATTTGTCCCCTTCCCCCACCCCAATACACTGAGCATTCTAATTTCCCCTATCACCAATCTGCCCTCTCTTCTATCATCCCTCCCTTCTC
>CM053772.1:107169042-107241189 GCA_028658325.1 Potorous gilbertii | reverse complement strand
TGGATGTTTGGGATACAGAAGCCTTGACTTCTATGTCTTTCCCTGATGGTAAGCGTTGTGGTTCCTCATTAGAAAGGAAAGGAGGAAATATCTGTTCACCAAGAAAGTAACCTTCTATTGTCTTACTTTTTTTCCCTTTTCTGGGCATTTTCCCAGCCAGTTACTTGATTTTTGAGATTCCTTTCCACACCCACCTTGCCTCCAGATCCGCCCAGCTTGGGGTCTAAGAATCAAATGCTGCTTCCCAGCCTCAGGGCTTTCAGTGGAGGCAGGGCTTCTATTCAATGTAAGATTGAATTCATGTGCTCAGGTGGGGGCAGGGTCACCTTACAGGGCTCAGTTCCCTCAGGGGGTTTATGTGGAGACCTTCAACAATGGATCCATGCTCCTGCCTGCTTTGGGAGTCCCTATCCTCTGCTGCTGCCTCCTGAGGCAGCCTGAGTTATGGAGACACCCCGCTCCCCTCTTGACCAGTCAAACAGGCCCTCTCACTGACCTTTGCACCCGTGGGCCGAGGGAACTGTGCTGCTGCTAGAGATTCCATCCTGAAGCCAGCCTGGATCCACTCCTCCCAGGGCCATGTGGCCAGGGCCAGGCTGGGCTCCACTCCAGGTCCAGTGCACAACGGACCCCCAGTGTCGGTTTTTCTGGTCTCTCTGGAACAGAAATCTCCTCCACTCCATCGTTCCGGGGCTTCCTCAGCTCCAGAACTTGTCAGGAGTTCCTCCTTACAGGTATTTTATAGGCTGGGGGTTCGGGAGCTAGGTATGTGTGTCTTTCTACTCCACCATCTTGGCTCCTCCCTGGGATAAGTATTTATTAATGATTTACCCCTAATGTGTGTCACGCACTGTGTAAAACACTTTTTAAATTTGATCCTCATCATAACCCTGTGAGGTAGGTTCTATTATTCTTATTTTACCATTGAGGAAACTGAGGCAGACAGAGGGTGAGTGACTTGTCAGGCTCACACTGATAGTGTGGATCTGAAGCAAAATTTAACTTAAGTCTTCCTGATTCCAGGCCAAGCAATCTATTCACCAATTAACTGCCAAGGTGAAATGTCTTGACCTTGATCATAGAGATTAGTGGTAGATGATACCAAATTTGAACTCAGGTCTTCCCAATAGCCAGTCTAGTACTCCACCTACCAACCACACCACCTAGTTGTCTTCTCAGATCATGGTAGAACATACTCACTCTTTAGGACCCTGAGCCAAGATTTACTTTAGACCAGAGGTCCCAAACTCCCTGTCTGCAGGCCACCAGGATCTGCCTAAACCAGATTAAAATGTAATTGGCAAATGTTTAACAAAATAGAAACACAATACAACATAGATAATGTTAATTTTTGGTTTTCTAAGTCAATAGAATAGCCTGCAGGAATTCTATTTGAGTTTGACACCACTGCTTTAGACATACAAGCCCTCATTAATTATAGAATCATAGAATGTCAGTGCTGTACAAGGCCTTAGAGCACTTCCATCATTTTAAAGAATAAGAAAACTGAGAGCCAGAGATAAAGTGAATGGCCCAAGTTCACATAGCTAGTAAGCTGGAAATCTAGGTTCCCCACATAATTATATAATGTGTCTGTACTCTATATTTGCTTTTACAGACCATATTTTCCTATTTCTGATGTTGAAAGCATCCCTGGTTTTTAATAAAGTAGGGTTCTAATAAACCAGAGTTTTAATTTAAAAAAAACCAGACATTTTACAATTTACAATGAATTATCCCATATATCCACATGTATTGCTACCCATGGTCATGTCCAAAGCTACTGTACATATTCAGCATTCTCCTTCCCTATCTGCCAGTAGCATAGTACTCAACAATAGGGTTACCTATGCAGCTGGGGAGGGTACAAGAACTGACCTGCTCTACCACCTGAGCCTCAGGTGCAACCAAGTATGAGACACCTGGTTCCAAGGGCAAAGGAAATGGAGCCTCCTACTCATAAGTCCCCATGGTGACCTGATCCTATAGACTTATAGTAACCTCCATCCTCTTCCCTCTCAGAACTGAATCTTCCTACTCAGTGGATAATAAGGATGTAAATTTTGGTGGACTCAGGGCCTCTAAATTTTTACACATTTGATCTTTGCTCATCACCACTTTGCTTCTATCCATATTTATGATCTAGAAAACTAAGCTGCTTCAAGCTTCATGCTACTTCCTCCTCTTCTCAGTGATTCTTGGTGTCTGTTTGATGGGTGGGTGCCAGTAGAGAATAAGCTTTGACAGTTTCCATGTTGATGGGAAAACAACACTGAAAAACTTTAGCAACTTCAATTTAGGAGCTGGGCACAGGGGAGTGGGAAAGAGCACTGGATTGAGAGTAAAAGGACCTGGTTCAAATCCTGACACAATGATTACCTATGGGACCTTCAATGTGGATTATTTCTCTAGGCCTCATTTTCCTTATCTATAAAATGAGGGGATTGGATTAGATAGCATCTTTGGTTCTGTAAAACTCCAAATCTAACCTGACCTATTCAATCTATTAATGCTGAAAATTGGGAAATGGAAAAGAGTTTGGATATTGATTTTGACTGTCATAATTTCCAGCAAAAGTTTAACTGATATTGAGCCTTGTTAAAGGTTTGGGCAAGATTTTGTCCTTTGATTTAGATGTCCATCTGATTGATTTTTACATTTAAAAAGTTAACTTTAATCCATGTCAGAGCACTAGATCTGAAGTCAGTAGAAATAGGTTCAAATAGTAGTTCTTCCATACACTAGCTTGAACAATTCAATTAACCTCTGTGGGCTTAAATTTCTTTCCCCATAAAATGAGAGATTTGGATTAGGACCCCTAATGTCCCTTCCAACTCCACATTTTATGAATTTGTAATAGTCACCACAATGAGGAAGCCAAAGCACAGAAACCACTTTAGCCAGCAAACATTTGATCTTCCTGCCAAACAGAGTGAAGATAGCCAAGGGCAATATTTGTTTAGAGCACAAACCCATTTGTAAAACACTGTGTAGGTGGATGGAAGATTACAAAAGTATTACAAGCAGTGCTGCTTTATAAGATGAGTAAAAAGCGGTGGAGGAAAACAATATATCAACAGAAAACTTTTCATTAAACCCAAATGAGCCACATCTTTCCAAGAGTATTTGTCTTTTGGATGATGAAACAAATTTTTGAATATTTTTATAATGGTATATTTTCATCATTATAGACAGAGAAACAATCATCTTTGGACTCAACACCTTATTCCTTAATGTGCTATGTGAAGGAGTATGAAGGACAAGAATGCTGGAAATTAAAGTTGAGAAGAAAAGCTGTAGCGGTTGAAGTATGTACACAGAGAACTCAGTATTGGAGAAAACAATATCTTGAAAGCATTGAGGGAGCTCACACAGAATGTTTCAGTGAGTGGAAGATATTAAGAGAATCTTTGAACCCAGCAATGTGGGCATTGTCACTAACAGTGCAGTGTAAGAAACTCAAGAATAAAGTATAGTATCAACTGTGAACTGACTCACTAGAAGGTTGAGATTGGGAAGGAAGGATAATGTAGTCAATTCACAAGTTGAAAGACAGTAGTGAAAGGTTTGGAGGTTAAGGTGAGGATACAGAATAGGTTTAAGAGAAGAAAGTTATAGGGAGAGATGAAATAATAGGAAACCATGATTGGATAAAAGAATTTCACAATTTTGGATCATAGAAGTGAGTGACGGCAAGATCAAGGGCACAAAATCATCCTTCTGTAGGTAAGGCAGAATAAAAGAGGAAGCAGATTGAGGAATAAGGAGGTATGGTATTTTAAGAAACATCAACATGTACATTAAAATTTCCAAGTGTAAGATCAGGGGTTAGGATGGAGGAGCCTATAGGCCAGGCATTGAACTCACTGAGAAGGGAGGAAGAATATCTTGTGGATCAATAGATAATATCCACCAAGGTTGGATTGGATAGTAAATCTGAATAGAGTGAAACTCAAAGGAAGAGAAGCTGATGAATGATGATGAGCAAGCCTTCAAGTACTGTTTGGGAAAAAGGAGTATTCTGACTTCCCCTCAAGTATCAGTGAGTCAGGTGTATGACAGAAAGTACAACTAATACTAGAAATGTGTTCCATTAATGAACTTTCTTCCAGAGGAACAAGTTCTCTATAAATAGTGCCAGAAACTGGAGGGAGTATGAGAGGAAGACATGAAGAGAAGTGAATGCATGTGCATGTGTGGTAGAAAAGGCAAACAGATCTGAGGTGGGCCTTGGGAGGGATAGAGATATGGTTTAAGTAAATGAGTATGAAAAATGGAGCATAGGGTGGTTTAGTCTTCTGTAGTTGTGTGTGTTCATCCTTCATTGCCAAAGAAGACTATTCCATCATAGAAATAATGACATGACTTGCACTTGATTTTGTTTTGAGTGAGGGAGGGTCTGTGTGACCAGATGTTCATCAGGATGACTGGAGATGACCTAGGATGAAGCAATTGGAGTTAAGTGACTTGTACAAAGTCACACAGCTAGTGAGTGTCAAGTGTCTGAGGTGAGATTGGAACTCAGGTCCTCCTGACTCCTGCACTGGTGCTCTATCCATTGCACCACCTAACTGCCCCAGAGTAGCTGGCTAGTAGTTAAGATGGAATGAGAGGACTAGCCAATGCCAGTCCTGAGAACAGGTGAAAACTGACCTCCCTGTTGTGTTACATTGAACATATACAATGTCCTATGAGTACTACCAATCCAATACATGGAATTTCAGAAGCTGGACTGACTCAGGGTTAATGCTGTGTTGTGATAAAATACCATTTGCTTGGTTAGATACATGTAAGGACTAGAAATGCAGAAGAGGTTAAGCTGAAACTGCGTATTCAAAAAAGTTTGAGTGGGTGATCTCTCTATTTCTATCTCTTTTTCTCATTCTCTCTCTCTCTCTCTCTCTCTCTCTCTGTGCCTAGCTTTGCTTTTTCTTTTGACTCTTTTGTGTTTATACTTTTCTGATCATAGGTAAACAAATATGCAAAGTTTAAATTGACCAATAGGTCAATTGTGAGTTTCAACAGATCAGAAAAGTCAGGACTAATCTCCTCAGCTATTGGAATATGTAGTAGTCTACTGGTAAAGTTAGCAGTCAAATACATTAAGGAACAGCTGAGTGGACTTTTCTAGCTCAGGTCAGCAATGGACTGGCCTTTCAGCCAGGAGTGCATTGGTAAATGTTTAATAACCAGCTCTCTGACAACAAAAGTACATTCCACATGCTATTAAGTTTAATCTGCCCAATTCTCCATTGCTTTCTTGTCAACGCAAGCAACAAAACAATAAATCAAACTCTTATTTTTGTCAATTTCTGAGGTAAAAATGCTCACACTGAAAATTTAACCATTAGTTCTCATAAAAACCTATACAACTTGGCTCCAATATACTTCCACTTCCAGTCATGAAAATAGCCAACACAGATGAGCAAGCCAGATACAAATGTGGTGGAGACTCCTTTCAGGGAGGAAAGGATTCCCAGGACCAAGTGCAAGATATTCCTAGGCCCCACAGATTCTCAATGTGCATGCATCCTACTTTACATTTAAATTTAAGCCCAGGGACATTATATATACAAGGCAGGATATGTCCCCACTTGAGAGATATTTTTGTAATTTCTGTCCATTTACCTTCTCAGTAAATGTTCTCTTGTAAAAGCTAATTGATGTCAACTTATTGATCAATATTAGGGGACATACAGTGACTAGGAGATACCAAAAAATACTTTCAGAAGGTCCAATCATCTCAGATTTCTCCCTAGAGTCCGTAACCTTCTGGGTATCCAAACTATCACTGTGAGTCATGGTTGGGAGAAAGAACTCAAATAACCTGTTACAGGGATTGAATATCGCTGGGAATTGAGAGAGATAAAAGGAGAAGTTTGCTAACCTCTGAGGAATGAGACCAGGTGGGTTATCAATAGAAAAAAACAGCTTTGCTGATGAAAGCAAGTACGGAGAATATCATCTCTCAGTCTCAGAGTCGTGGTGGTCTTAAACTAATTCTATACCACTCAGCCATGGCCTTAAACTGTCTGCAGGGGTAGGGAATCTGCGGCCTCAGGGCTTTGGATTCAGTCAAAGGGATACATTTGAGGACCTAGAGGGCTACAGGTGGCCTCAAGGTCACAGCTTTTCCATGCCCGGCTACAGGAAATGATAGTGCCCAGCTACATGGGCACTGAGGGAAGAGGAAATATAACTTGTTTCCACTGACAAAGGTCAGTCTCAGTCTTGACTTCTCATATAAAACAGTCACCAACACTGTGATTTGCTCTACTGGGACATTTGCCTGCTTGCCTTGTTCTATACAGTCCATATCTCAATCCCTTCCCATTTTCCTCATCTTGGTTATGAATCTTTTTGCCTTCTGATTCAGCTCTCTATTCCTGTCTAGTCCTCTAGATCAGTTTATTTTTAATTTTGGGTTGTTGCATTTTTGTAAATAATTGAATTTAACCTCAAATTGGCTTTCTATTTACCCATTTGAATCTCATCCTGAACCATCTATTCCCCCAATCCATCTATCCTGACTATTGAAATTCTAGCATGTTCCTCTTTTTTTCCAAAAAAATTAATATTTTATTTTCTTCCCAATTACTTGTAAAAGCAATTTTAAAATTCCTTGTTCAAATTTTTAGTTGCAAATTTTCTCCCTCCCTCCCTTCCTTTTCTAATTGAGAAGGCAAGCAATATGTTGTAGATTCTGCATGCGTAGTCATTCAGCATACAGTCTTGCAAAGATACATTATGTAGTAAAATGATAGCAATTTTTGATTTCCCAACACAATGTTGAACATAGCTTGACCCTGATTATTGAATACTAAAGAGAGAGAAAGGCACTACTTCTGAATGAGTAGCTCTACAATGACAAAATATCCATGATTCTCCCTCATATCTGCCATTGCTATTGTTGATGTTCTTCCTTTGTTTTCAGAGGACTTATGGCATCACAGTGATGTCTTGACTTGCACATAAATTGGATTTAAGTGAGGTAGAGTTTTGCAAAGTTATTGTCTCACTCTTCCTGAGTCCAATGGTAAGACAAAGTCAAGAAAAATGTTAATGGCCCAAGATTCAGTGGATGATCTTGGCATCTTTGATGTCTGACCAAGTCTAATGATGTCTAAGTGTCCAGCAGCACCTGTTTCAGCTGCCTCCATGGTCATTAAAACAAATTGTTCTTATCCACGCATTCTGCTAGGGCAAGTCTCCACATGTTTGGGGTAGACATTCTCCTTACTCACCGACTGGTTTGATACGTGTTAGTTATCCTCAATCTGTTTTAGCCTGTTTGTCAAGACAGTTTACCAAGGTGTGGTCACTGCATTTACCACAGTTTCTTGGAGCTATATTGTTAATGTATTTGTGCTTAAATTGAAGCTCTTTCCTACCCATTAATAGGCCCATATGACCTGCTTAAATCACATGGAAGTCTAAGTCACATGTGGTGGGAGGAATTTGTTGAGTGAATGGAACAAGAACGGTGGAGCAGAGCTGGGAGAAAGTTGGTGAGATCAGTTAGGGCAAAGGAGAAGACACAGGCAAGCAGACAGCTAGGGTTATGAGGGTTTGCTTGTGGAAAGACCCCAGTGGGGTTGGAGGATGGGGCTAAGGAGATGAAGGGGGAAAGCTTGGGAATGGCGTTGTCCTCTGCAGCTAATGTGTATTGACTTCTTGATTACTTTGATGAATTTGGTATTCCAAAGTTGGGATTTGGCTTTCTGGTGTCTGCCTTCTATATGGCGAGTCTGTTATGCTTTGTGATCCAGAACTACTCTAGCATATTCATAGTCACCATCAGTTTTGAGAGTATTGTCTTGGGATACAGGAGCCACAAGTGAAAATTGGGTGGAGACAGACACCAAAGATGGATGAGCAGAAAGGGCTCACCAAGCCCTTGCACCAGGGGTCCCTAAATGTCTTGTACCCAAACATAAAAGGCATATGTAATCAAGAGTATAAGGCATACTACTGAAAAATTATGAGAAGAGGGAATCAGTAATTAAAAGGAAATAGAAGAGAGCCAAGAACAAAACTTGGTATATTTAATGTCTATAAATAAATTCAATGTATGAGTAATAAAAAAGTGAAGAGATTAAGATAAGTAGTTACCTTCATTCTCATAGGTATCACTGAGATTTAATGAGATGAAAAATATAATTGCTATTCCTGCTTTTTTGTGTTTTGCTCCAGTCCCTTATTTTAACTTGTGAGTTTCACAACTTTATGTTTCAAATGTACTTCTTATGAGCAAAACATATTGTTGGATTTTGCTTTCTAATTCATTTGCTAACCTCTTTTATTTTATGGGTGAACACATCCCATTAACATTCTGGTATTATAATTAACTATTTCCCTTAATTCTTCTTTTATCCTTTAAACTCATCTCTCTCCATTAACCTTCTTTTGATCATCCCCTAAGTTAACGGTTTATTTTTACTTATGACTAACCCTTCCCTGAATCTACCCTCATTCTGATATTCCCCTTTCTCTTCTCCCTGGTTTTATATGTATCCCTGTTGACTTGGATACATTTTTATATCAAACTCTTTGACTATATGTGTGTGCGTGCATGTGCTCTTCCTTCTTTTGAGCAGTTTAGAGGAAAATGAAGTTCAAGTGATGTTCACACTTTATTCCTTTCATGTGCATATATATTTCTATTTGTAAAACCAGATTATGTATTTTAACAGCTTTTCCCATCTTTTCTCCTTTCTTCCCCTAAAAATCCTCTCCTTTCCCTTTTCTTTTTTTCTTAAAACATAACAAAACTATTTATATAGGCTTTCTGTCTAAAATGACTACCTCTATGACCCCTTGTGACATAAGGATTCTAAATGATTCCTTTAAACATTACCATTTCTCCATTAGAATATACGTAGTTCATCTTTACAAAATTACTTCTGATTGCTTACTTTAGTTACCTTTTTTAACTCTCATAGTTGTATTTTAAAGTTCCTTTTCATGTCTTTTTATTTTCATTAAGGATATTTGAAAATCCTTTATTTCATTGAAGGTCCATTTCTTTTCATGTAAGATCATACTCAATTATTTTCAGCAAATTATTCTTGGTTGTTGGTCATTTATCTTTTGCCTTTTGGAATATCTCATTCCATCTTCTCCACTTCTTTATAGTAATAGCTACTAAATATTATATAATCTTGATTTATTTCCTTAATATTTGAATTGTCTTTTGTCTGTCTGAATACAGTATTTTTTCTTTTGTCTGGAAGCCTATGCCCCAAATAGATCAAGAAAAGAGGGAAAGAATTATATAGGTACTATTTTTAACAGCTCTTTTTGTGGTGGAAAAAAGTGGAAAGTAAGGAGATACCTATCAAATAAAGAATGGGTAAATAAGTTGGCCTATATAAATGTAATAGAATACTATTGTGCTATATGAAGTGATTTCAAAAAGACTTGTTTGAATAATGAAAAGTGAAGTAAACAGAATCAGAAAAGCAATTTATGCTAAAACATCAATATTAAAAAATGAACAATTTTAAGGACTTTTATAAACTGAACAAGAATAAAATGAATAGAAACAGGAAAAAAATTATACAATAACAATGCTACAACAACTTTGAAAATTATGAGCTATTATTAATACAAGGACCATTTATACAATAGCAACACTATATAAACAATTTTGAAAGCTGTGAGAATTCCAATCAATAAAATGATTATTCATTATTCTGGAGAATCTATTATGAAACATGCTATTTGTGACAGAGAGGTGATAGATTTAGGGTACAGAATGAGATATCTCTACTTTTATACACAGCCACTGGAGGAATTTATATTCTATGCATATTTGTTACAAGAAATGTCTTTATCTTTCTTTTTCTTGATGGGATGTTAGATGTGTGAGAGAGAAAAAATTGATTTCTATTTATTATTGTTTAAAAAGAGAGGTGTGGAAGTATACTATTTGTTATCTCCCCCCACTAAAATGTAATCTCCATGCAGTATGGATTGTTTCACTCTTTGCATTTGTATCCTCCCAGGGTCTTGCCCAGCTTCTGGCACATAGTAGGTGCTTAATACTTGTCAAAAGACTGATTTATTGATTTAGCTTTATTTTAACAGGCAAATTCTTTCCTTGCCTTAATGATATTTTTTTTAAATGAAGGAAGTAACAAAAGAAATTGCTATCTTGAATCTGAATCTGAGCAACAAGGAGGCACTGGTTTCTGAAGTTGAAACAATGAGTTTCTTTGGAGCAAGAAACCACCCTATCTTAGAATGCAGTAAAGAGGAGGGAACAACTAGATAGAGTTTAATATGCATCCTAGTTTTATAGAAATCAAACTTCAAATAATTCAGGATAAAAATATGTAGAGTCTCTGCACTAGAACTTATTATTGCTTATTATTCTTCACCACCTCTTAGAATGTTTTCTAAATGAATGCCAATACTGCTAAGACTAGAAAAAGAAATAGTCAAATGGTTAAAAAAAATCTTTTCAGGAAGTTTCTTTGATAAAGGTCTCATCTCCATGTTATATATGGAACTAATTCAAATTTATAAAAATAGGAGATACTTCCCAATTGATAAATGGTGCAAGGATGTGAATCTTCTCTGGGTTTTCATGAAATTGCTCTCACCTGGCTCTCCTACTACTATTTTTAGGACCACTGATTCTCAGTTTTCTTTACTACATCCTCCTCTATGTCAAGCTCACTAAGTGTGGGTGTTCTTTAAAGCTCTAAACATGCCCTCTTCTATATTATGTCATGTTATGTTGGGTTGGGTTGCATTGCATTGTGTTGTATTGTGTTATGTTATGTTATGTTATATTATATTATTATGTTATTCTATATTATCTTGGTTGGTGAACCTATCATCTCCCTTGGGTACAAGTATCATCTCTAGGTAGATAAATCCTAGATCAGTATATCTAGACATAATCTCTCTCCTGCTATCTAGTCCCACACAAATAGTCCCACACTTGGGATGGAGCAAAGATGGCAGAGTAGAAGCAGAGACTTGCTAGAGCTCTCCCCCCAAGTCCAGCCAAATACCTATGAAAATGACTCTAAACAAATTCTGGAGATTCAGAACCTACAAAATGCTGAAATGAAGCAAATCTCCAGCCCAAGACAACCTGGAAAGTCAACAGGAAGCATCTATTGTGCCACCCTGGGAGTAGAACACAGACCAATGTGGGCCAAACTGTGATGGATGGGATCTGAGCAGGCCTCAGGGGGACTGAATCTTGGACACATGTGGTGATTTCCAGACTTTTCGAGCTGAGTACAAATTAGAAGGTTAGTGGAAAAATCCTGTGGGACCTGTGTGAGATAGTAGAGTGGTTCAGCCCCAGTCCCAAGGTGACAGAGGGAGTGGAGGTGTCTGAGACTGCAGCAGCAGGGGCAGAGGTAACTGTTCTTTCCAGAGCTCTAGACCTACAAATTGTTGGGTAATCGAGCTGCTGACAGGACACTCTCTCTACCCCCACTGGAAGCAGAGAGCTACCTTAACAAAGAGCTCAAAAGTCAAGTAAATGGTTGGGGAAATGAGCAAAAAACAAAAAGAATCAGACTATAGAATCTTACTTTGGTGACAAGGAAGACCAAAATATACAAATAGAAGAAGGCAACAAAATCAATGCTCCTGTATGCAAAGCCTCCAAGAAAAATATGAATTGATCTCAGGCCATGAAAGAACTCAAAAAGGATTTTGAAAATCAAATTAGAGAAGTAGAGCAAAAATTGGGAAGAGAAATGAAAGCATAGCAAGAAAATCATGAAAAATGAGTTAACTGGTTGCTAAAGGAGACCCCAAAAATGTTGAAGAAAATAACACCTTAAAAATTAAACTAATCCAAATGACAAAAGAGATCCAAAAAGCCAATGAGCCTTTAAGAGCAGAATTGGCTAGATGGAAAAGGTGGTGCAAAATGTCACCAAAGAAAATAACTCCTTAAAGATTAGAGTGGAGCAGATGGAAGCTAATGACTTTATGAAAATCAAAAAATTATAAAATAAAATCAAAAGAATAAAAAAATAGCAGACAATGTGAAATATCTCATTGGAAAAATAACTAACCTGGAAAATGTATTCAAGATAAGATAATTTTAAAAGTATGGGACTACCTGAAAGCCATCATCAAAAAAAGAACCTAGATATCATCTTTCAAGAAATTATCAAGGAAAACTGCCCTGATATTCTAGAACCAGAGGGTAAAATAGATATTGAAAGAATCCACTTACTGTCTGCTGAGATTCCAAAAGAAAAACTCCTAGGAATATTGTAGCCAAATTCCAGAGCTCCTAGGTCAAGGAGAAAATATTGCAAGCAGCCAGAAAGAAACAGAATGAGTATTGTGGAAACACAATCAGGATAACACAAGATCTAGCAGTTTCTACATTAAGGAACTGAAGGACTTGGAATATGGTATTCTGAAGGGCAGAGGAATTAGGATTAAGACCAAGAATCACCTATTCAGCAAAACTGAGTATAATACTTCAGGAGCAAAAATGGTCATTCAATGAAACAGAGAAATGTCAAGTATTCTTGATGAAGAGACAAGACTTAAATAGAAAATTTGACTTTCAAACACAAAATCAAGAGAAGCATGAAAGGGTAAACAGGAAAGAATAATCACTAGGGACTTCTAAAGTTTAATTGCTTATATTCCTACATGGAAAGATAATATTTGTAACTCTTGAGTTTTCTCAGTTTTAGGGTAGTTGGAGGAATTGTATACATATAGACATAAGGCACAGGATGAGTTGAGTATGAAAGGATGATATCTTTAAAAATTAAAATTAAGGGGTGAGAGTGGAATATATTGGGAGAAGAAGAAAGAGAGAAATAGAATGGAGTAAATTATCTCTCACATAAAAGAAGAAAAAAAACTTTTTCAATGGAGGGGAAGAGAGGAGAGGTCAGAAGGAAAGAGTGAACCTTACTCATCATATTTGGCTTAAAGAGGGAATAACATGCATACTCAATTTGGTATGAAAATTTATCTTACACTGCAGGAAAGTAGGGGAGAATGGAATAAATGGGGGGGGGCATGTTCTTCTCTCTTACCTTACATATATCGAATTCAAGTCTTGCTGTTTCTGCCTTCACAACATCTCTCACAAATATCCTCTTTTCTCCCCCTCCACAGTCACTACTTCAGTTCAGTATATTATCACCTCTTTCCTGGCATATTGCAATAGTTTTCTAACTGACCTCCTTGCTTCTATTCTCTCCAGACTCCAATGCATCCTCCATTCAAGCTGCCAAAGTGATTTTGTGAAGTGCAGATCTGACTTGTCACATTCCTACTCAGTAAATACCAGTGATTTCCTATGACCTCTAGAATCAAATATAAAGTCCCTTATGTGAACAAGAGCTCTGTAACACTTATACTAACCAATTAAATATGCTAGCATTTCCCTTTATCATAGGGAACCAGACAATGCAATAGCACAAGAACTAGCCAATCAGGAAGATTTCTGATGCACAGGGTTGCTTGACATGCCAATAATTCCTCATTCCCCCATTTTCTGGATCTTCTTTTTCCCTTGGAAATGGAACTTCCTGCCTTATTCCTTTCTAGGATCTGCTCAAATTCCCACCTTTTCTCTTTCATTTCCCTGCCTTCCTTTGTTTAAAACAATATAAATGTTTCACTCTTTCCAGCACCTCTTTGAACAGATGAAAACATTGACCCACTGTTCCTGACTGTAAGCAGGAAATTAAAAGCATTTATAATTTGTGTAAACTATGATTGGATCTGGTTCATTACAGGTTCCACTTTTTAGACCTGGGGTTTCTTCCATTTTAACAGTTCATGGGGCAGGGGGTGATTTAATATTTATTTGTCATTTACATCCCTATACAAGATGGGCTCTTCCTATTTTTCCAGTCTTCTTACACTATGGTTCATCCTTACTGTCCTCCTTGGTATTTCTCAAACTCTTTATTCCCATATCCATGCTTTTGTACTAGGTGCTTCCCATACCTGGAATGCCCTTCCTGCTCACCTTCATCTCTTAAAATTCTTAGATTTTTTCCAGCCTCAGCTCACCTCCCGCTTTCTGCAGGAGACCTTTCCTGGTCCTCCTAGCTGTGGTAATTTTGCCCCATTCACTTTGTTACCTTGTATGTACTTCTTTCTTTATATGTTTTCTCCCTCATTAAAATGTAAGTTCCTGGAGGATAGGGCTATTTTATCTTTTCTTTATATCCTCAGTGCTTAATACAGTGCCTAATACACAGTAAACATTTAATAAATGCTTGCTGACTGACTACATGTGTGGTATGTCTTGATCATATAAATCAAGACATAATTTGATAATAACTTCTTATTTTACTGACTCTTTTTTCATAGGCTCTAAAACTGGAAGAGACCTTAGAGCTCAAGTCCTGCTAAACCGAGGCCCAGGGAGCTTAATTGACTTATCAAGGGTCACATTGGGAATAAATAGGCACATGTCCTCTGTTTACTGTGTTGTTTTTGTTCAGTCCTTTCAGTCCAACTCTTTGTGAACTCACTAGAGATTTTCTTAGCAAAGACACTGGAGTGCCTTGCAATTTCCTTCTCTAGCTCATTTTTACACATGAGAAAACTGAGACAAACAGGGTGAAGGGACTTGCCCAAGGTCACTTGGCTAGTAAGTGTCCTGTGGCTGGATTTGAACTCAGGAAGATGAGTCTTCCTGACTCCAGGCACACTCTAAACACCTTACCGCCTAGCTGCCCCTCTTTGCAACATACCACTCTGCTTTCTTATCTGGAAATTAGGACTATCTCATTTCCAAGTTGCTGTAGATAGAAAAGTTCATCAGGAAAGGGATTATGCCGTAGATATATCTCCCCTCAGTTCCAAGAACAGTTTTCTGTCCCTTGTTACTTGGCAAATTTTGGTTGAATTGGATAAAATTGATACTCCATTGTTAAATGAACTCCAAGTCATGTACTACAAAAGCTATTTCTGACCTGGGTAATTCTATTACTTTGGAAGGGCCCTTGGCAGATAGCAAATAGACTAAGGCTTGCCTCAGCCTCTCAAAATTCTCCAGCCCTTTAGGTATTTAAGGCATACCTGAGCCTTGGGAAGCAACAGACTACTCAAAGTTTACTCATCCTAACCCAGCAACATGGAAACCTCCTCTGGAAATTGTTAAAAACCTCTGGCAACCAGGACCCCAATCTTCATCAATTCTACCAGCAAACAATAGGCTATTTTCTTTCTATTTCTGCCCTTGGAGGCTCCTATCAGTTGATTAGAAAAGGGTCTCCTGAGTAGAACACATTCTGGCCTTTTGTCCAATGAATACTATGGCCCTAGAGCACCTGTAAATCTCCACAGAGACCTTCTACTCTCCAGCCAGCCAGCCTTTACTCCAGCCTATCTCCCAGTAAAACCATCTCTACAGG
Organism: Potorous gilbertii; assembly: GCA_028658325.1. NCBI lineage: Eukaryota > Metazoa > Chordata > Mammalia > Diprotodontia > Potoroidae > Potorous > Potorous gilbertii. The sequence goes on along the minus strand of CM053772.1, from coordinate 107,225,809 downwards.
GTCTGTATTTATTCTGATTTTTTAATACCAAGTAATGGTTACTGAACATGCGATATGTACCAAGGCCTAAGAAGCCTTCTTCCCCCAGTGGCTCTATTTTATATATTTTAGCTTACAAGTCTAGCACTAAATGAGTGTGCTATTTCTTTTTCAGTTCATTCATTCATTCTTTTCAACAATGAACTTAAACTTATTGTTTAAAAATCTCATTAAGTGATGTCACCACAGCCTTATATATTGAAAAAAAGATAACCACAAGTAGCACAATGTACATATTATAAGTTTACCACAAATTGTTTTCTTGCAAAATGGGGCCCATTTATCAAAGACAATGACAGTTTACAGAGGACTTTAAGTATGTGGACTACCCTAGCAAAAGCATAAGAAATTCAGAGCTGAAATGAATCGTTGTTGTCAATTAGTCCAAAGCCTTTAATTTGTAGATGAAGAACCAAGGCCCGGAAGGGTTAGGCAAGGTTTAGGTTACCTAAAGTCACACAGAAAGTGGCAGAGCCAGAATGTAAATGCCAATTTTATTATAAATGCCTATATTCTTTCTTTCCCATGTAGACTGAAAACTGCCTTAAATTCAGGAAGATCTGGGTCAGAATTTTGCTTCAGACATTTACTGTCTGTGTTGATGAGGATTAGAGTTGGGAGCACTGGTTCAGGTGTGAAAGAATTCACTTAGACCTTCTCTTGCAGCCAATGGGAGCTTGTTATTTTACATGCAAAAGCATCACAGGCCTCCTTAGCAAAAAGTGAGACTTGGAGTACTTTGGGGGTATATTTGGGGTAGTTATACATATAGAGTTTTCAGAATGATGATATCATTTTAGAGGTTTTTATGGAGGTTGGAGATTAAAGAAAGAACAGGATGGCATAGGATAAGGAAACAAACATAATTATTTATGGTTTAAGGACAGGGGGACACAATTTAAAAATTAAAGAACACATGATAAAGGAGACAAAAGCAATTCTTTTGGTACAGGTTCAGGATAAAGGCGAAAGGACTTTATGGTGCCTTCACGTTACAGAATATACTAGGGACTTCCCAAAGTACTGGAAAAGCAACTCTACTCTTAGGGTACCATTTGTATCCACATCACTTAACCTCTTTCTGCCTCAGTTTCTGTAACTTATAAAATGGGGATAATACAACCTGCCTCACAATGTTGTTATAAAAACTAAAACATACAACAAATGTAAAATCCTTTGGCTACCTTAAAGCACTATATAAATGCTAACTTCTCAAGGAAAGGTACTGTCTTTTGCATTTGTGTCCCCAGTACAGCACAGTGATTTTAACCCATAGTGCTTAATAAATGCTTCTTATTCACGCAATTCCTAGACCAATGGGACCTAATTTCTTGTCCATTACTATTGTTATATAATGGTCTGGTGCCAGATGTTAAACTAACAGAGTTGGATCAATTAGTTAGTAACTATAATTGTAAAAAGTATAAGGGAAAAAAATTCATGCATGCACAGGAATATGAGTTTCTAATCACATGATCTGTGTCTGAAAAAAATCTGGACACACCTGATCTTGGTACCTTTTTTTTCAACTTCTAATCTGAACTCACCCACTGCACCAAAGACTGTCGATTTCTAATGATGACTGGTTTTGTTTTTAAATTTGGGACCTATACAGATGTGGAGCAAACCCAACCAAATCCACTGGGACTTCTAGGATTTCCTAGGACCATTTCCCGTATAATCCAGCTTCAATAAAACCCCAAACGTGCTTGGTCATTTTCTTTTTCAAAAGTAGGAAATTTAATCCATATGTTCCTTATTCGTTTGCTCTTTAAAATGCAGTTTGAGATTTTAAGGGCAATTTTATTTCCCAGGAGCCCTTTGAGCTTATTTAATAAGCCTCCAGAAACTGTTTTTAAATCAAATTCCAAAACAGAAATTGTCTTTAGGAAATCTGGACTCCCAAAAAGACAGGTTTGATTCAAAATTCTGAAGCCTGGGAATTTAAATCTGATTCTAATATAAGGATCCTGAATTCTTTAATTCACTTTATTTGACATAGTATTCATTTTAGGATTACTTTAATTTCTTTTCAATCTTCATTACCTATATAGAACTTCTGAAAGGGTGAAAAGAAGCTGAATAAAAACAAGTTCAATTAGTCTGTCCCTAATCAAGAAGGGGCAACATACTTAGGTTAGAAGAATGGCTATTTCCTCCTCATATACCATATTGGTTCAAATACAGAGTGGCCCAAAAGTCTTAGTGTTAAGATGTAAAGCTACACTAAGAATTTTGGGCCATCTATATAGGCTTCACATATTCTCCCTACCAAATCTGGATCCTATAAAATCTGAATACATGACATATATAAATATGCATATATATACTGTTCTTGATAACAGAATGACTACAAAAATGACAAAAGAAAAAGAAAATCTTCCTAATGAAATTGTTTTATGTGAATGGAAATAAATGAAAGAAAAATATTTCACAATAAGGTTTTTAAAATTAAATTAAATTGAATTTTAATGAGGTAATTTATGTGTGTATAAATATATGTGTGTGTGTGTACATGCATATATATATATATATATGTGTGTGTGTGTGTGTGTGTGTGTGTGTGTGTGTGTGTGTGGTCATGGAAGATGCTCATATACCTGAGAGGCAGTGTGGCTTCACAAAGGGCCAAGGAACAGTCCACATGGTGTTTGCTGCCTGACAACTCCAGGAGAAGTTCCAGGAACAGAACAGAGGTCTGTACACAACATTTGTAGATCTGACCAAGGCCTTTGACACTGTTAGTCATGAGGGCTTATGGAAAACTTTGTCAAAATTTGGTTGCCTGGAGAAGTTCATCAATATTGTGCTTCAGTTTCATGATGGCATGTTTACCCAGGTTCAGTATAGTGGACAAAGCTCTCATGCCTTCCCAGTCACCAATGGAGTGAAACAAAGCTGTGTGCTTGCTCCCATGCTTTTTAACATGATGTTTTCAGCCATGTTGTCAAATACTTTCAATAAGGATGAACATAGCATCAAGGTCAACTGCCATACTGATGGTAAGTTCTTCAATTTGAAAAGGCTACAAGCCAAGACCAAAGTGGAGGGAGTGTTGGTGCATGATTTTCTATTTGCAGATGATTGTGCACTCAATGCAGCCTCTGAAGCTGAGATGCGACAACATATGAATCAATTCTCTGCTGCCTGTGCTCATTTTGGCCTAATAATTAACACCAAGAAAACACAGGTGCTCCATCAGTCACCACCACACCATCCATACATTGAACCACCAGTTACAGCCAATGGATAAGTTTTGAATGTTGTGATTAAGTTCACTTACCATGGTAGTATACTTTCCAGGGATAAACACATTGACAATGAAGTTGATGCATGCATTGCCAGAACTAGCTCAGTATTTAGAAGGATCCAAAGAAAAGTTTGGGAGAGAAGAGGTATTAGACTGACTACCAAACTGAAGGTCTACAGAGCCATTGTGCTGACCTCATTGTTATATGCTTGTGAAACATGGACAGTCTACCAGTGCCATGCCAGGAAACTGAATTGCTTCCATTTGAACTGTCTTAGGAAAATTCTGAAGATCCCCTGGCAGAATACAGTAACAGACACTGAAGTCCTTGCTCGAGCTAAACTGCCAAGTATTCAAGCTATGCTTCAGAGAGCAGAACTCTGATTGGTTGGTCATGTTTTTTGTATGCTTGCCAAAAAGACTATTTTATGGAGAACTCACATGGGGCAGGTGATCACATGGTGGCCAGAAGAAGTGATACAAGAACACTCTTAAGGTCTCAAGAACTTTGGATTTGACTGGGAAATATAGGGACCCTGGCACAGGACTGCTCAGCTTGGCATGCCCACATCAGAAAGGGTGCTGTCTTCTTTGAGCAAAGTAGAATTGAGACAGCATAAAGTAAACACAGGATGCGCAAATTTGGAACATCTACCCCAAATACTCTCACAGACTATCTGTTCCCAGCCTGTGGTAGAGATTCTGAGTTCGTATTTATCTGATCAGCCATGGTTGGACACACTGAAATTTCACTTTATCATGGTGATATCATTTTGGTCCTCTTTGAAGATGAAGGGCAACAACCAATGTATATTTTATATATATGTATGTATGTGTGTATGTATGTATATACACACATATACATATATACATACATATACACACATGCATACATATATATAAAACAGCTGTTGATCTGCATTACTAGAGATCCTTCACAGTGTTCCCTACACAAATGAAATCACAGGTCCTATAAAAATAGTGTAATTATTTTTCAACATATATATATAAATACAGATAGATTTTCTTTTTCAAAGGTATTTCATTATAGGAATATAACCTATATTTGGAACTTTTAAAATAGAGAATTATGATTTCATCCACATGAAGAATTCCTAATGTACAAATTTCTACAAATGAAATGAAAACCTCAACAATGAAAATGTCTGGAACATAGTTTTAAATATATATAAATATGTATGTGTATATATAAAACACATTCAGAATACTGAAAGGTATGTTATTTGCTTCTGGTCACACAGGCAATGTGTGTGCTGGACAGATCTTACAAGACGCCTAAGTCTTCTAGACTCCAAGGCCACATCTCAATTCACTCTGCCCTACTGCCTTTTATTTGGATGTTAAATATCCAATTCATCATAAACTTGGGTAGGTGTTATATTCTCCCAGGGTACTTAAATTTCATTTAGGAAATTACTTCTGAGCTATTCTATATTTCCTTACTAACCAGGAAGATTTTATTCATTTCACATGGAAGAGCTGTTTACTCTCAGCTAGTATTTGGATCTTGCCCAAGATTAACAACAAGTTGGATCATTCTTCATGCAGACTCCCCAAAGACTGTGTGACACAGAAGCCTCTCCCTTTTTTTCCCTTCTGAATTCAGCTTTATTTCAAGGAAAGGAACAAGATTCAGAAAAGAGCACAGAAGTCCCTTCTCTCCCTGTCCCCTTCCCCTCAAGAAGTTTATCTTTAGCATGAAAAATGAATTTATTCTGCATTACTAAGCACCATTGGGAGCTAAAGTTTGAAAGCTTGTGAATACATATTTATTTTCCTTACTCATTTTAAGTAGAGTTCCTCTAAATTTAAGTCTTCTAAAAGTGATGAGCAGTTTCTCATTCAAAGGTTCTGCTATGGACTGACTTTCATATTTAAGGAGAACCAGTGTCTGGGTGACTACAGAGAATTAAAGCATATTTCTATTCCTTAAAAAGAGTTGTTCATGAGGAGGTCTCAAATCTCTTCATCCAGTTAAAATTTAACACGTGGGTCTATTACTATAAAATACATCCAGATTCTGAATTATCCATAAAGGAAGGAAAAACTAAGCAGACAGTACTGACAACTAGCAGGGAGGATGCATCCTAGCACAGGAGGTACCTATCATTGCTCAGATAGGGAGCATAGGAAGATATCACTTTCTGCTCCTCTTCTCATAGGAAGATATCACTTTCTTTCCTAAGTCTCATGAAGGACAATGGCAGCTGGCGCGTTTGATTAAGTTATAGTCAATTGCTGATCATCATACAATACAATGAAATAGACTGAAGTCCCAAGGAAGGAAGCCTGATAAAGAGCAAAGGAGAGTTTATCTTCTCCATCTAGATAGTCTTTCAAAATGTTTAATTTTTAATTTAGGGAATAAAACAAGCATTTCCATAACATGGTATAATAAAAAAAAATGATTGCACATGAAACTAAAAATCTATTATGTACACTTTGCTTTTAAAAAAAAGTAAAAGAGTTTTTTATTTTTTTTACATATATTCATGGAATAATATGAGCAGTTCATTTAAAAAGATGGTTGTACATAAAACTGCAAATCTACTAAGCATAACTTGCTATTCTGTCAAATGTACAACAAAATTATCATGTAAATTTCTTTTTTCTTCTCTTTTTTTCTACTCTTCTTCCACCTCACCTTTACAATGGCTTCCATTAGACACATCTTTTTACCCTGAAGTATTATACTCAATTTTGCTGAGTAGGTATTGCAAGCAGTCAGAAGGAAACTGTTCGAGTATTGTAGAAATACAGTTAGGATAACACAAGGTCTAGCAGCTTCTATATGAAGGAACTGAAGGGCTTGGAATATGATATTCAGGAGGGCAGAGGAACTAGGATTAAAACCAAAAATCACCTACTGCCTCCAGGATCCCTCTCCTTTCTGTTTTCTTCCCTCCTCACCCACTTCCATGTGAGTCAGTGACTTAGAAGCCACTAAGGCTTGTGGAATGCTTACACTGCTTGGCTGAGGTGGGAGTCACCGGCACTGCTCTCTCTGGAGAGATGGAGGATAATTAGTCCTTAACCTCTGCCCAGCCACTTCCTCTGAAGGTCCTAGTCTTGCCACTAGCCCTGATTTTATGTCTTCTGAGCCCTTAACACTATTGGCTGACCAGTCTAGGTAAACTAAGGCTCCATGAGCCTCCCCATCCACCCTCCTGATGAACCTTTAGAGTTCTTGAGGCTTTTCTATTTGTCCTTCAGCAGTTGAACTTTTGGTCTCCCTGTGTTTTATCTCCCTTTATCTTCCTTCCTTCCTTCTTTCCTTCCTTCCATCATCATACAATCCCAAGTTATTCAGATCCTTTAAGCTTTAGTTTCCTCACCTGTAGAATAGGTGTAATAATGCCAATAGGAGAGGTAGACACGGTAAATTGGATAGAGTGACAGTCTTAAGGTCAAACCAACTTAAGGTCAAGTCCTCATCCTAACACATATTTAGCTGTGTCTTTCAGACTTCTAGATGACTCCCCAAAGGGATAAATGACAAAATAGTGGTTGTTCTGTTTTGCTAGAAGGAGTTTCTTTGCAAAGGGAAAAATGATATCAGTGAAATCACAAGTCTGCTGCCCTAAAAATCCACCCCCCCACAAAAACAAAAGTCCATGTTGAGTAGATCCTAAACGAATAGTTTAAGGAAAACTATAAAAGCACAGGTGGGTTGTGATTTGCTCCAGTACAGGGAAGATAAATGCACATTGATACCATCACAGATCCGTTCTTCAATCAGCACATATTCCTCTTTATCCTTATACCCTCCATAAAACACACATGCATGCACACACACACACACACACACATCCCTCATTTTTAACAACCCATAAGAGTAGTTTCTTAGAGACAAAACCTTCCCAGCCTTACAGCTCAGTGGCAACCCTCCGTTTCTTCTATACCTACATAACTACAGTCTCTATCAATATGTTTATGTCTGAGGGCAAAATGTGACCCCAGTGGGGCTCTGCCCACCAGAGAGCTATTATATTAAAAGGAACTGAAGCTCAGGAAACAGAAAAACACAGAAGGCTATATAGAGCTTGCATTAACAGCAGTGGTAAATATACCCATTGTTTGCCTCTTTGTACGGTGGAGACAGTGGGCACTCCCTGGCAATCTGACTAAATGGTCTTTTCCTATCTTGCTGTTCAGGGATTTATGTCTCTTGCTTATTAGTGGTAAATGGGAGTTATGTGTGTAAATCCCAGCACATGAGAAGAAAATACTCCTGTAAGGTACCATAAATCAGTTGGATTGATTCTGAAACTGACAGAGATGTGACCAGCGTGTTATTTGCTCAGAATTTAATTTGAATCACCAGCCATTTAGACATCCTTTATTTGGTGTTAAACTGCTATATTTCCTGCTACTGAGGCTGACTCAGGTGTTTGGTGGTTTATTTATTTTGGGAATTTTGCCAGTGTTGTAGACAAGTTGGGGGTGCAAGGTTTAAATTTCCAGTACTGACTCCGTGAGTTTTGAAAGGCACTCAAGTCAAAGATGAAAGCATATTAAATTAAAATATGGCATTTATGCACTGGGGTAGAATTTTTGTGATTGATGAACTCACGTCTTTAGACAGCTAGATTTTAGCCCACTACTAAATTTTACAGCAAAAAAATGCCTCCATTTTACCAACACTTCTACCAATCAATTTACTGCCTCCTGTCACTACCTCAATTCTCCTTAGCCTAGAATCCCTGCCCAGTCCCTTTAGTGTTGCCCTCACTAACCTCTTAAAATCCTGCCTGCCCTTATCCACAGTGTTACTCCTAAGGCTTGGATCACATCTGCCTCTGACCTCCCACTCCTGAGCCTTTGGGCTCTGACTTTCTTGTGCTGACTTACTGAACTACGGATGTGTACATCAACCTTTAGCTGGGTCCTTGCTCCTGTTTAGAAATCTTTTTATTCACCTCTACTTAATTACAAGGCACATTTCTTTTAATGGTAGTCTGTCCAAGCCTCCTTCATTCTCAAGCTCCAAATAGCCCCAGCTTCTCCACTTCATTGTTAGCAAATGACAATTGGATCAGTATGAAGAGTCTCAATTTCTTTTTTTTCTCACCTTTAAATTTAAATCTCCAGCTCTTCTCCAATCCTCTCTTCCTTTTCTTATGGCTTAGAGGAACACTTAGCCTTCTGCCTTTAGAAAGCTAATTCCACTATAGGGATGTATGTGTGTGTGTGTGTACGTCTGTGTGTCTGTATATATGTGTATATGTATATAGGTGTATATGTATCTCAGTGTGTGTATATATATATAATACAAAATAACTTACTCAGGAAGACTGATTATAATCCTATGAGAGAAAAATGAATCTTTAATGAAATAAAGAAGTTCCAAGCATTCCTAACAAAATGACAAGAAGTATGTAGAAACTATGAAATATAAACATGGGAATGAAGAGGAGATAAACAAAACACTCTGTGTTTGTATGTACGTACATACACATATACATACACATACATACACACACATAAATATATATAAAATATTATATATGTATATGTATATATATACAGAGAAAGAGAGAGGGAGATGCATTTGAAGGAGACTTTATTGAACTGTTTGAGATTGAAGTGTTTGCATTCTAATGGCAGGAGTAGAATGATACAAGCATCCTTGCAGAATTCTGATGTCATTGGGGGCCATAGAGGAAGTCAAATAAGAAAAAGGGCCTAGGAGTGGTTTTGTTACATTTTGATGATCACACAAGAAGAAAGAAAAGAGAGTGAGGAAAGCATATACTAGAGACCATAAACAGGATGTAGAAGTAGGAAGTGAATATAAAGGAGAAAGAAGTAGAAAAGGGAACAGATATTACTTGGACCTCAAGTTCATCTGGACTGATTCAAAGGAGAGCAGAATCCATATATAAGTGAAGAGCTTGTCATAGAAATACATTCAATTTAAGAAGAAAATAAAAGGGAAAAAATAAAGAAAAAAGGGAAAATAAGATTCATGGAGGAGTTTATCACAAGCAAAACAAGTCCTTAACTCAGAGTGCAGACTATAAAGAGAGAGACAGAGAGAGAGAGAGAGAGAGAGAGAGAGACAGAGAGACAGAAAGAGACAGAGACAGAGAGAGAGAGGGAAGGAAGGAAGGAAGGAAGGTAACTAGGTGTGGATGAGGGAAGAGAAGTCAGAAGAGAGGAAAGTGATCATCAAGCATAGAGCACTGTTGTTGACCACAGTCATGTCCTACAACCTCCTTCTTTGTAAGGAGGAGGCAAGGAACAAAGATAAGAAAAAGTATTAGAAAATATAATAAAAGGAGATACACAATCAAGGATAATAACTGTGAATATGAATGGGATGAACTTACCCTTAAAATGAAAGTAGATAGTGGAATAGATTAGAAAATAGAATCCAGTGTGTGCGTGTGTTCGTCCTTCATTGCCAAAGAAGATCATGCCATCAGAGAAATGATAACATGACTTGCACTTGACTTTGTTTTGAGTGAGGGAGGGCTGTGCAGGTCACCAGCCTCACTTCTCCTCCAGAGACATCTGAATTCAGTGACCAGATATTCCTCAGGATGACTGGAGATGACCCAGGATGAGACAATTGGGGTTAAGTGACTTGCCCAAGGTCACACAGCTAGTGAGTGTCAAGTGTCTGAGGTGAGATTTGAACTCAGGTCCTCCTGACTCCTACACTGGTGCTCTATCCACTGCACCACCTAGCAGCCCCTGAATCCAATAATATGTTTATAAGAAACATCCTTGAAATATAAAGACTCACACAAAGTCATTGTGTTCATATAGAGTGAACATAAGAAGCCAGAGAAAAATCTGTTATGTTTCAGCTAAATTTTTTTTTAAAAAGCAGGGATGGTAATCATGATTTTAGACAAGCAACAGCAAAATATACTTGATTAAAAAAAGATCAACAGGGAAGCTAAATTTTGCTGAAAGGTAACAGACAAAAAATTCATTTTAATATTAATATATATGTACCAAGTGGCAAATTAGCTAAATAAATCTAAAATCCAAGGAGTTATAGAAAATTTAAATGTCTTACAGAAACAGATAATAAAAGTAGAATATTGGGGAACTTCAAGTGACTCTTTCAGACTTAAATATATCTAACCAAAATATAAACAAGGAAGAATTAAAAAACCTGAATATTGTCTTTAAAAGTTATGATAAATCCCTGGCAATTCCTTAATGAAAAGAGCATAGAGAATACCTAGTTGTCAGATGTGCCAGCACATTTACAAAAATTGACCATGTATTATTGGGTATAAAAACCTCACAAATGCTGAAAGATAGGATATTAACTACATATTTTATTGACCAGAATGCAATAAAAAGAAATTATAAACCATTGAAGAAGGGATTAAAGTTAAATGAGCACTATACAACTTAATTCTAAAGAATTCGTGGTTCAAAGGAAAAAAACATAGAAGTGGTAAATAATCTGTTTAAACATAATGACAATAATCAGACAGTATGCAAAATTTTTTGAGATGCAGAAGAAATAATTTAAAAATTATTGGACGACATGAAAGCCATGATCAAAAGAAGAGCCTAGACATTATCTTCCACGAAATTATCAAGGAAAACTGCCCTGATGTTCTAGAATCAGAAGGCAAAATGGATATTGAAAGAATTCATCAATCACCTCCTGAAAGAAACCCGAACAGAGAAACTCCTAGGAATATTGTGGCCAAATTTCAGAGTTCCCAGATCAAGGAGAAAGTACTGCAAGCAGCTAGAAAGACACAATTTGAGTATTGTGGAAATACAATCAGGATAACAGGATCTAGCAGCTTCAACATTAAGGGATCAAAGGGCTCGGAGTGAGATATGTCAAAAGTCAAAGGAACTGAGATTGAAGCCAAGAATCACCTACCCAGCAAATCTGAATATAGTACTTCAAGGGAAAAAATGGTTATTCAGTGATATAGTCGAATTTCAAGATTTCATGTTGAGGAAAAGACTAGATTTGTATTTAAAAATTTGACTTAAAAGTTTGACAACAATCAAAAGAAACATGAAAAGGTAAAAAAAAACCTTTGACCTTGAAAAAGTCAAAGTTTTAATGGTAAATTTGATTTTATGATTGCCATTTAATCAGGAACTAGAACATGTAGAGAAAGGCATGTAAGCCACTTAAGACCTGCCTCAAAAGATGTTCCTTAGCCAAAGTGAAACTATAATCATATTTGAAACCTGGTTATTGGAACTTGCCATTTTTAGATGCTATGAGACTATTAAGTGACTGTTCTTCTGAGTCTAATTCCAGGTATGGGTAGCAAGAAAGGAGATCTGAGCCTCTAAAACATGATGTCAGTAAGCTGATGAGATGCTGGTATGAACTGAATAAGGTGATCTCAAGGGAAGGGTGGGAGAGCGACTGTTCAGCATGGGCTGAGGTAGGATTCTCCTGACTCAACTTCCCTACTGACACCTGGCAGACTTTAAATCTGACTGAATGCAAGTGGATAATCTAATCCTGCCTGGAACTGACATGAAGTTGGGGAGATATTGTTTCCCTGTAATGTCCTTACTATTGGTGGCAATTTCCTATAGTCAAAAGGCTTGTAAGCGTAATACCAGATCTATTCAGTTATAGTTATGGGTAGGGGAATATTCGAGGTTGTCTAAAATTAAGGTATTAGGCCTAGGACTTTAGACCAACAACAATAAGTTAGGGTCCTTTAATTCTTAGTAATACCGTGGAGACAATTAGGTCAAGAGCTTGTGAAGTTAGCAACATAAATATTATTTGTGTCTCAGTCGGTTAATGTTTTAAAAAAAATTTCTTTTGTGGTCCATACTGTAAATATTTTAAAAAGAAGTATCACCTCTTCAAAAGTTGGAATTGCTTTATCTGTTATAAACTGTGTTAAAAAATAAATGATAATTAAAAAACACTAAAATGTAGGAAGATATAGACCTTTCTGCTGCCTAAAACCAAAAATGGGCATTGTATGTGATGAGGATAAACTAAAGGCTTTTCCAATAAGATTGAGGTAAAGTGAAGTTGTTCTTTGTAACCATTGTTTTCATATAGTGCTAGAAAAATTAGCTATATCCGTAAGACAAAAAAAAGTAAGGGAGTAAACACAGGCAAAGAAGATTCAAAATGGTCACTTTTTGCAGATGATATAATGGCATATTTAGAGAATGTCAGAGACCTAACTAAAAAAACAAAAACATTAATTGAAAAAAAACTAATAATTTCAGAAAAGTGGCACAGTACAAAATAAACTCACCTGAATAATGAGTATGTCTGTATATTAAAAACAAAACACAAGAAGAAGATATGGAAGGTAAATTCTATTGACAATAATGGCAGAATTTTAAAAATACTCAAGATAGTAAAAAATACTATCTAAAAAGACACACAGGAATATAACTCTAAAACAGTCTTTATGAAGATGATCTTTTTTATTTTTTTAAATTTTAATTGGTTTAGTTTTAGTTTTCAATATTCAATTCCATAAGATTTTGAGTTTTATATTTCCTACCCCTCCTTCTCCTCCTCCCTCACAAGACTGTACAATCTGATATAGGCTCTACATATACATTCATAAACATATTTTCACATTAGTCATCATATAAAGAATTAGAACCATTTGGAGGAACCATGAGAAAGAGACAAAAAAAAGAGTAAATCCATCCACATTCAGACTCCAAATTTCTCTGGATGTAGATAGCATTTTCCATCATGAGTCTTTTGGAGTTGTCTTAAATCTTTGCATTGCTAAGAAAAGATAAATCTAATGAAGTTAGTCATCACACACTGTAGCTACTATTGCATACAATGTTCTCCTAGTTCTGCTCACTTCATTCAGCATCAGTTCATATAAGTCTTTTCAGGTTTTTCTGAAGTCCACCTGCTCATCATTTCTTATTGAACAATAGTATTCCATTACATTCACATACCACAACCTGTTCAGCCATTCCCTAATTTATGAAAATCCCCTCAAATTCCAGTTCTTTGCCACAATAGAAAGAGCTGCTATAAATATTTTGTATATGTGCATCATTTTTCCATTTTTATGATTTCTTTGGGAGACAACCCTAGAAGTAATATTGCTGGACCAGGGGGATGCACATTTTTATAGCCCTTTGGGCATAGTTCCAAATTGCTCTCCAGAATTGATGGATCAGCTCACAGTTCCATCAACAATGAATGTGTTCCAATTTTCCCCCACCTTCTTCAACATTTGTCACTTTCCTGTTTTGTCATGTTAGCCAATCTGATGGGTATGATATAGTACCTCAGAGTTGTTTAGATTTGCATTTCTCTAATCAACAGTGATTTAGAGCATTTTTTTCATATGACTATAGATAGCTTTAATTTCTTCATCTGAAAACTGCTTGTCCATATTTTTTGACTATTTGTCAATCAGGGAATGACTTGTGATCTTATAAATTTAACTCAGTTCTTTATATATTTTTAGAAATGAGACCTTTATAAGAGATACTGGTTGTAAAAAAAATTGCTGCCCAGCTTTTTACTTCCCTTTAAATCTTGGCTTTGTGCAAAATTTTTTCAATTTAATGCAGTCAAAATCATCCATTCTGCATTTTATAATGTTCTCTGTCTCTTATTTGGCCATAAATTCTTCCCTTCTCCATAAATCTGACAGGTAAATTATTCCTTTCTCTCCTAGTTTGCTTATAGTATTAGCTTTTATAGATAAATCATGCACCCATCTTGTCTTTTATCTTGGTACACAGTATAAGATGTTGGTCTACGCCTAGTTTCTGCCATAGTTTTCTAGTTTTCCCACTAGTTTTTGTTAGTGAGTTCTTACCCTAGAAGCTGGAATCTTTGAGTTTATCAAGTAGTAGTATAATCATTAAGTGTTGTGTCTTGTGTATCTAACCTATTTCACTAATTCGCCACCATGAAGTAGTTTTGATGATTGCTTCTTTATAATACAATTTAAGATCTGGTACCACAAGATCACCTTCTCTTGTATTTGTCTTCATTAATTCACTTGATATTCTGGACCTTTTGTTCTTCTAGATGAATTTTATTATTTTTTCTAGTTCTGGAAAATAATTTTTGGTAGTTTGGTATGGCACTGAATACGTTAATTAATTTAGGTAGAATTGTCATTTTTATTATATTAGCACAGCCTACCCACAGGCAACTGATGTTTTTCCAAGTATTTAGGTCTGACTTCATTTGCGTGAGAAGTGTTTTATAGTTGTGTAAAGATGATCTTTTTAAAAACAGACATATAATTAGAATATATTAATTGTTCATGGTAGGCCACGCCAATATAATAATAAATTAATTTACTGAGTGCCATACAAAATCACATTACAAAAAGATTATTTTATGGAACTAGAAAAAATAACAACAAAGTTGTTCTGGAGGAACAAAAAATCAATAATTTGGAGGGAAATAACTTTTAAAATAGTATTAAGGGGAATTAGTCCTACCAGATCTTAAGCTGTACAAAGCATAACTCAACAAAACAATTTGGTATTGGTGAGAGGTCTGTCAGAAAAAAAAAAAGATTAAGTATACATAACATTAAAACAAATTAATCTTTGAACCCAGTGTTCAATAAAACCAAAGATCCCAGCAATGAGGGCAAGAATTTGCTAATTGACCTACACTGCTGGGAAACTGGATAGCAATGTGGTAGAAATTATTTATAGATTAACATTTTACACTATTTGCCAAGATAAATTCAAATTATATGTAATCTAGATATTAAAGTTCCATCACAAACAAATTAGAGAAGCAAGGAAGAAATCTTTTCAGACTTATGAATAGGAAAGAATTCATGACCCAATAAGAGACAGGGAGAACTGCAGAAGATTAAATGGTTTATTTTCATTATGTAAAATTAAAACATTTTTGCACAAAAAAATTCAATGCAGCTAACATCAAAAAGAAAATAATTCAGTCATTTACAAAAATCTTTGTAGTATCTGATAAAGGTCTCATTTCGAAAATATAGAAAAATATTTATATAAAGTTTATTAACATTATATAAAAATTATAAAACAAATAGAATTATTAAAAATTATGAAGATAAGAGTCATTCAATAAGAGATCATATAGTTAATATATTGGACTACAGGGTTGAGATAAAAAAATAAGCTGAATCTGACCATATGGAATTTGATAGGGATCAATAAAAATACTTGCAGTTGAGTTTTTAAAAATTATTTGTATAGGCATAACCAAAGAATAATTCATGTTTGTTTTTTGTTTTTAAGTCTGAAATTTTAGTCCATTGCACACTGTCTGGGTCATTGGTATGATATAGAAGCCAAAAATGCTAAAGAGATCTCATGGTTGCTTTAATAGAGGCATAGTGTCCATAATGAAGGAGGCTATATGTCAGTGTTAGATCACATTCTGAGCATTGTATCTGGGTCTAGGAATCCCACTTTATGTCATTTATTTATTTTTGTTTTAGTGTGTGTGTGTGTGTGTGTGTGTGTGTGTGTGTGTGTGTGTGTTTATTCATTTTAGCCCTGTGGTATCCGTAACACTGCCACTACATTCTACAGGCTATCAGGAACACTGAAGTAGCTATAGTTTAGCTACCTGAAAGGTATGATTTATTGTTTTACTTTGTTTTGCATTTTGAATTTTTTAGTCAAAACAGCTCAAGACAAGAAAAGAAAACAGGAAAGAGAAATGTATAGGAAATTATAATTTCTACCAGAATTTTGCTTTAAATGTATTTGTGTATATATACACACAACCACATATACATAAAGATTTATACATACACAAACATGTACACATACATACATGCCATAGATACACATCTATGGTATTTTTTATATATATGCACATACACATTGTGTGTGTGTATGTGAATGTGTATGTGTGTATAAGCTTTTCCAAGTGGTAACAAAGAGTTTGATTTTTGTTTCCTTCTGTTCCTCCTCCTACTTCTGTGCAATTTTAGAAAATGCTTTATTGATTTTTTTCATATCTACTAGTGTTTAACAATCCACCTCCCCCCTACTCCTGAGTACAAGTTTTACCTTTTAATAAATACACATAGTGAAGAAAAGCGAATCAAGATATTGGCCATGTATGAAAACGCATATCTGGTTCTCTACATCCAGTTCCATTCCCTTTCTCCCAAGAGGTGGAAGATACATGTAGCCAAGGGTTGCACAGAACCAATGCAAAATGTCCTTTCTTGATTCCATATGACCATATATGTGAGCTCAAGATTTGGGTACTTTTGGGTATAAGGAAGCCCCCTGCTGCTTTTCTTGAAGCATGGAAACTTGGGGTTTTGGTATGATAAAGCAAGCCTCTGTGGCTCCTTTGTCCCTGCTCTTCCTCATGATAGTAGTAAGTTGGCAGGAGCTGTATTAGTTACAAGGGAGAGAGTTTTTGGTTCACTGTTCTCCCTTGGACTCTCCATGAGGCAAGCAGCATAGGAGTGGAGAGGTAAGGGAGCAAGCAAAGGTGTTTCCCAACTTGTCTAAAGTGGCAAACTGTGGAGTACATGACAGCTATGTCCTATCTAAGTGAACTTGCTTCTCAACTTTGGATTTCCTCTTGTATATTGTATGTTCCTGAGCTTTCATTACCAGGTGAATATATCCAGGTTTGGAGACTACTGTGTGACCTTGAGAGATCCAAAGGTCCTCCATCCTTTGGTCAGAGATAACTGGGAGGCAGGTAGAGGAATCCTGCACAAGTATTCCAGGATTCTTTAGAGAAAGTGACAACTAGTCAAAGGATGAATTCAACCCCTGGTCTGCCTCGCCAAAAGACATATGCCATGTGGATTTCCTATTCAATATTCCCACATACTTTTTTGTTTGTTTTTAAAGAGGTTTAAGCATTAAATGTCATTAAAAAATAACAATAGATTTAAATTCATAAATCCTGTTTTAAGTCATTCTATGCATTTATTTATTTTAATATTTCTTGTGTGTGGGGGAAAGAAATGTCTGTCCCATACCTGACTGAGTACCTTTCTACCTCCATTTTGGGGAGATACTAGACTTGAGCTAATATCTCACCTTAAGCATTTTTTCCCTGGGAAAATATCTCAGTGCAATTCTGAATTGCAAAATACAACACACTCTCCACATAGAAGACAGAATTAAAACAATTATTCAGACACCAGAAAGTTAAATCTATCATAGTAACAAAAATCTATAGACAATAACAATGCAGAGGACAACACCAGCCCCAAAGCTTCCCCCTGCGAGACTTCCCACAAACCAGCTCCCTTAAACAAAATGTCCTTCTCTTACTCACAGCCAGCTGTGGGCTTGTCTGTGTCCTTTGGTTCTGACTGCTCTCATCAATTTCCTCTCAGCCCTGTTCTAGCTATGCCTCGTCCTGCTCCACCTGTTCAGCAAACTCCTCCCACCACAGGCTCCATGTGACTCAGACTTCTATGTGACCCATTAATAGGCACGGGAAATGAATAGAATATTAGAATAATATTCTAGAATATTAATTAATTATAATATTCTAGAATAATAGACTGGGAAAGATCTTCCAATTTAAATTACCATTACACTCTTCCAGGACTGAACCTAGTCAGAGCAAAAGGATGCTTTTAAGAGAGAGAAAGAGAGGTAGAGACACAGAGAGAGACAGAAAGATTGGCTCAGTACCTCCCCATCTCCACCAATCACCAACATTCACTACACCCATAGGTCCAGTAGTTGTCCCTATTGCTATATATACTTCATCATCAACATTATGAAGTCATGATAAATTGCAGCTTTAATCAAAATCAAAATCTTCCAGAATCACTTTCCCTCACATTGTTGCAGTTATTGTGTAAATTTTTCTCCTGGTTCTGGTCACTTTACTCTGCATTAGTCCATTAAAGTCTTTCCATATTTCTCTGAATATGTTATATTCCTCGTTTCTTATGGTACAACAAAATTTCATTGCATTCATATGCTACAGTTTGTTGAGCCATTCCCCAATTAGTGGACAACTATTTTGTTTCCAGTTTTTCTTTTGTGACAACAAAAAGTGTTGTTATAAATATTCTTATACTCCGTAGATACCATATAGTCTCTGACTCCAACTGCTGCAAGGTGGAGTTAGTGGTATGGAGCAAATTAATATGGGATGACACTGACTTGCTCTCTCTGGTGAAGGATCCTAGCCTTTCCTTCCACTTTTTGCTATTATTCCGTCATTTTCAGTCATGCCTGACTCTTTGTGACCCCATTAGGGATTTACTTAGCAAAAGTACTGGAGTGGTTTGCTGTTTTCTTCTCCAGCTCATTTTACAGATGAGGAAACTGAGGAAAACAGGGTGAAGTAACTTGCCCAGAGTCACAGCTAATAAGTGTCTGAGGCCAAATTTGAACTCAGGAAGATGTCTTCTTGGCTCTAGTCTCAGCATTCTATCCACTGTGCCACCTAGTTGTCCCCTACCATCCCACTACTAAGAGAAGAAGGAAGCGATAGTTACCCCCTAAGCCATGCACAGAGACACCACAGAAAGAAACTGAGAAAAAAAAGTTGAATTCCACACTGCCTGAACCTGGAAACATTAATTTGGAGTTCATTCACAATGTTAGTCTCACTTTTGTTGACTTTAATTTTACTCTTAATTTTAAAAATGTATATGTATTCATCATACTGAAAATATCAAACAATTTTGACCATGTTTCATACTTCGCTTAAGAGGAGACACCCCTCCCATTCAGAACACTCTGCCTTATGACATCTCTTGAATTTTCATCTTGTATTATTTTTCACAAGTTCTATCTTGGGTTATTTTTCAAATTTTAAATTGAACTTTCACAATTACAAAAATCTAGTCTACCCAACTAGCTCCCAAACTCTTTCCCTGATATTTGAAACAGACATTTGAAGATTGTACTCCTCCACAAGTTCCTGCTTTGATGATTCATTCTGTATGGAGGTGGTGCTGGGTCATGGCAGTGGAGCATAAACTCTGGCAGGTTCTAACATGCTGGAAAGATTTTTTCAAATGGCACAGGCAATAGACCAGTTCTATGCACCAAAACCAACTTAATTAAGGAAAGAAAGACACAGGACCAGTAAATGGGCCACCTGCTGATGGATTTTTTGGCTGAGGAAACTTATAAAACAAAAGAAAGATTTTAAAATGACCCTCTGCTCTACATTTTTAGCCTATAAAATTCTGACTAGTAATACTCTAAATGTGAGATCCTTTTCCAACAAATAGTCCAACAATGAATAGACATTTCTAAAAGGGTTGGATCACACCAGTCAACATTTTTGCTACAAATAAGTTTTTTGAAAAGAAGGAAGTTGCAACTAATGGAAGGATGGCTCATGTGTTTTCCTTGGAGAAGCAAAAGAGGGCAGAGAACATCTGATCATATGCCCAAAGGCAACTATCAACCCTTTTATAGCTATTTAGTCATCCTATATTGCAGTCCTAATGATAAGTTTTTGTGAACAGACCACTGTAGAGGCAATTGCAGTATGGGTTGTTTGGAATGAAGTAACAGAGAAATTCTACAAAGATCTTATTCTCCAAATACAATCATTGCATTCTGGAACTGGATTACTTCAACGAGAAGGTGAGGCAAGTGAGGATGGGGAGACACACAGGGAGAGGTTTGTTATAGCAAGAAGGAAAAATGGAGGCCAGAGATTTATAGATTACATTTTTATATCTTGAACATTTTCTTTAAGAAAACAATTGATAGGAATTAGACATGGCAAACAGCAAATTATATCCTAAAGACTGCTAAAAAAATCGTAAAGGATTCTATTTTGACAGGAAAAGACTTATTATTTATCTGGGAGTTATCCCTGAATCAATTGCCCATGTGCAGGCAGACCAATCTGTAAGAATTAAAAAATCAGTGTTAGCAATTACAATGAGAGAAAGCTCTCACATACAATTGTAATGCCATTAAACATGAAAAATCAGAAATGCAGAACAGAAGTTATGTGAACACTATCTATAATAATTTTATCCACAAGTTCAATCAATGTAAATTGTATTAATTGTCACAGCAAGAAGACCAGATGAGTCCCAAAAGTACCTTAGTCATCAAACATCTATCTACTTACCAAATGGAAAGAGAGGGTTGCCAAGGGCAACACTCAGTTGGACTTTAAATCAATTATAAAATCTTATTGAAGGATGTTATCAGCGATATGATGTCCTAAAGCACAGAGAAACGGTGGAGAATAAAATTATTTAAAGAAAGTTATCTAAGCAAGTAAAGTCATCCCGAGTATTCAAGGATGAACATGGAAAAAAAGACAACAAACAGAAGAAAAATAGACAAGATCTGAAAAATATAACAAACTTCTCCATCAATGATAATTGAAACTACCACGCTCAGACTGCAACATCACAGTTGTCATGGTAGAAATTAAGATAAACAGAGGCAACAGAGTTCTGAGCATGTTCGATTTATTGGTAAGGCCAGTAGTTACCAATAACAGGGGTCTTTGACTCTTTAGCCAAAAGACCTGAAAGTGGGGTTTATAAAGCTTCTTATAGTTTAGGGAGAGCAGATAACAATAGAACAGCATGAAGGCAGGCCATAGGATGAAATCATCCAGTTTCTATTGGTGGAAGGGATAAGATTTTCTTCTTTGTTGGTAGGGAAAGGTGATGAGTTTTATCCAATTATGTCTT
The DNA here is from genome assembly GCA_028658325.1 of Potorous gilbertii. NCBI lineage: Eukaryota > Metazoa > Chordata > Mammalia > Diprotodontia > Potoroidae > Potorous > Potorous gilbertii. Next base: position 107,204,905 of record CM053772.1, on the reverse strand, counting down.
TACATGGACAAGTAGTGGTACAGAGATAAAAGGTCTTCTTGACACAAAGATAGAACAGCGATTTACAGGAAGACTGAACTTCTGAATTTATGGACTTCTGAACTTGACTCAGAGACAAAGAAATGCAACTTAGGTAGCTTACACAAAATGTTAGTAGAAATATGGAGGGCAGTTAATTTACAAAATAGGATTGGCAGAATCCATATGATTTTCTTACAATCACAGATGAACTTATAGAGCAGTTAGACATGGCACTAAAGAAAACAAATCAATCAACCCATCCAAAAGCATTTATTGGGGACCTACTATATGCCAGGCACCAGGCTAAATTCTGAGAGTACAAAGACAAAAAGGAAACAGTCCATGACCTCAGGAAGCTTACATGAAATAGAGGGAGGTATCTACATATACATAAATAAGCATTTAAATCATATAAACTAAATGGATACAAGTTAGTTTGGAAAGGCAGTCCCATGGAAGAGTGAACCAAGAAACTTCATGTAGAAAGTGATAATTGAGCTGAATCTTGAAGGAAACTAGGAATTCTAAGCGGTGGATGGGAAGTACATTCCAGGCATAGATGACCACTGCAAAGGTCCAGAGACTGAAGATGGAGCATCCTTTGTGCAAAATATTGAGAAAGATGTAATGAATAGATCATAGAATATGTGAAAAAGAGTAATATGTAAAGATTGAAAAGGTAGAAATGGGCCAGGTTATGAAGAGCACTAAATACCAAATAAAAGTTTATATTTTACACTAAAGGTAATAGGAAACCAGGGCAGTGGATTGAGTGCCAGATCTAGAATCAGGAAGAACTGAGTTTAGATCTAGACACAGACATTTCCTAGCTGTATGCCCTTGGGCAAGTCACTTCACCGTTTGCCTTAGTTTCATCTGTAAAATGAGCTGAAGAAGGAAATGGCAAACCACTCCTGTATCTTTGCCAAGAAAACCCCTATTGGGGTCACAAAGAGTCAGAAACGACTGAACAACAACAAAAATAGGAAGTCATTAGACTTTGATTAAAGGACAATGTAACTGGATTTACACTTTTTAAAAAAATCACTTTGTCAGTTATTTAGAGGAAGAATTAGAATAGAGAAATTTTTGAGGTAAGGAGATCAATATTCCAATATTCTGTGTAAGAGGTGATGAGAGACTGAACTAGTCTGGTGACTGTGAGATCATTTACTCAATTTCCTCATCTGTAAAATGAGCTGGAGAAGGAAATGGTAAACCAATCCAGTGTCTTTACCAAGATACTGGGGAAGAACAACCTGTATCCATTTAAATGTTGTACACACAACGTATGGGGGCAGGCCTAACAACTGAGATTATTAGGAAAGGGTTCGCAGTTAAGCAGTGGATGAGTTGAGTCTTAAATGAAGCCAAGGACTGATGGTGAGGAAAGACTACATTCTAGGCACGTACATCCAGTGCAAAGTCAAAGGGCAAGATATGTAACTTTATAAATAGAGAAGAAGGAGTAGAGCAGATTGGGTGGCCTTGCAGAGTGTGCTAAGGGGAACAAGGTGCCATAAGTCTGGAAAGGTAGACTATATGGGCAGCTGCTTGACACTGGGCCTGGAGCTGGGAAGACTCAAGTTCAAATCCTGCCTCACATATTTACTAGCTGTGTGACTCTGGGCAAATCACTTAACTTTTGTTTTCCTCAGTTTCTTTATCTGTAAAATAGAGACAATAAAGCACCTACCCCCCAGGATTGTGAAGAGGTCCAAATAGGATAGCAATTGTAAAGAGCTGAGCACAGGGCCTGACACGTAAGAAGTGTTCTGTAAATGTTAACTATCATCATCATCATTATTAAAGCCAGATTGTAAAGTGATTTAAATACTTAAGAGGAGATTAGGGTTTTCTCCCCTAGAGGCAGTAGGAGGTCACTGGAACCTTTTCACTTCATGTCATAGGCAAGTGACAAGATCAGACTGGTTTGGTAGCTGTGTGGAGGATGGATTGAGGCAAGGAGGCCAAAGAAAATCCTCATTTGTTACAATTTTCACTATGGATTATGGATTCACTATGAAAGCACACACTGCATGGCCTTTCCTTCTCACCTCCTGGTAGATAGGAACCTTTCAGCAAGTGTGTGTCAAAGCCAATGGCAGTAATGTAAACTGTAACATAATTTTTTTATGTATTTAGACACCTAGAACAGCAACCTTAAACACTCAAGTGTCAGAGTAAGACAGATAACCCAATAAATCTGGAGCAGGGACAGGGAAAACAAACATTGCCTTCTGCTATATGGACGTTCGCTAACTCAACACAACTGCATGACTGGAAGCATCAGTGGGCCACACATTTTTCCTGTTAGAAGGGGTGGAGGAAGGGAGGGGTTCTATAAACTCCTTTAAAGACTCTCAGCATCTTTTTTTTTTCTTTTTGGTCTGCCTTCCTGTCAGTTTGCTGAAATGCACAGCTAGATTCATTATTTAAGGAGGTGGAAAGGTTGAGAAAGGAAGATTTTGGTGACATGACCCATGGGATCCAGGTCCTCACCCGACAATACTTCTATGATTATTTATGTTCAGCTGAGAGCTGATAGAAGCAGTCTGGGGAGAGGTTCCTTGAACCCAAGAACTTGGACTGAATGCTCCTTGGAAAATTGCTTTTTTCTCCACTGCTATTTCCAGACTACTGTCACTCTACCATCTCTCCTCCTCTCCCTGCTTGAAGTCCATACCACTCATTTACATCACTCTCTCCCACCCTTTTCATTATTGTCTACCAGCCAAGAAAGAGTATAGAATTTGAAGCCAAAGACATGATTTCAAAAACACATGGAAAGACTTACATGAAGTGATGCAGAGGAAAGTGAGGTGGATGAATCAAAATAATTCATTCTCTAACATCAATTTATAAACATGAACAACTCTGAAAACTTTCATAAACTAATGGAGAATGAAATGAACAAATCAGGAGAACAACTAACATGATAACAACACTGCAAATACAGAAAAGACCAATACAATGACCATTCATAGTTCCAAAGGACTGACAATAGAACATTCTATTTAGGACAGAGAAGGGATGGATTTAGGGTGCAGGATGAGACATATACACACACACACATATTTGCATATGCACAAATTCATATGCTAATATATATATTCACATTTATAGCTATTGAAGGAATTTGTTTTGCTTGATAAAAATGGACATATTTCTTGTAAGAAATCTGTTATTTTCCCCCAATGGGATGAGTACAGGATGGAGAGAAAATAGACTTCCATTGTTTTTTTTTATATAGATGAGAAAGTCAAGCACAGAAAAGTCAAGTGACTTGTAGTAAAGGTGAAGGTCAGGGTTATACTGATGGCAAAGTAGTAGCCAGAATGATGAAGTCTGAGATTGTTTTTATGCCTCTGATATATTTCCTTCCTTCAAACACCTTGAGAATCAATCCCTCAGCATTCTCAGAATTATGTCATCTACAATGCAGAACACCTCTGGTGTAGCCCAGCAGTTTTTCCCATATTTTCCACTCCCTCACAAGTATACCTGAGACTTTGATTTTAGAGACCAAATATGGTGGCTCCACTGTCCTTGACTGTGAAAAAGCGTTTGTTACTTTTTAAATACCTTATAGATCTTTTCTATATTTGAGGTGTTTGCTCTCCTACTTCCACAGTATCCTCATTGTGCCATGGTGTTGCCGCAAGGTTCTTGAAAGCAATGCTAATGGAATGCAAACTCTAGTAGGCTCTACCATGTTTGAAAGATTGCTTCTGTTTTGAGGACCAGAAAACATATATTCTACATGGAAAACATATATTCTATTTGGGCCAGTAGACTGGTAGATGAATGTGTTTCTTTGTTTAATAAGAAAAACAAAAATATGGTCCTTAGTCCTAGGTTGTACAGTCTTTAGTTCTGCAATTTGATGGGGTTGGGGAAGGGTGGGGAGGTGAAATGGAAAGAAAGCAGAAAACACTAAGGATCACAGAGGGTTGTTTTTTTTAAAAAAAAAAACATCCAAGCTTATTGAGAGATTGAACAAAGCAAAATCAACCTGGAGGTATTTAAGGTTAAAAACTGGAGTGGTTTTCATGCATAAACTATTAAAAACAACAACCTTTGTTTATTGATACATTGAGAAAAAAATAAGATAAACGGAGAATGAGGCTGCCTAATTTTCTCTACCACTTACCTTTCATGAGCACTAAAGTACAAAGACCAGTGAGTAGACACTGCTCACATTATTCTACCAAAAAAAAAAATTAGGGGGTAGAGGAAATGAGGAGATTTGTAGGGGAGGGGCTGAGAAACATATCCTAAAAGAGCACAAAGAAATTGCTGTTTATTGGATGAGTGGAGAAGAAGGGAAGTATTCTGTCCCTCTCACATTCCTACCCCATTTGAAACAGCTAGAAGTAAATTTGCAGTCATTTGTGATTAGGATATTACCAATAACAACTATGCAGGCTGACTCCTAACAAGCCATAACAAAATGCACAAAAAAGGTCAAAAACAAAAGTTAAGTCAAATGGATGGGCTTCATCTACAGACCAACAGGATCAAGTACAAGCATTTGAAAAGTGAACGGCTATTTGAAGTACTACTAGGTCTGAAAATGCAAAATCTAGAACCAGAAAGATGTGTAGCAAAAGAAAGAAGTCACATAATAAAGCATTCAGAAGTCTACAAGAATAAAATGATATATTTATTAGGTTCAGAGTAGACACGGAGGAAAAGAGAACTGTGCTGTAAGTGGGCTTCATGGAAAGTTTAATAGTAATATGAAAGCAAAGCAAACTTGGAATAATCATCCTAGGGAAGGGAGGGGAGAGGAAGGAGATATTGCTGGAAATGGATGTGATATAACAAAAGGCATTGATAAAATTTTGTGTAAAAAATGATGCAACAAAAACAGGAGGCACCATCTTTGGGATTTAAATAAAACCAAGCAGCACTGGTTTAGAGAAAAAGATTAGAGGAGTGATGTATAAAAGGAATATGAATCAAAGATGTTTAGTAAGGGAAAAGATGCCTAAAGGATTCACTGGGTTTGCAGATAAAGAGGGTATTAGTGAAGAACAAGGCTCAAGCTACCAGAAAATTCAGCCCCTTAAAAAAAATAGACAGGAATGGGGAAGAGGATTTGGCCAAAAAGGATGAGATGTGGACCCAAGAAGAATTATAAAAGAGGAATTATAAAAATAAAAACCAAGTGGCAATAACCACCTGACAGACATAAAGGCCACTTAATGCATATAAAGGGAAGCATTTGAGAAAAGCATTGAAGTCAAAAACCATCATAAGGCCATAGGGGTAAATACAGAACTGACAAAAAAATATTTGTTACAAGGGCAGGCTTCTACAGGGGTAGGGAGATGGGTTAATAAGAAGAAAAAGACAGAGGAGAAGGGAGACAGACAGAGAAAGAGAAAGGCAGAGAAACAGAGAGAATAACATCCTTATTTTAAAAACTCACAGAAGAAAACAAAAAGGTAAAGAAAGAGAACACAAATAAATAGAACAGTTTTGTTACTATCGTGTTAAATTTAACATAGATATGCTTATTTAAAAACAAATTCAGTTTCTTATAAATTTTATTGTTCCTTGGAGATTGAAATGTTTATATTTGTTTGTAATTGTCAAGTTTACAATAAAAAATTTTAATTTAAAAAATAAAACTATTGGGAAAATGAAAATGAAGGCATAAATGACCCCAAGAATACTAAGAAAAAAATAAACTTGATTCTCTTTGCTCCATTAAAATCTTGGGGAGCTTTGTAACTTTTCCAATCTTGTCCAGGTAGAAACCATGAGGTAATGAAGAATTCTTTTGTTTTCTATCACTAGTAAGCACTCTAGGGGTACATTTTTGTGGTGGGCAATGGTAGTGGAATAGTCATTAACCCTGATGGGCTAAACAAGGTATAAGATTCAGGAACTGGAAGATGACTAGAGCAGAGCTCAGAACCAAGAGCATATTTTTGCTAATTTGGTCCTGTTGGTGTGAGTTCTCGCAGGACTATCCCTTATAAAACCAATGAAAATGAATTATTCTTTGCCATTCAGTCACGTTTTCCAAAATAAGAATGAAGGTAAAGGTTGTGCATATGCGCACAAATAGATCCTTCATTTGAATTCAACAAGTATTTATGAAGCACCTTCTATTTGCCAGGCATGAGAAATAGTGTGGCATAATGAACTCCAAAAAAATTAGTAAATTTTTACTTCCTGGAAATGCCATATCCTACAAGAGGGCTCTGATGTGAAATTAAATGGAGAGTAAAATAATAATTCACCTATCAATCATCCTTTTGCTTCTAAAACATGATATTTTGTGAGTTCTGGTGATTTTAGTCTATAAATCCTTCCTATTTCAGCAATGACAGTGTTTAAAACCAAGTATCAAAATAAATACTTAAAACAAGATTTTAAAATTACTGTTACAAAATACTAAGCCAAAACTTAAATAAAAATAATGAAGTATATTCAATCACATTATTTAAAAATTATACTAATAAATATGTAATAACTATGTTTTCTGACATCTATAGGTAATATAATGGTAATATAATTAATATTAGTAACAAATAGTATTAATAATTTAACCAGAGCCAAAAGATTCTATATCATTTATATATAAAATAGAATTAATATAAAATATAACTTCTAGATCATAGTTTTAGAACTGAAAGTGATCTTAGAAGTCATGAAATTCAATTCCTTTATTTTAGAAAAGAGAAAAGCAGAAGACTATGGAAGTTAAGTGATTTGTCCAGAGTCACAGTAAGTGTCTAGATACAGAGTTTGAACCAAATCTTCCTGATTCCAACTACAAAACTCTGTCTTCAACACCACTCCTTTAGGATATTCTTCTTTGACTTCTACTCTAATCTGTATTTTACAATATATACATCAATACAGTGGAAAATTTACCTAATTTATAAATATGCATATATAGGTATATATGCTTAAAATGTTTACTGATTAGCTACATGATTAGAATGCTTGGAGATCATTTTTCTAGACAATCAGTGTTAAAAACTCAAAAGAGAGAGGCCATAAAAGTACTTGTCATGGAGATGGGGAAAAATTATTTGGGCTTGGGTGGCTCTAAATGGGACAGTCTTCTTTTTGGGTTTTTTACACTTCTGAGGTTTAAGGAAGTGTTTATGTAATTATTCATTTTGACAGATTGCAAAGTTAACATCACTGGCTGCTCCAGTGAGAAAACTTGAAAACTGTTTGAAGGTGCTCACTAAAACCAGAACACTTAAGTGACAGGTTAGAAAGAAAAAGTGAGGTGAGGAAGAAAAAGTACATGGAAGAAGGAAGAAATGATCTTCCTTTGCAAGATAATTGACACAGAGTACTAGCTCCAGGAACTCTCCACGGTGACATTTTCACTGGAGAAGAGCGATTGTTTGTATCATTGTCAATGCAACATTTATCCAATCTTTGAGTTAATGCCACCATCCTAACAATTGGGATTTCACTCCCCACCCTCATCCACCACTTGCCTTTAATTGAAGTACAATGAAACTTTGATCAGCTCACTGGATTTTCAATACTTTGCTTGTAAAAGAAAGGGAACTCACAAGAAAACTAATTCCCACCTTGGATTTAGCCAGACAAAATACAAACAACCACCAAAGTCTTCCCATTTAGGCACATATCTTAAGCATGCATTCTCTGTTTTCCTAGCACTTCCTTTTACATATACTGATAATACTAAAAAGTGAGAAGTAATATTCTGAATGGTAACCTTGAGGCCCTACAATATTCTCAACTCATAAAAAAATATTACAACCTATTCCCTCTGCAGTACTTATTAAGGAAGGAAAGTAAATTAACATTTTAAAAGGAACTATTGAGCAAAACTTGAGAAAGCTAAGAAGGTCTATAGTGGAAAATATGGATGGGAGGGGAGAGAATCAATTTGAAAAGGGGAAAGATAAACAAGGAGCTACCAGAGGTTTCCATTTTAAAAACTAGGTAACACTTGCTCTTAGAAATGAAGGATAATCTAACTGTGCCTTTGATTACTCAGCAAAGACAAACAGACAACCATTTTCCAAAAGAAGGTGGATGTGAATTATGGCTAGTTCATAAGAAAATATCTTTCAGATGAGGTCTGTGGCAGCTGTGGTAGTAGGATTAGAGACAAGTTGATTTAAGTGCACAGATAAATAAAATACACATACATGAGTATTAGGAAATGTCACTTCTGCTATTTAAAAAGAATAATTCTAGTCCTCAACTGAAATAAACAAGGAACCTATCTCTCATCAAATAATATTACTCCTAACTTGAATGATGGGAAATGATGTTCTTTCCCTATATAAACATGCTACAATAGCAGTAATGGAGAAGTCACAATTTGACATGAAGAATATATGAACAATGGAGGGAAAAAACATACAAAGTCAGAAAGCTACACAGGCTGCCTACAAGCAGCCTAGAAATCCAGTTCCATTTAGATGTTACCCTGATGTCTGAACAGAAATTCAGATCAGCAAAGAAGGTGCAGTTGAGAATTAAACCCAAATCAGCAACAAGACAGGAGGGAGGAGAAAGCAAAGCAAAGTTAGTTTTCTCACCAGGCAAGTAATCAATTCAAATACCTCTGTGGATGTTTCCAAAGCTTCGATATCTGCCCATTCATTGTAAGATCCCAGGATTCCTTCCCTGGCCCTCCCCACTGCCAGGCACTTGGCACCACTACAGGGATTTCATCCTCCCAAACACACATATCAGAAAATTGACCCTGATGCTCCAATGCCATGCTAGTGGTCCTCAGTGAGACACAAGATGCAGTGACAAGATTGAAGCTGACAAAAATGAAGTGATAAGAAAGGAACTCAGATAATTCTGATTAATAGGAATTTCCCAGGACCCCACCTTTAACTTACTCTTATACACACTGAACACATGGCACTTAAATAACTCTCTCTGGCATGCTAGAGGAAATTAAATAAGCCACCAGAAAATAGGCTGCCATTTTCCTTGGCTTCCATGCCCTGGATAAATAAAAAGTCCTTTAAACACAAGAATAAGTATATTACTTCTTTTTGTAGTGGCAGAAAAACTGGGTATGTCCATCAGATGAAGAATGGCCAAATAAGTGAAAGTATATTATTGCAATGGAGTAGTTTGTGCTATAAATGAGAAAAAAGATGAAAAAGATATAGTTATACAAACTAATTCAGAGAGAAGCAAGCAAAACCAAAAGAATGTTTCTGCTACAATATCAATAGTATAAAAATGAAAAATTTTGAGGACTTTATACTGATCAAAAATGATTCGGAAGAACTTATACAATAGCAATACACACACACGCACACATATACATATATATATATATATATATATATATATATTGCTATAAAAACAAATGACTGAAAATTATAAGCACTCTGGTCAATACTACAACAATTCGTCATTTCAGAGGACCAATGATGAAGCATGTTATCCATGACAGACAGATGATTAATTTAGATCACAGAATGAGAAACTTATGTTTTTGTATACAGTCACTGAGGGAATTTATGTGGCTTACCTATGAGTATTTGTTACAAGAAATTTGTTTTCTTTGGGGTGGGATTGGGAGAAATAGAAAATGGATTTTTCTCTTTTTTAAATAGAGAATAGGGGTGGTGATAAAGATCTAAAATGTTGCAGTAACTTTTAGATGAGATTTTTTATTATTAGTTTTACTTGTTCTACTTTGTTATAATAGACACCAAACCAAGTAGAAACAATCTGCAAACATTTATAGTATAAAAATAAAGCATATCAATAAAAATTTTTGAAAGAGAAAGATACCCAATAAAAAGAAGTAAGAGAATTTTCACTGCTACAAGGGAACCATTGTGTTTGCTTGGCAGTTTCTCCTTATCACAGGGTTTTTGTCTTTAATCATTTTTCATTTGTGTCCCATTTTTTATGACCTTATTTGGAGTTGTTTTCCAAATACTAGACTGGTTTTCCATGTCCTTCTCCAGCTCATTTTGTAGGTGAGGAAACTGAAGCAAATGGGATTAAGTGACTGGCCCAGGGTCACACGGCTAGTATGTGTGTGAGGCCAGATTTGAACTCAGGAAAATGAGTCTTCCCAACTTCAGGTCTGATTGTAATGGATAGCGCAGTCACATTGCTGGTATGGTTCTGTTTAGTTTTGTTTACTCCTCTCTACTCTCTCAAGGCTGTTCCTTAGAAGTGAGCCAACATGAAAAACAAACAACTCATTTTGAGGATAATTACTTAAAATAACTAGACACCAGTTATCATCATGGATTCATCTTTAGGCCTACTGACTCAAGCAGTTCTTGAAGTTCAGTGGTTCTTGACTTAGGGTCCATAAACTTGTAACAAATATTTTGATAACTGTATTTCAATATAATTGGTTTCCCTTAAAATTGTATGTATTTTGTCTTGCACATCTAAAAATTTATTCTGAGTAGGGGTCCATAAGTTTCACCAGATTGCACACATTTCATCACTCTGTACCTAGATGATGAAGACTTTCTAAGAGTCAATCGAAGTGTAGCTGGAATGGGGAGCAGGGTAAGGGTCTAGGGTAGAAGTGGAATTAATTACATATTAACATCCCCCAGTTCTGAATATTATCACTTCAAAATATTTTATACACACACAAGCACGCACACACATACACCAAGAGATAATCGATCCCTCCAATAAAGCCCTATTTCAATGTCTCACCAACGGATTGGGTTGATTCTAGGTTCTGGAATGCAATGCCAGCAAACCTCAAGCTGTGACAAGCTAGAAATGCTTGAAAATGGGCCTCCTTACAAAGTGACAATGGCAGTCATCTGAGAACTAGCATAGCTTAACTGAGCACCAAGAAGACAGGGCCTCTAGGTGGTGAATTATTTTGGCCACCAGAATTCAAACATTTACAGATACAAATAAGTATCTAGTTACCTCTTTATCTCTGTGTGTATATATAAGAATGGCATGAATATATGCGCGTATGTATATATACATATATGAGGGTGCGTATTTGTGTGTGTGTGTGTGTGTGTGTGTGTGTGTGTGTGTGTGTAAAACACTCCAGTGTTCTGTTCGTGGTAGAACCCTTACTAACAACAGAATCACAGAATTTCAAGATGGGAAGGAACTGCAGAGGCTATACAATAAAAATCCACACATGAACAAGAATTCCCTTTTCAATATACCTAAGCAATCGTTCATCTTCTGAGTAAAGAGAACCCACTATCTCCTAAGGGAGCCCTTTTGACTTGTGGAAAGCTCTAATTGCTAGCACCATCAGGCTTGTCGCAAAGCTGAAATTTGTCTTTGCAATTTACACTTATTGCTACTAATTGTAATGACGAAGACCAAGCAAAGATAGTTTAAACCCTCTTCTAGGTGACAGTCCTTGAAAACTTGAAGGTAACAATCATGCGTCTCCCCCCTCACCCCTAAACAAATAGGGATGCCAGGGGAAAAGAAAGTAAAGAAGGTACTCGGACTGTAACCACCAAGTGGGTTCTGTCAAATAGGTCATTTTGGTCTCACAAAGAAAGAAGAGGCTAAGCCATGAAGAATTATAAAACAATTACAATGAGTTGAGAGGTTACTGTTCAACTCTGGTTGGCACATTTACAACAGGGAGGCTCATTAGCTATTTTCCATCTCAGCTCCTTTTATAGAGTCTAGTCACTAAGTAGGCTCTTTTCTTTCTGGTTCTTTTTTTTTCTTCCTGTGATCTTGAGAAAGTCAATACCTACCTAGATCTCAGTTTCCTCATCTGATAAATGAGGAGAGTACACTAGATGGACTCTGAGTTTCCTGTCACCTCTAGTTCTATGATGCTAGGAACTAGCTCACAAGCCCCTTCTTGGCTTGAGTCACCTACTTGACTCTAGTCACCCAAATGACACAATTAAATCAATGCAAAGTCATAGATTGAATTGGTTTAATAAGAAGGATGACGAAAAGCACCTCCCCCATCAAGCCGGAGTGTACACTGTCACTCAATGTCAGTCCAAGGATACCCATAGAGTTCACAAATGGAGTGATGTGCAAATAGGGAACACACAAGTCCAGGGCAGGAGGCTACAGGTCTTCAGAATGCTGGTGTCCTTACCTTAGTCCTACCAGTTTGGATTTCCCAGTCTTCATAAGATGAGACTCACCTGGTGGTAGCCAAATGCTGCTCTGATGGAACGTGTTTGTCTGTAGTTACCACCACCTCCAGCTTTGGGTTCAGGGACACTAAGACCAGAAGGATGTTCAGTTCTAAGGCCAGATGATGACGACGACATCCTGCTAGTACTAAGAAAGTGAGAATACCATGTTCGGTTCTGAGTGCCACATTTTTAAGAAAGTTTTATCTAATAGGTTTTACACTAAAGTTATTATCTCCTACGCCCCTACCCCTCCTAAACCATCCACTGTGGTGAAGGAAAACAGTTTAACGACAACATCTGATAAAGCAACTACATTTCACATAGCAAAAACCACATTCCTGGGTGGCATATTTTAGAAAGGATACTGATAAACTGAAAGGTATTCAGAATGAAGAGTTAGGATTGGGGAGTAGCTCCTTGAAGGAAGTGGGAATATTTAACCTGGAGAAGAGAAGATTTAAGGGAGATATGATTTTCCCCCTCATCATTTCAAGTATTTGAGGGGCCATCAAATCGGGGAATGATTAGTTATGTTCTGATTAGCCTTGGTAGGAAAACCAGAATTAATGGGTAGAAACTGCCGAGAGTTAGATTTAGGTAAGAAAAGTTTCTAATATAGTAATAGCCTCAAAATAAAATGCATTATCTCCCCTAAATAGGCTCTGGTGAGTTTCACCAGCAAAGTCAGAATGAATATTGCCACTGTATGTTGTGGAGGATTCTTATTCAGTTCTAACTAGAAATTTCAGGGGTTCTTTACCTTCTTTATGTCCATAACCCCTTTGGTAATCTGGTGAAACCTATGGATCCCTTCTCAGAATTCATGCTTTTAAAATGCACAAAATAAAATACTTAGGATTATAAAGGAAAACAATTATATTGAAATACAGTTATCAAAATATGCATTTTTAAAATGTTAATAGACCCCTGATTAAAAACCTGTGGTTGGTAGGCTCTGGGGGCTGTTAGATCAGTGATTCTATATTTTTCTGTACCTTCTGGATTCCCTGGCTTCCTTCAGGTCTCACCTAAGATGTTACCTTCTGCAAACCTTAGGCAGTCCCTCTTAATGCTAGTGCTTTCCCTCTGAGATTACTTCCTATGTACCTGGTGTATATAAACATTATATATATATATATATATATATATATATATATATGTGTGTGTGTGTGTGTGTGTGTGTGTGTATAAGCATATATGTATATACATATATATATACATATGTGTGTATATACATATATATATATGCATATATTGCCTGTTCCTTGATGGAAAAGACTTACTTTAGCACTTAATAAATGCTTGTCGATGGACTGAATGATGGATGGCAATGCCCTGTACTTTCAGCAAATCATTTGCTCAACTTATTGGTCAATTGATTGATTGGTGCATGCAGACCTATCCATAAAGAAAATTCCTACTGGAACTCAGCATCTGAAAGGAATGAAGGAGAAACTGCCATGAGTTAGATATTTAAGACTGCAAAAGGAACTATCAGTATATAACAATCCAATCTTTGGAAAAGGTGACACTATTTTTGTTCCCTCATTACATATTGAGCAGAGATAACACCATACAGTCCAAAAGGGCAGCCCAAACAGTTCTATGATTTTTATAGCTTCTTTTAAGACCAATGGAAGGAATAAAGGATCTGGCATTGGCCATTTGTTCCACTGATAATCCTTTCCTATTTTGAGTTTCAGATCTCTCCAAGGACTTTACTATTTCCTGGAAAAGCCAAACTCTTCTGTAAATCAGGTTTTCAGCTCAGGGAATATATAAAAACAGGCTATGCCATGAATGTGCCTAGCTTCCTTGAATTTGCAGGCAGATGGAAAGAATAGCAAAAGAAAAGGTGTGAACTTTCCTCATTCATCTTAATGGGGTGTTAACCTCCCTGCCTCAGGGTGACCATTTGAATTCTAGCATTATTAAACAACTTGCCCAAATCCAGCATCCCTTCCCACCTCCCCCACTTCCCCTGTCCCCCACCACCTCCCAAAGCTGGGAGTCCCTCATCATTCCCTGAAGAAAGACAGCTGGGTCCAGTTTGGAAGATGACTCAGGCTTAAGAAAGCAAACACATACCAAACAAAACTGCCTTCAGCCCTATCCTCCCTCTGTGCTTCTGCCTGAAATTTCCAGTCTGTTTAATACGAGGAAGGGATACAGACATTCTAGAACGTTTGCATTATATGAAAACTTTTACCTACAGCCCTGCAGAGAAGCTGCCAATGCTTTCAGGGTTTTGATTAGCTCCTTAAGGGCTAGAACTGAGTCTTACTCATTTTGTTCCTATCTCCTAGCATCCTGTCTTCTAGGAGGCAACCCAGTACCCAGGCCCAAACCTATCACACTTGTCACAAACCCTTCACCCTGTCACAAAATCCTCAGCCTGAAGGCCCTCCAAATCTCCTTCCAATCTACCTTCCCAGTTTTCTCTCGGGTTCTTTCCTTTTATACCCTCTATACATTGTCATCAAACTGAATTAATAGCAATTCTTGGAACTCAGATTTCTAGTGTCTTTGTTCAGGTTGTCTCCCAAGGCTGTAGCATTATTCACTTGCCCCTCCACCTCTTGGAATCCTAGTTTCCATTTCTGTCAACATTGAATTTCCTCCTCAACCTTCCCCTTACCCACTCGTTATTGCTGACTTTCCCTCTCTACTCTAATTACCTTGTATTAGTCACACACATGTATCCTGGTATGCTCTCTTTCCCCCATGTAAGCTTCTTGAGGGCCCGGACTGTTCTTTGTCTATCTTTATACTACAATGCCTTTCATACAATAAGCACTAAAAATTAAAAGTAGTATTCAATATTTAAATAATTAAAATTGTGTGTATTAAAAGATGCATGGGTAAAGCAATACTGTACACATAATCCACAAATACTTATTATTTGACAAGCAACAACGGAGTGTTCTCAGGACTGTTCCATATTCTCCCTCACAAATAGACAGCATTTCTCTGGTGATGTTTTACACTAAGACAAAAATTATCCAAAGTCTGATCAACAATGACAAGAGAAAAGAATAAGGAACAGGTCTTCAAGAGGCTGGACATTGGATTTCTACTTAACATCATTTCACAGGCAACAGCTGAGGGTAGCTATTGTTTGTATTACAGTTGGCAGGAATGTACTCACTGCAGATCAAACACAGCTGAGCAAGTAAGCAGCTAAAAGGCCAAGAAATCCTTAGAGAAAAGCCGGAAACCTAACTCAGAAGCCCCAGGTGCAAGGAGTAGTAGGGCAAACAGACAATATGGCACAGGGCTGTTAGGGTTAGCTCCAAAAGTTAGCAACAAGAACTATCGTTAATGGAGACTTTTGCTTCTAGGAAGGAGGGAGGGTTTGGGGAATCTGCCAGTGGTCTGGAGAAATTGAACTATGGCTATGCTTCTGCTCATGCCAAGTGACAACACATCTGGTGCTGCCCACCATCTTTCAAGTCTTTTCTTTCTAGACTCTCTTGGTCCCCCAACTAGCCACTTGGGTCTTCAGAGCGACAGTTATGCAAAGGACAACTCAATATGCTAGGGACAACTCAGCTGTGTGACTAATTTTCTAACTTTATGGCTCCTGAGCCCCCACCAATAGACTTCCTATGACTCATTTAACTTTATTTTCATCTTTATTTTCATTTCCAAATTGTCTCCCTCCTCTCTCTTCTCTGAAGCCAGATTTGAACTGAGGAAGATGAATCTTCTTCACCTCAGGCCCTGTACTCTATCCATTGTACCACCTAGCTGTCCTTCTGTTTAATGATAATGTTATTATTTTAAAAAATAAGGGGAAATTGCTATTTGGGGTATTACTCTGCCCAATACGGAGAAGGTGGCTGCTAAAGTAGAGAGAAGGAGACCCTTGAGAGAAAGTAACTAAATAGTCTTAGAGCGCTGATGCTTGATAAGAAGGCCAGGAATATCCTAATACACTCCCTAGACTTGTGGCAAGTTTTCAAAAGGACTGTAGAATCATCTGGTCTATATCTGGAAGGGATTTTAGATATTATCTATTTCTACCCTGAATTTTATTGACGAAAAAATTGAGGTCTGAGAAGTTAAACAGCCTGCCAAGGACCACAGAAGCAGTAAGTGCAGAGTGGGGATTTGAAATCAGGTACCCTGGCTCCAATTCAGTGTTTTTTCTACTGCCTGTGTTGGCTTTTCCACTGATGCAGATTACAACCCATCCTCACCTGCCCATACTATGAAACCCTAGGCTAAATACTTCTCTAAGTTCACCATAGGGGGATGCCCGCAGGAATGTGCTGGTAAATGTTTAACAATCAACTCTAAAAAAAAAAAAAAGTACTCATGACACATAGTTAAGTTTAGTCTACATTATTAATATTTTCTCCATCATTTTCTTAAATCTGGACAATCAGCAAAAACAATAAACCACAGCTTGATTTGTAGAGTTTGCCTATTTCAAATATGTAAATGTTTATATTGAAAATTTAACAATTGACTTTTGTGAGTCAATATGAGCTGGATCAGATATACCCTATATCTACTTAAAGTACTGGGGGCCTTTTCTGATTTCTCCTATTATGAAGATAAAAATGAATAATCAATAAACATTTATTAAGTTTATTATTTTACAGGCATCATGCTAAACAGCTGGGATAATTGTTCCATAAAAACAGAATCTTTGGGCCATCCATCAATCCTTACTCTATTACCATCTTTAGAGGAAGCATTCAAATTGATGAGAACAGAGATCTATTTGTATATGTTAATTTCTATACTACAAGATCATCCCAGAGTTATAGAATGCCCAAAAAACAAAACTATAACAATACAAACTCAAACAGGAAAGAAAGTCAGGTGCTGTCTCAAGATATGGATGTAAATGCATCGGGCACTCAAGAGCCATTTTTTAAAAAAATTGTTCAGATGAGACTGAGCAGACAACTGAGAACATATGCAAAATAATGGCATCTTAATGACAACTTTTATATTGACATATTGATACTACTATAAGAATAGTTTCAGGAACGCTGGAGTTCAGAATGAATTCCCATAAATGCACACATCAATGAAGGAAGGATTGATTTTACTTCTGTTCTCTCTATAGAGGAAAATGACATGTTGGACTGAAAAGTTTAGAACAAACACAATTACCCAGAAGATGAAACCCAAGACAAGTTGAGGACTTTTTTATTTTATTTTTAATTTATGGAATAAACCAAGCATTTCCATAGCATAGTACAATAAAAAAGATGATTGTACATGAAACTGCAAATCTGCTATCTTGCTGCTGATCATTTTAAATATATAATTAAATTCACAGTCATTAGAACTTTGTCAAAGCTATAAAAATAAAAATCATTCCCCAGTTGATAAATGACCAAAGGATATGAACAGGCAGCTTTCCAATGAAGTGAGGACTTTTAAGAGAGTTTCAAAGGAGTAGGGAGTTAATGATAATGTTGCCAAAGTTAAAAAGAAAAGAGGGTCATTCAAGCAGTTCTTTTAAATCCACAGAAGAAAACTGTTGAGACATAAGATGGAGTGTGGTGTCAAGTGCAGGCCAGAGCTTCAGGAAAGCCTGTTCTCTCAGACTGTGCCTGTTATCATCCAGTACTGCTCTCCTTACCCCCCTGAAGTTACTGTCTCAGTGAGATAAACAAGAGAATGTTCTTTAAGACAATAAGACTGGCCAGATTACTAGGACAGGAGAGAGTAAATCGTCACATAGACTTGCAGTTTTTGTCTTTTTAAACTTGGACCCTCAGCTCAGTCAGGTGGAGTTGTCCTATCTTCTCCCACCTGCTGTGTCTTTCTTTTTCACCACTTCATAGAACTGCGTGGGGAGGCCGGCTGTCCACCACAGAAAACAGAAGGAAGCTCAGAAGGAAACACAGACAAGAAGGACAGCCTTGAAAGTAACATGGTAAACCTATGTCTTTTAAAAAAGAATTATATTCTCATATATAATCCTCCTTTTTTCCGTTCTACTTTGTATGTAGAAATATTCTCTTTTGGATAGTGGGTTGTTTGTAAAACTGAGAATTTTTTTTAAAAAATTTTAAAGGAAAATGGAATGTGTCCAGAAGAAAGTGAGCTTACTTTATTACTTACTTTCTTACATCAAAGATTATTTGATGAAACTCCAGAAGAAAAAAATTCATAGGAGACATAATAACTATCTCCAAATATTTGAAAGGCTGTCAAGTAGAAAAATATTTAACTTGTTCTAGTAGATCCTAGAAGGTCCAAGGGGGAAAAGTGGCAAAGAAGATTTTGGTTTGATAAAAAGAAATCTTTCCTAACAAATGTATACAAAGTGAAATGATGTTTCCTGATCCCCTCCCACCACAGAAGGATATGATTTTCCCAACACTGGAGGTCTCCACATGGAACTTGGATTCCAGTCAATCACTACACATTGATTAAGTGCCCACTATGTGCCAGACACTATAGAGTACCAGATCTATTCTGAATATCTGTGTGGTATGATTCATTCTACCCCTTCTCTGGGAGGTAAAGAATCACTGAAGGAAAATGTGGTCTGTCTCCATATTTCATGTTAACTGTTTCATGCTACTCATCCCAATTGGTTTAACAACTAGCCCTGGGCTGACCCTCTGAAGAA
This sequence comes from Potorous gilbertii, assembly GCA_028658325.1. Taxonomy (NCBI): domain Eukaryota; kingdom Metazoa; phylum Chordata; class Mammalia; order Diprotodontia; family Potoroidae; genus Potorous; species Potorous gilbertii. The sequence continues at coordinate 107,186,164 of CM053772.1, read as the reverse complement.
AAGATTACTCAAGTCTCAATTAAGTCCTGACCAGTCTTCTCTTGTCTCTCTTCTCCAATCCAGTCACACCATTCCTAATTATTTATTTGATCCTTTATTGTGGTTTTTGTTTGCCTTCTTTCCCTTCTTCCCTTCTCATCAAGAATAAACTGAAACACCTGAGAAAACCATTTCCTTGCCTCACTAAACCTCTGTCAGCAATATATCAGCATCAAAACCCTGCAACAAATCCAGAGAAAACAAGCAATGAGACTAACATTTGGTTTGGTTTTTCAAACACACAAATGTTTCCTCATCTATAAAACGAGGATGCAGGAGGTAGAGTAGATCAAGGGTTTCTAGTCCCTGAACTTGGATGGGGGAAAATATGATATCTTTATTTTCAATTACATTTCTCCAATGATTTAAAAACATGATCCTGAGAAGAGGTCCATAGGCCTCCTCAAATTGCCAAAGGAGCCCATAGCACACAACAGGTTAAGAAGCTCTGGGCTTAGCAGTTCTGTATGGTTCTTCCCAACCCAGCTAGCTGGGTAACTCAACTCCTCCTCTGTTATCTGCCATCCCCCTCCCCAAAGGAAGGTAAATTTGAATGGCCAAAAGCTGCCCAGTTGACTTGGGTTTTACTGGCTCCTGTCCTGTCCTGGAACCTTAAACTTACTGCATTCTGAAACTGGAACTCCAAAGGGCCCCTGCCTAAGGGCTCCTCTGGACCCTCCTACTTTTAGAGTGATTATCAATAGTAACTGCTGCTGTTTCCCCGCCCAGCCTGAAGTCTTTCTTTTCCTTGACCTTGTTAAAGGGGCCGTGCCCTGGATGCATCTTAAACAGGTCTATTCAATGAATGGGCGTTGCCTAACCCTAGGTGAGGACCTGCAAAGATCTTGGCCTAAAGGACCCAAGGTCTCCCATCGCATTCTGGGTCATCTCCAGTCATCCTGAGGAATATCTGGTCACTGGATTCAGATGGCTCCAGAGAAGTGAGGTTGGTGACCTGCACAGCCCTCCCTCACTCAAAACAAAGTCAAATCCAAGTCAGGTCAACATTTTCCTGATGGTATGGTCTTCTTCAGCAATGAAGGACGAACACAAAGGTCTCTTCCAAGGGATATTCTGTGAGTATAAGTAAAGAGTCTGAGGACTTCTGGGAACCTAAAGACTTTTTAGATGTTCAGCAGTAATTACTTGTTGGCAAACTGATTAACAGGTACTTCTCTGCAGGTTGGTTGTACAAGATGAGGTATTGGATTAAATGCATTTAGAAGACTTGGTGCTTATTTTAGCACAAGAGGAAGCTGCTATTTATTCAATGAATAAAAAAATAATCAGGAAGCATCATCAAGAAGCAGGGGGTATTCATGAGCATTTGGAAATGGTAAATGGTTGCCATGGGAGTGTACCAGTGGATGCCAGGAGAGAGTGAAATGAGGAGTTCAGTGTAGACAGTGGGAAAGAATGGCAAAGAATCTGCTTAGGGGGGATGATCTAAAGGGGGAAAAATAGTTGTAGGTTATTGGCTGAGGATGAAAAGAAAGTCAACAAAGAAGTGAAGAGCAGAGTTGGATGATTTTTATGAACCAAGGAAAGGGCAGTTACAAAGTATGAGGGAATTTTTTTTTAATGGAATCTATCAACTTTAGACAAATGACAGAATGGTTTCTGGGTTTTTCAACTTACTTTCTGCTCTTGGCACCATTTCTTTTTCTGCTGAAATTACAAAGCAAGATGTGCTCTTGATAGCCATCTTCCTATATTTTTACTTTCCTTCCCAACTGTCTGTCACAGTAAATGTAATATTTCCACTCCCACCCTCAAGTCCCAGAAAAAGAACCCAAGTCAAGTATATGTGGTTTGTTTGAGTGTTTGGGGAAAAATAATAATTGGAGAAGGGGTAAAGTAAATATTTATTTGAAAAGTCTTAAAGTAATATTATGTATCACTGGGGATGAGAAGAGAATTTAGGTATAGTAGAAACCATGAATATTATTTAAAGGAAATACAGAAAGTTTACACCCTACCCATAAGCTCTGTCAGTGTAGTGATTAGCAAACCAACCGTAAATTTTCTACTTCTCAAATTTCTGGGTTTTTTGTTTTTTGAGTTTTTGAAAATCAGTTTCCAGGACAAGTATTGAAAATGTAAAAGTGAACTACTTCTTGACATCTTGGCAAGAAAAAAAAGAGAAACTGAAAGATTTTTTAAAAAACTAATGAACATGCTTTGTTTTGCTGTCCAAGAATGGTGAAATACTACATTATATTACAGATGAGTTTGAACGCCAGCTTACTATCAGTATGATCTTGGTCAAGTCATTTAACTTCTGTTTACTTCAGCTTCCCTGTCTGTAAATCGGGGGCTTGAAATATATAGCATATAACATCCCTTCAAGCTTTAAATCTATGAAAATGAAGAAACAAGCTAATCTTCTGTACAATCTTCTAATGAGGAATGAAAACTACAGTTTATAAAACCAAATGATTTCTTCCTGCTTTTTCAAAAAGTCAGCAAGTATTTATTTGATACCTATGGTGTGCTTAGCCTAACACCAGACACCTTAGGATATTAAGAATTATAAAGCAGAATTCTTACCTTCTAGGATTGTACAGTTTCCTTGAGGAGGAGATAAGACTTAACAGTCAGTAAAAATGTATTAAGCTCCTACTATGAGCCAGGCACTGTGCTAAGCACAGCGGACATAATAAGAAGTTAAAATGAGGGCAGTGAGCGAGCAATGTAGCATAAACGGGCCTGGAGTCAGGAAGACTTGCCTCCCTAAGTTCAAATCTGGCCTCAGACACTTACTAGCTGTGTGACCCTGGGCAAGTCACTTCACCCTGTTTGCCTCAGTTTCCTCATCTTTAAGATGAACTGGAGAAGGAAATGGCAAACCATTCCAGCATCTCTGTCAAAAAAACTCCCAAAAAACACACACAGCCCAAAATCAGGCCACAGAGTTGGAAATGATTGAAAACAACTAAACAACAAAGACAACAATGAGCAAATAAGGAATGTATATATGTATCTAAATAATGAAAGGATGCATATAATAATAAATAAAAATAAATAATAAAGTGAAGAATGAAATAATTAACAAATGAGAAAATAAAACGTATATATAACAATATGTGTAACAGTATAAAGTTGTATGGAATCTAGGATTTTTTTTATAATGTTTTATTTTCAGAGAACTCAGAAAAATGGGGAATTTGATGAGGGAGGGCTGTACTACTCAGAGAAGACTTTCTGGGACAAATATAGTATTTGATCTTGCCTTTGAAGTATAGGCAGGATTTGGATTAGAGGAATAGTTTAGAATGGACAGTTAAGACAAGGAAGAACAGGGCGGGGAAAAATGCATTTACTAAGCACCTGCTACGTCAGGCATTGTTCTAAGTGCTTTACAAATATTTTCTCACAGGATTCTCACAACAATCCTGGGAGGTGGGGGCTGTCATTATCCTTATTTGACAGTGGAGGAAATTGAAGCAGACAGAGGTTAAATGATTTGCCCTGGATCACGATCTGAGGTCAGATTTGAACTCATCTTCTTTCACTCAAGGTAAAAGCAACATGGGTGAAAGCACATATACAATTGTCATGCCTTCCATATTATCTGGCATGTTATAGTACTTTAAATCTTATAAAACACTTTACATGTATTTTCTCATATGTGTTTCACAAGAACCTTCATTCATTCATTCATTGTGATGCCATGATTTACAAGTGAATTGGATTTAAGTGAGGAAAGGCTGGGCAAAGTTGCCAGTCTCACTGTCTCCCCCAGAGTCATCTGGGTCCAGTGGCCAGATACAGATCAGGATGACTGCAGATGGTCCCATGAGCACATAGTTGGTGATTAATAAATACTTCTTCATATTATAATTGGATTGTGCGCTCCTAGAGGGCAAAGACTAATTCATAGGATTACAGATCTCATGCTAGAAGAACTTCAGAGGCTATCGAGCTCAATGCTGTCCAGATCAGAAAACTGAGGACCAAGGAAGTAAGTAACTTGCCCATGGTCCCAGAGGTAGTAACCATTAGAAGTAGGTTTAGGATCCAGGTCCATTCTCTTTGCATTGGGATACATTGCTTGCCAAATAAAAGCTTGTTTATTTTAGAATAACTCCATTTCCTCTTCCTTTGCCCAAGACTGACCCAGCTGTCACCTATAAGCCTCCTCCATCCCTGTCCACAATGGACCCTTTCCATCAACCTATGATCATGCCATGGCTGTTTCTCTGATGATCCTAAAAAAGCATTGCCTTGACTTTTCTCTGTCATCTTGCTCCCTACACTCTGCCTCCACTTCCCTTCTACCCATGCTTTCCTCCTTCCTTTGGAATCTGGCTCCTGCCTTCCCCTTTGGTCATTCAATACCAATAGCCTTTTCTTACCTGGTCATCTTCCTTTAAATATTTGCTCCCTGCATGCTCCTGGTGTTCCACCCTGCTCCCTATAATTCCTCCTCTTCCCTTTTGGGTCCCCTAGGGTCCCTCATCCATGCTCTTCTTTTGGGAGCTTCCAGAGGGTCCTCTTCTTTCTCAGTAACCCCCAAGCACTCTTCAGATTTCTCCCAGATCTCCATGACTAGCCTTGATTTCTCTTCTGAGTTCGAGCACTATGGTAGAAAGCTCGTTGGTTCTAAGTATTCAAAGACGCATAACTTCCATGGGCCTCATACAAAGGAATGGGACTCAGTGGCCTCCAAGGTCCATTGTAGGTCTAGATCTCAATTCCTAGGAGGTAGATTTAAGAGGTATTATCACCCCCAGATTAGAAAACTGGGGTTCAGAGAGATTAATAGGCTTAACTGTGGTCACCAACCGAAATAAATATCAAAGATCTCAAACTGAAATGTCTAGTAGACATCTTAAACTAAACATGTCCAGAACATGTTATCATTCCTCCCCTTTCATCACCTTTCCTATAAATGTAGGAAACAACACCATAGTTTCAATCCCTCAGGCTCACAACCTAGGAGTCATCCTGGATTCCTCACTATCTCTCATATCCCTCCCCACCCAACCCCCCATATCTAAGATGTAGCCAGCTCCTCTAAATTCTACCTTTTCAGACTTCTCTCCTCTGACATGGCCACCACTGTACAGGCCCTCATCCCCTCACACCTGGATTATTGCAATAGTCTACTGGCATATCTGCCTGCCTCAAGTGTCTCCCCACTCCAATTCATCCTCTCTTCTGCCACCAGAGTGATTTTCCTAAGGCACAAGTCAGATTAAGTTGCTCCCCCATTCAATAAACTCCAGTGGCTTCCTATCATCCCCAGATTCAAATATAGAATGTTCTATTTGGCATTCAAAACCCTTCATAACCTAGCCCCCTCCTACCCTTCCAGTCTTCTTGTACCTTACTCTAAAATGTATTCTTCAGTCCCATGACATTGACTTCCAGACTGTTCCACAAAAAAAGACACTCCATCTCTCTGCTCCATATATTTTCTCTGGCTGTTCCCCATGCCTGGAATGCTCTCCTTTCTCTATTCCAACTATTGACCTCCATGGGACTTCTTCCAACTAAAACTCCACCTTCTATAGGAAGTTTCCCCAACTCCTCTCAATCCCAGTGCCTTCCCTCTATTAATTATCTCCTATTTTTCCTGTCTATAGCTTGTTTTGTATATATTAGTTTTCAGGTTGTCTACTCCATTAGATTATAAACTCCTTGAATGTAAGGGATGATGTCTTTTGCCTTTTTTAAATCCTCCCTACCACTTAGCACAGTGTCTGGCACATTGCTTAATAATTGCTAATTGATTTTTTTTTTAACCCAGGCCCTCCTGATCTGTAGACACTTTACTCATCATATCACCCTTATTACATGAAGTTATAGGAAAATATTCTTTATACTTATTGATGTGATATTATCACAAAAAATTAATAGCTTAATTGGGGAAAGGGTAGATATATATAGTTTACTTTTGTTTTGGAGGTAATTGGGGTTAAGTGACTTGTCCAGAGTCATATAGCTAGTGTCTAAGGCTAAATCTGAACTCAGGTCTTGCTGATTCCAGGGCTGGTGCTCTATCCACTGTGCTACTTAGCCGCCTTTTGCTATGTTTAATTTGTACAACCCTGTGTTGCCCATGGGGAAAGTAAATATCATCGTCAGTTGTGATGGTGTCTATGAGGAGTTGAACAAAGTAGTCATGGTCATTGCTACAGCTCTTCCTCATCTCATAGATGTTGTTGACCAGGCAATCTTTGTAGTGTTCTAGAGTTATTGACCTCATCAATGCTTTTTTTCTCTATTTCTCTGACTGATGTTAGTCAGGCAGTTTACCTGAACTTCCCTTGGTACTGCTACATTAGAAGAGATAGAGACTTCTGAGAGACCCCCCTTCCTGAGGGCACTGATGTATGCAACCACGTTGATGATGTACAGTTCATTGAGTCAAATGATGGCCCATATGAGGGACAATGAATAGGAAATCAATCCTAACAAAATCCAAGGTCCAGCCCACTCAGTCAGGTTTTGGAAAATACAGTGGTTAAAGAAAACTAAGAGTTTTCTAGGCAGAATCTAGAATAAGCTATTGATGCTCGCTTTCCCACAGTCTAAGAAGGAAATCCAGAGACTTTTTGGACTCCAGGTTTTAAAGAAAAATATTGCTCACTTGGGTATCACCCACTTAAGTTTTACCTTCAAGTCTTCTCCTTTCAAGTGGAGTAAAGAACAGGCTGCAGCCCTGGTAGATATAAATCAGGCTGCCCAATGGTCTCTCCCATTGGACCCTGATGTCATTAAGGGCCAATGTTTAGGGAGGTCTCTGTCCATAAAGATTAGACTGAATGGAGAATACACCAAGGGAATGATTAGATAAGTTATTGTTACACTTCCCAAGCTACAAATTTCCCAAGGTGGCCATTCATTGTACCACTTTTGAAACGTAATTGTATGACACTAGGCCTTAGTCACTACCTGTCTGATCATATATTTGGTTATAGTCTTTGTCCAGAATTGTTTATTATGGATTGAGTGATATAAGATGGTCTTATCTGGGTCCCTCTGATGTAAGTGCCCTTCACAAATAGGGCTACTATGTGACTGCTAGAGAGTAAGGCCTCCAATCCAAGCCCTGGAATTCTATCTCCTCTTTTAGTTTAATGGGCCAACATCTATAAGGATCTGACCCCCAAGGAATGCCATTTCGCCAGGTTTGCTGATGGATCCATTTGCTACAAGAAAGGCATATGCAGACCCTAACAACCTCTCATCTAGTAACAGGGAACACTCTAGAGGATACCAAAGTAGGCCCCAAGGGCAAAATCCTGCTGCTTCCTGTTTTGGCCACCTGTTTTTTTCAACTTCAAGAATGGTTTTTGCATTGTTAAATACAATAAAATTTTATTTAAAAATGTAAAAGTCCTTCTTAGCTCCTGGGACATATGTGGATTTAGCTCTCTGAACCATACTTTGTCAATTCTTGCCCTAGGGGATGGAGGCCCTGGCTAGTCTTCCTAGGGGATTGAACTCCTGGCCATGTTTCAGAGAAACTTGAGGGATAGGGCAGAGAAGATTTTTCAATTATGCTAACTCCTGAGCAGTGGTTAGGGGTCTAGTCAAGTAACTGGTGTCTGGAGAACATAGGACTGGACACAAGGAAGGGATTTTGTCAGTGCATGTTAATGCATACAGTTGATTGTGGAACTTATAAGTAGCCATCAGAGCTCCACTGAATTTTTTTAAAATAGGTTGAAGCTCTTACAAGAGAAGTAGAGATTGGGGATTAGGTCCATTGCCAATCTGAACTTTGGGTTAATGATGTCATGTTGTGCTGGTCATGGCACTATATGATCTTCATAACTAAGAAAAAGGCAACTATTTCTGCCCAACTGGAATCTTTGTGCCAGATGGAGAACCCTCTTACTCCAAGTAGCCTTGAACCAACTTCTACCCCAAATCAGAAACAGAAAAGATTTGGCCCCTTGCTAATCAACAGCTGCATCGTGGTTTGTTTTACCATCTAGGTCAAGTGTCTACTCAGAAATCATGTCGGTGATAAATCAGCACCATTAGAGGAAAGGGAAGAGTGCTCTGCTTCAGCAATTTTTTGGACCCTGGAAAACTTATAAGAATCAATTGTTTGGGGCCATTTTCAGTTCCTTGTTCCTTCCTTAGCACAGTTACCTTAGTCTCAAGGTCCTTGGTCCTTCAGAAGACAATGTACATCCAAATCTCCCTCAGGTGTCAGGCTTCTTTTCCTCTGGAATGGTTCAGACAACTCCTTCCCATAATGCTGGTTGAACTAAGGGGTACAACTGTTGAGAGGTGCCTTGTTTATTAACAATACAGGGAGGTAAAATTGTGCTTATATGCTCACTGCAAAAGTATATTTACTTGAAGGAAAGGAGATCTGGATGACTTGGTGGTAATTCTTGATAAAAGTTTGTGAGAATCCTTATTTAACCCCTATAGAAGAGGGCAGCCTCACCATAGAGGCCTCTAAGGGGGCAAAGAGGTTATCTCATGCCCCTGATGTGGCTCCCAGGAAAGGGAGAGGTTTGGTTGGTGAGTCAAGAAGCACTGAGTAAGTGGTGATCTAGGAAGAGCCTTGGTATCATTTTAGATCCTAGGACAGCTTGCATGCAAGATGTTTAGGACCTCTTAGCCCCTTTGCTACAGATGCTCATAGTGACCTTTTGTCAGGAAATGTCAACTGCTAAGGTGTGGCATCACCCACCACATGGACTAGATTGAGATCAGAGCGTTGATTCAAGGGAGGAGAGAAAAAGGCAAAGATTTCTAGCTTTATTTTCTTTCACATACTTTCTCCTTGTTTTTCTTTATAGTTATTCCTTAGGGTTGGAGGGTAGAGTGCTGTTAAAAAATGATCATTGTTGTTAAGTCTTCATTTTTCCTCCCTCCCCCTTCCCTCTTTCCTATGCTAGTAAGATTGTTCAGTAAAATCCCTACAAATATTTAAATGGTAGAAGATATAGAAAATCCTTAGGATCTTGTCACTATGGGATGGTATGAAATAAGACACTAATATATACCAGGACTCCTTCCTTCTCCTGAAAAAATGGATTAAGCTAGTTTTTCCCCTAAAAGTTAACAAAGCTGTCCCCGGAGTTTCAACCTCGGTGCAATTTCCTGGTAATCTGGCCATATTTACATGACTTTCTGATCACCTAAGGGGATAAAAAGGCTCAGCCACATGGGTTGGGGCCCTTCAGACTTGACAAATGTCTCCAGATCTTGCAAGTCACCACACCCTCCCCTGCTGAGCAGATGTGTTTCCATTTGGAGATGAGGGGAACTGGATCTATTCAAACTAAAGGCTACAAAGTATACTTGTTGATTATTCTTTGTTAAGTAAACCTCCTTTTGTTAACTGTTGAATGACCCAGGAATGTCTCCTTTTATGCCAACCTTGAACCTGAATTAATTAAGGTGCATTGGCCAGAGATAGGCTTGCCCAGAACATCCATCCCAAGCCTATCATATTTTTCTGAATCCAAATAACAGCCTCTGATTGGCCAGTTCACTAGGGAAGAGCAGAAAAGTGACGGATTCAATGTATTCTTTATGAAATTATGGGTTTGCCTACCTTGAATTAGATTGATCAAACCATGAATCACAAATCCAGAAACCTGAAAAGATAACAAAGATATTTGAAAACATGAAAATGAGCAATAAAGGCACATATGACAATAAGCAAACTCTATCCAAATAAATGGAAATAAAAAGACTGCCTGGGGTAACTAGGTGGCACTAGATGGAGTGCTGGGCCAGGAAGACGAGTTCAGATCCAGGCACCCATACTTAACCAGCTATCTGACTCTGGGCAAGTCACTTAACCTCTGTTTGCCTCAGTTTCCTCAGCTGTAAAGGGAGATAATAACCTAAGTCTTAGGGTTGTAATAAAGGTCAAATAAGATATTTGTAAAGCTCTTAGAATAGTGCCTAGCATATACTAAGCATAATAAAATTGCTTATGCCCTTCTCTTCCCCCTAGCTCACTCTATACATGAACACACACACACACACACCCTAGACATAAGAATCTCAACAGAACTGGAGAAAACAATGCAATGGGAATAGTGTGCCCACTTTCTGAAGAAACGTAACGTACCAGCAGCCTTTGGGTCTCACTAAATGCTGATGTGAATGAATCTACCCTGATTTCATTAAGTGAGCCAGAGAACTAAAGGAGGAAATTAGCAGAACTGATGACAATGTCTTATTTCTACACAACAGCACAAAACCTCACCACTACTTCTATTCTTACATTCATGGCTTTGAACAGGGCACTTCTATAAAAAGACAGCAAAGCTCTTAACATTTGCAGGTTGACCTAGTTTCTAAACTAAGCAAAGCCTTCTCATTCTTTATTTTTCCCATTCTCTGCAAATCTTCCCTGAGAGGGCTTCTCTTGATTAACAAATGAAACCACACAGGGGACAAGTGTCAAAGCCACTCAAATGGAAACTTTCTCTAAGCAGCTTTGTTTCAAGCCGTGACATTCCCTCTCTTTTAGGGATGAGGGGAAATGTATGAGAGAATATATAAATTTTTTTTTACTGCCACAGTTACTGCTGCTGTTACTGCTACCACCACCACCACCACCACTACTACTACTACTACTACCACCACTGATAATACTAATAACCACTAACAACCACTAATATTTATATAGTACTTCAGAGTTGGCAAAATACTTGACACTATCCCACTGAATTGTCCCAACAAACTTGTGAAATGGATGCTGTTATTATATCCATTTTCCTTTTCATTGCTACCTCCAGTCATTCTCCCCATTGCTCACTCTCTCTCTCTCTCTCTCTCTCTCTCTCTCTTTCCCTCTTTCCCTTTCCCCCCACTTCCTCCCCGCCCAGCTCTGCCCTTACTTTTCTCACAATATTGACCCTATTGGTGTCTATTTTCATTATATGGTACCTTATGTTCTTCAATTCCTTCCTTCCCCCCTTTCCTATCCTCATTCATGTCTTCTAACACCAACCTTAAGTAGCAACACCATTTGCTTTCTCCTCGAGAGCTATTCACAAGCTGCTAGACAATTCAGAAAGAAGTCATACAACAAATGATGTTAACTGGGTTTTCAATATTACCCAGAAATCCTATTTTTCTTCCCTAAATGCCGGTCTGCATATCCCACAGCACCTGTTTCAAACCTTCTCTCTTTGTCTCCTCAGGCCTCCCACATTACCATAGCCCCTTCTCCCCTTCCAGGAAAGGAGCAAATTTCTCTCCTGAAAAAACATTAGCCACTCACTGTGAGCTTTCTCTTCTCTACTACCCCATGTCTCAGTCCTTCAATACCACCCACCATTTGCTCCCCTTTATGCCAAGCTCTGATGAAAAGGTGGCCATTCTTCCAAAGGCTAACTCTTTGATTTACACCCTTGATCCCATCCCTTCCCATTTTCTCCAATAATTTAACCATTCAATTGCTATCTTTTCTCTAATCTTCTATCTCTTTCTACCCACTACATACTTCCATGTTGCTTCCCAACATGGTCAGTTCTTCCCCACCTTTATAAGCCCTTCACTTGACCTTGCCATCCTCTTAAGTTGTTACATATATATACACATATATACATATTATACATAATATGTATATACATATATATATATATACAGAGAAGATAAATGTATACATATATATAGATATCCTCCCTTTCATATATAACTTCAAGAAAAAAGTCCACACTTGTGTCCACTTCCCTTCTTTCCTGCCACTTGTAATTTTTATATGAAATTGTGACCCTCTATTTTTTTACAATTTTAAAAAATACAAATTAAACTTAACATAATAGTAACAAAATTGAACTATTTGTCTACGCTCCTTTCTAAACTTCTTCCACTCTCTTCTAAATGTTGTTTAATGTTTCTTTGACTCGCTTTTCATTCTTTCTTTTCTGCTTTTTTTTGCATCATTTTTATTACCCACCAACTTCCCCCGGCACCATGCATGTTCACTTCTCTACCTCTGACTTCATCGTTCAACAAAACTGCTCTCTCTAAATTTTCAATGATCTCTTAGCTTAACTAATCTAATGTCATTTTCTCAGTCTTTATCCTTTACTTTTCTGCAACATTTGACACTATTAATTATCTAGACACTCTTTCCTCATAGAATTTTTGTAATTCTACCCTCTCCCTTTCCCTTTCCCTCTCCCTCCTCTCCCTCTCCCTCTCCCTCCTTTCCCTCTCTCTCTCCCTCTCTCTTTTTTTCTCTCTTTCTCTCCCCCCTCCATCTGACCACTCCTCAATTTCCTCTGCAGGATCATTAACCATGCGATAACCCCTACTTATAGGTATCTACCCAAGACACACTCTTCTGAATCCTTTTTTTCTTTTCCCTATATACTATCTCTCTTCATGATCTCCTCAGCCACATTATTAGCTTTATAGAAGTCACTTACAGATTTATATATCCAGCACTAATCTCTCACCTCCATTGGACATTCCTAACTGGATATCCCATTGCCCTCTCATAGTCAACATCTGAGAAAGAATTCCTTATCTTCCACCTCAACCTTCCCAAATTGCAGAATTTCCTATTTCTGTTGACAGCACCATCACCCTTCCAGGTACTATATATATATACACATATACACACACACACACACACACATATATATATATGTATATATATGTGTATATATGTATATGTGTGTATATATATGTATATGTGTATATATATATATACATTTATATACATATATATGTATATATATATATACACATATATATATAAAAACACACACACACACACACACACATACACACACACAACCTCACTGAACCTCACTTAGGAATAGTTATTCCATTTCTTGGATTTGTCTCCTATCTCATAGTCACCACTCTAGTTTAGGCCTTCATCGTCTCTGACCTCAGCCAGTGCAACAACCTCCTGATTTAACTCCCAACTTCCATCTCTTTCCTCACTAATGCATCCTCCAAGTGGCTGTCAATATAAGTTTCCTTAAGCATAAATTTTACTGTGTGACTCCTCTGCTCAAGAACTCCCTATTGCCTCTAGATTAAAATGCAAACTGCATATTGGCAGTTTTAAATTTAATAATAAACACTTATATAATATAAAATATATAGATAATTTAATAAATAATATAGAAAATTTTAAAACAATAAATAGTAAATAATAAATAAAAATTTAATTTAAATCTTTTAGAATTTAGGTCCAGTATACCTTTCAGAGTTATTTCACATTCCCCTCATACTCTGTCTGTTCTGATCAATATGGACTGTTCTGCAAACTCCCAAAGAGCAAAAGAGTGACAAAGGAACAGAGTTTTGGTGCATTTCATCACCAGTATTGTGAGTAAGAACATAGAACAGTAGATTACCATGCTCTTCCCAATAATGTTACTATTTTTCAGATTATTGTTCTCAGAGCAAGAACCAGAGGGGAAATACAGGACAGAGGAGAATTACTAGGTACATATACCATGGCAGGTCAGATGGCAATCCTTCCTCATAGAGGGAAATCTCTGGTATTCTGGTGAATTTCTGGAGGCCGTTTGAAGCATGCATAACTGTATGAAAGATAGGCTTAAGTATCCAGTCTCACCCAACAAAGATGTGTAAAAGGCTTGACTGGAACGCAGATCTACTTGGCCCAAAGATCTATACTATATGTGACTGAACCTTGAACAATTTAAATTAGCAAATGAATGAGAAGATTATTCATTATGTAAGAATAAGCACAATATGTTTCTTATATTAGAAGAGATCAGGCTGACTAACTATGAGGATGCTTGTTGGGGAATAATAAGAAATAAAATTGGATTAGTTGGGTGAATCTATATGACAAAGGGACTTGAAAATCACTGTAGTACCCTTCTGAGGCACTCTCCCAACTGGACATTAACACTGGAACATGTGGATTCACAAATTCCCAGAGAATGGTTTCATACTACTTCCTTCAGACTTCTAGAAATAGCCCTAAGGGACTGGATGTTTCTAGTATTGTTGTTTATGAGCCCCCACTGGTGTGTTCCCCATTAACCGACTGGTTTCAGTAGGTTTTTTAAAGAAAGATACTTACTGAGAAAGTATAGCTGACATAAAAATATATTCAACAGGGAACATTGCTTCCAAACTTCCCCCTCCTTTCTCTTTTATACACAAAGTCCATGAGGAGAGTGGACTCAAACTCAAAGTACAAACCATTGGTGGAACTAAATCTCCCAGGCAATCAGGATACTCCCCTCTTGGGAATATTCATTCACCTAAGTTCCAAAAAGAATAAACACAAAGAGATAAGACTCCCATGGCTGGATGGGAGACAGGGATGATACTTCTCCCTCACCTGACTCTTGGGACCAGCTCAAAGAAATTCTCTCTCCTCACAACCACAAAGGGAAAAGTGAAATTTGATGTCAAACCTTTGTATAAACTATTAGCTCTGGCTTAACAATTCCTGATTATTCTACTCTAAGACAAATTTTGAAGACTTATCATTACACATACCAATCCCTATATCACAGTCATTGACAAAAACCTAGTGCCCTAAAGTTTCCACCTTGTTGGATTAGAATAGAAGGTTCTTAACTTTGGATCTGTGAATTTATTTTTTAAAAAAATATATTTTGATAACTATATTTCAATAAAATTGGTTTCATTTGCAATCTCATGCATTTTGTTCATTTAAGAACATTATTCTAAGAAAAGTCCCACATACTTCATTAGATTACCAAAGGGATTAACGACACAAAAAAGTCTAAAAATTTCTGCAAGGATGTACAGCATATCATTACATGTTTTAACTTAATTGTACCAGAAAGGAGTTTAGATATGACATAGAAGGAAAAGTGAATGTCATTGAAGCTTTTGATTATGGGATTAATATGATGTTGAATGAAGATTAATCCAATAGCAACATGCAGCGTAGATTGAAGGGAGAGGAAGAACTAGAGTAAGAAATATTAGCTGGTAGCTGATGAAGTATTTATATTCTAGTGACTAAATACCAGGGTCATTGTAAGGGTCAAATTAGGTAATAATTATAAAGAGTTTAGCAAAGTAACTGGCACATAGTCCTATAGAAATGTTAGCTATTTTTATGAGCTATTATTAATTCAAGTGTCAAAGATGAGACCCTGGATTAAAGTAGTGGCAGAATCCTTTACTTGGAGAAGAGAGAAGTAGTGAAAGAGATGAAGCCCTTTCTAAAGGAAGAATGGACAGGACTTGATTAAATAGATATAAGGACAAAGGAGAAAGAAGTATTAAAGATTATACGCAGGTTTCAAGCCTGTGAGAATGAGAGACTGGTAAGGCTATTGATAGGGAATTCGATAAAAAGTATTAAATCATACATACACTAATTTGGGGATTCTTTCAGCAATGCCCCAACTGTCAAAGTATCCCTTATTATGGTAACTGAAGTGGGCTGTTTTTACAAGATATTCAATCGTAATTATACTACCTAAAAATATATATAGGTTGCTTCTGTGCTTTCTGAGAAGCCTTATCATCATTGATGCTTTAAACCACAGGAGCTATTGTGGGAGGTGCTTGTCACTCATTTTCCATGAATAATACTAGGCTTTATTTGGTTAGCACTTTATACTTTACAAAGTGATTTACATATGTAGTAGCTCTCATGCACTTTTCTCTTATCAAATTCTTCCTTCCTGGTTGGTTCCCTTATCAGATTGGCAAAGCAGGGTTTGGTCACAGAGGAGATAACTGCCAAAACAAATTCTAATCCAATCCAATAAACATTTATTAAGTGCCTACTGTGTGCAAAGCACTGTGTTAAATAATAGGGATACAATTTATAAAAAGAAAGTCTCTGCTTTCAAGGAGTTTACCATCCAAAGGGAGAGACCACACAAGAGGAAGTTTCTGCCATCTCTAAAGGAAGGAACTGTGAGCGGTTTAGTGCCCCCACCCCATTTCAGCCCTCCATTCAGAGGCGAGAGGAGACTGAAGGAGTTGGTGTCAAAGACCGAGTTAGCAGCATGGCAGTGAATTTAGAAGTGATGAGCTTATTCTGGAAGGGGCCTCTTGTTCTGTGGAAAAACCAGGCAGAACAGCAGATGTAAAGTGGAGTTCTTTAAGGGTTTTCAGAGTTCCAGGGGCTTACAAGGTAGGGGGAAGGAAAGGGAGGATTACAATCTTACTAATGTATACTCTACTTCCTGATTCCCCATTGGTGTGTTTTCCACTTAATAAATCAGCCAGCTGACCCCATTGACTCTTTTGAAAATTTTTTTATTTTACTTAATATGTTTTGTTGTTATATTAGATTTTATTTACTTTTCTCAACTGCATGTAAACAAACATTTTTAACATCCATGTTTTTTAGTTTTGTTCATTTTTTAATCTATTTTTTATTTAATAAATTTATTTATTTAACTCTTTACATTCATTTTCACAAAATTTTGGGTTCCAAATTTTCTCCCCATTTGTCCCCTCCCCCACCTTAATACACTGAGCATTCTAATTTCCCCTATCACCAATCTGCCCTCTCGTCTTTCATCCTTCCCTTCCCTTACACCATCTTCTCTTTTGTCCTGTAGAGCCACATAATTTTCTATTCCCCATTACCTGTATTTCTTATTTCCTAGTAGCAAGAACAATACTCAACAGTTGTTCCTAAAACTTTGTGTTCCAACTTCTCCCCATTCCTCCCTCCCCAGCCATCCCCTTGGTAAGGCAGGCAATTCAATATAGGCCATATCCATGTAGTTTTGCAAATGACTTCAATAAAAGTCATGTTGTGTAAGACTAACTATATTTCCCTCCATCCTATCCTGTCCCCCATTGCTTCTATTCTCTTTTGATCCTGTCCCTCCCCAAGAGTGTTGACTTCTAATTGCTCCCTCCTCCCATTGCCCTCCCTTCCATCATCCCCCCCCCACTTTCCTGTATTGTAAGATAGGTTTTCATACCAAAATGAGTGTGCATTTTATTCCTTCCTTTAGTTGAATGTGATGAGAGTAAACCTCATGTTTTTCTCTCCACTAAATGTTATTCCCTCCACTAAAAAGTCTCCTGCCTGCCTCTTCTATGAGAGATAATTTTCCCCATTCCATTTCTCCCTCTCTCCTCCCAATACATTTCTCTCTCACTGTTTACCTTCATTTTTTAAAGATATGAT
>CM053772.1:107126834-107168542 GCA_028658325.1 Potorous gilbertii | reverse complement strand
CATTCTTCTCCTCATTGGCTTTTTGAACCTCTTTTTCAAACTGAGTTAGACTATTTTTCAAGGTGTTATTTTCTTCAGCATTTTTTTGGATCTCCTTTATTAAGGTATTGACCCGTTTCTCATGCTTTTCTTGCATCTCTCTCATTTCTCTTCCCAGTTTTTCCTCCACCTGTCTAACTTGATTCTAAAAATCCTTTTTGAGCTCTTCCATGGCCTGAGCCCATTGAATATTTATTTCAGGTGTTTGAGATACAGAAGCCTTGACTTCTATGTCTTTCCCTGATGGTAAGCATTGTTCTTCCTCATCAGAAAGGAAGCGCAGAAACATCTGTTCCGCAAGAAAGTAACCTTCTATGGTCTTAGGTTTTTCCCTTTTCTGGGCATTTTCCCAGCCAGTTACTTGACTTCTGAGATTCCTTTCCACACCCACCTCACCTCCAGATCCACCCAGCCAGTGCTTGGGGTCTGAGATTCAAATGCTACTTCCCAGCCTCAGGGCTTTCAATGGGGGTGGGGCTGCTATTCAGTGTGAGATTAAGTTCTACTGCTCAGGTGGGGACAGGGCCACCACACAGCGCTCAGTTCCCTCAGGGGGTTTATGTGGAGACCTTCAACAATAGATCTGAGCTCATTCCTGCTTTGGGAGCCCCTGTCTGCTGCTGTTTCTGCTGCTGCTTCCCGAAGGGGCTCAAGTTATGGAGACACCCTGCTCCCCTCTCGGCCTACCAAACAGTATCTCTCACTGTCCTGTGCACCTGTGGGTGGAAGGAACTTCGTGGCCACTGGATATTCTGTCCCTGAAGCCTGCTCAGATTTGCTCCTCTCGGGGCCATGCGGCCAGGGCAGGGCTGGACTCTGCTCTGGTCCCATGCACAATGGACCTTTGTTGACGGTTTTTCAGGTCTCTCTGGAACAGAAGTCTCTTCCACTCCGTTGTTCTGTGGCTTCCACTGCTCCAGAATTTGTTAGGAGTTCTTCTTTACAGGTATTTTATAGGCTGTGGGTTCATAGCTAGCTTTCTACTTTGCTACCTTGGCTCCTCCCCCCTAACATCCATTTCTTTAAATTTTGAGTTTCAAAATCTTTTCCTCCCTTTCTCTGCTACCCATTCCATGACAATACAAGCAATTTTATATAGATTTTCATGTACAATTATGCAAAATATTTCCATATTATCCATGTTGCAAAAGAGAATACAATCCCATCAAAAAAAATTTTCAAAATAATAAAGTTTTTAAGACGTATCCTTCAATCTACATTCAGATTCCATCAGTTCTTTCTCTGGCAGTAGATAGCATTTTTTGCCATAAGTCCTTTGGAACTGTTTTGGGTTATTGTGGTTCTGAGAACAGCAAAGTCATTCACAATTGGCCATTGTACAATAATATGCTCTTATTATGTATGATGTTCTCTTGCTTCTGCTCATTTGCATCAGTTCATGTAAGTCTTTCCAGATTCTTCTGAAAGCATTCTTCTTGTAATTTCACATAGCACAATAGTATTCCATCACAATCATGTACCACAGCTTGTTCAGTCACTCCCCAATTGATGGGCAATTTCCAATTATTTGTCACCCCAAAAAGAGCTGCTATAAATATTTTTTTTTACATATAGTTCCTTTTTCTTTGATCCCTTTGGGGTCCAAACTTATTAGTTGTATTGCTAGGGTGAAGGGTATGCACAGTTTTATAGCCATTTGGGCATAGTTCAAAATTGTTTTCTATAATGACTGAATGAGTTCACAATTCCACTAACAGCACATTAGCATCTCAATTTTTCCAGATGACATTGGTCATTTTTATTTTGTGTCATATTAGTCAAGATGACAGGTGTTGAGTGGCACCTCAGAGTTGTTTTAATGTGTATTTCTCTATTCAAAGGTGATTTAGAGCATTTTTATATGACCATATATAGTTTTGATTTCTTCTTGTGAAAACTGTCAATTCATATCTTTTGACCACTTATCAATTGAGGAATGACTCATAGGTTTATAAATTTGACACAGTTCTCTATTACTTGAGAAATGAGGTCTTTATCAGAGAAACTTGTTGTGAAAAATTTTCCCCAGCTTCCTGTTTCCCATCTGCATTGGTTCTATTTGTGCAAAATATTTTAATTTGATTTCATCATAATTACCCATTTTGCATCATACAATGCCCTCTATCTCCTGTTTGGTCATAAATTCTTCCCTTATCCATAAATATGGCAAGTAAAATATTCCATGTTCACCTAATTTGCCTATAATATCACCTTTTATGCCTAAATCATGTATTCACTTGGACAGTATCTCATTATACAGTGTGAGATATAGGTCTATACCTTGTTTCTACCACACTGATTTCCAGTTTTCCCAGCATTTTTTGTCAAATAATAATTTCTTATCCCACAATTTTGTATATTTGTATATTTATATATCCCACAATATTTGTATATTATCAAACAATAAAGTATTATGATCATTTATTCCTGTGTATTATTTGACTAATCTATTCACCTGATCAACCACTCTATTTCTTAGGAAGCACCATATTGTTTTGATGATTACCATATCATAATATCATTTGAATTCTGGCACTGCTAAGTTACCTTCCTTTATATATTTTTTTCATTTATTCCTTTGATATTCTTGACCTTTTGTTCATCAGAAGAATTTTGTTATTATTTTTTCTAGCTCAATAAAACATGTTTTTGGGTAATTTGGCTGCTATAGGACTAAGTAAATAAATTTTGGTAGAATTATTTTTGTTACATTGACTCAGCTGGCCCAAGAGAAATTAACATTTCTCCAGTTGATTAGATCTCACTTTTTTATAATTGTGTTCATATAGTTCCTAGATTTATTTTGGCAGGTAGACTTCTCAAGTATTTTATATTCTCTACAATTATTTCAAATAGATATAAATGCTGATGATTTATGTGGGTTTATTTTATATCCTGCAACTTTGCTGAAGTTAATTATTTCAACTAGTTTTTTAGTTGATTCTCTAGGATTTTTCATTTCATCTGCAAAGTGTGCTGGTTTTGTTTCCTCATTGCCTATTCGAATTTTTTCAATTTTTTTTCCTCATTGCCACAGCTAGCATTTCTAGTACAATATTGAGTAATAGTGGTGATGATGGGCATCCATCCTTGTTTCACTTCTAATCTTCTTGGAAAATTTTCTAGTCTCATTTCAAATAATGTTTGTTGGTGATTTTAGATGGATACAACTTAAAAATTTAAGGAAAACTCCATTTAATCCTATGCTGTCTATTATTTTTTTCTTTAAATAGGAATGAGCTTTGTCAAAAAGCTTTTCTGCATCTAGAGATAAGCATATGATTTTTTTATTATTGTTATTGTGTTTTTGTAATTGATGTGGTCAATTGTGTTGAAAATTTTCCTAATATTGAACCAGCCCTGAATTCCTGGTATAAATTCCACCTGATCATAGTGTATACTCCTTGTGATATATTACTGTAATCTCCTTGTTAGTGTTTTATTTAAAATTTCTGCATCAATATTCATTAGGGAAATTGGTCTATAGCTTTCTTTCTAAATTTTTGCTCTTCCTGGTTTAGGTATCAGCACCATATTTGTGTTGTAAAAGGAATTTGGTTAGGACTCCTTCTTTGGCTATTTTTCAAAATAGATTACATAGTATTGGAATTCATTCTAAATGTTTGGTAGAATTTGCTTGTGAATCAGTTTGGTCCTGGGGATTTTTCTTAGAGAGCTTATTGATGACTTGTTCAGTTTCTCTTTCTAAGGCAAGGTTATTTATGAATTCTACTTTCTTTTCTGCTAATCTGGATGATTTAAATTTTTGTAAATATTCATCCATTTTACCTATATTGTCAGATTTATTAGCATATAACTGAACAAAATAATTCCTAATAGTTCCTTTAATTTTATCATTATTAGTAGTGAATTCACATTTTTTTGTTTTTGTTTTTGTTTTTGATACTGGTAATTTGGGTTTCTTCTTTTTTTAAAATCAAATGCTTTAACTATTTTATTGATTTTTCTCATAAAACCAATGGCCAGTTTTATTTATTGGTTAAATGTTGTCTTACTTTCAATTTTATTTATCTCTTTTGATTCGTATTTCCAAGTTGATGCTAAATTGGCATTTTTAAAATTTGTTCTTTTTTTGTTATTAGTTGCAAGTCCAATTCATTGATTTGCTCTTTCTGTATTTTATTGAAATAAGCATTTAAAGATGTAAATTTTACCTTAAATACTGTTTTGGCTACACCCCCATAAATTTTGGTTCATTGCCTCATTGTTGTCATTCTCTTTACTTAAATTATTGCTATGATTTCTTATAAAATTGTTTCTATGATTTGTTCTTTGACTTATTCATTAGATTATTTAGCTTTCAATTAATTTTTAATCTATGTTTCCATGGACCTTCATTGGATATAATTTTTGTTGAAGTATGGTCTGAAAAGAATGCATTTAATATTTTTGTTTTTCTGCCTTTGATTATGAGGTTTTTATGTCTTAATACTTGGTTGATTTTGGGGAAGTGCCAGATACAGATGAGAATAGGGTATACTCCTTTCTGTTCCTATTCAATTTTCTTCAGAGATCTATCATTTATAACTTTTCTAAAATTCTATTAATCTCCTTAATTTCATTCTTGCTTATTTTATAGCTAGATTTATCTAATTCTGAAAGGAGAAGTTTAAGGTCCCCCATTTGTATATTTTTACTGTTTATCTCCTTAACTCATTTAACTTTTCCTTTAAGAATTTGTCTGCTGTGTCATTTGCTGTATGTATGCTATTGATACTACTTCATAGGGTAACTTTTAGCAAAATGTAGTTTACCTGCTTATTTATTTTAATCAGTTCTATTTTTGCTTTTGTTTTGTCTAGGATCATGATTGCTACTCCTGCTATTGCTTAACATCAGATGAAGTCTAATAGATTATGTTCCACCCCCTTATTTTTATTTTATGTGTGTGTCTCTCTGTTTCAAGTGTGTTTCTTGCTAACAATGAATAGTTGGATTCTGAGTTTTAATCCATTCTGCTGTCCACTTACATTTTATTGATGAGTTCATCCTATTCACATTCACAGTTATTGTTTTAATTGTGTGTTTCCCTCCATCTTATTTTTCTCTGCTTCTCTCTCTCTCTCTCTCTCTCTCTCTCTCTCTCTCTCTCTCTCTCTCTCTCTCTCTCTCTCTCTCCCCGCCACCCTCTCTCTCGATCCCTCTTTCTCTCTCCTATCCCTCCTCAAAAGTTTGTTTTGCTTCTGATCACTATTTCCCTTAATCTGCCCTTCTATCAGCCCCCTCCACTTCTCTTGTCCCCTTTCTTTCAGGAGGTGATTTCTTTCAGGAGGTGATTGGTGGATTTTTTCCATTTTGATTTTATCCTCTGATTCTAGGATATCAGGGTAGTTTTCCTTAATAATTTTTTGGAATATGTCTAGGCTTTTTTAAAATCATGACTTTCACATAATCTAATAATTCTTAAATTCTCTCTCCTTGATCTACTTTCCAAGTCAGTTGTTTTTCCAGTGAGATATTTCACATTTTCTTCTGTTGTATAATTCTTTTGATTTTGTTTTATTGTTTCTTGATGTTTTATGGAATTATCAGTTTCCACTTGTCCAATTCTAATTGTTAATTTCACATTTTCTTCAGTGAGCTTTTGTACCTCCCTTTCAATTTGGTCAATTCTATTTCTTAAGTTCTTTTCTTCAGTGAAATTGTGTACTTATGTTTCCACTTGGTAAATTCTGGTTTTTTACAGAATTCTCTTCCTCAGTTGATTTTTGTGTCTCTTTTACAATTTGGCCAATTCTGTTATTTTCTTCAATATTTTTGAACCTTTTAAAAAAACAACTCTTTTTTCAGAATTTTCTTGCATCACTCTAATTTTTTTCCCAAATTTTTCCTCAATCTTTCTTATTTGATTTTTGAATACTTCCAGGAATTATTTGGGCAGGAGGGAGGGGTCTGTGACCAATTGCAGCTCTGCATGTAGCTGTTTTGACTTAATTGTCATCTGAGTTTGTATCTTGATCTTTCCTTTCATCATAGTAACTTTCTATGGTTAGGTTCTTTTTTGTTATTGTTTGCTCACTTTTCCAGCCCACTTCTTGATATTAAACTTTATGTTAAAATTGGGCTCTCCCTACCCCCTCCCTCAGGTGGAGGGTTCTCTGTCCTATGCTTCAAGCCTGTCTTGCTGCTGTTTTCAGAGCTAGCTCTGGGGTTCTCTAGGTTTTTGATTCTTACAAGGTGGTATGCTCTAAGGAGAGGTATTGTTACTGCTCTCCTGGCCTATGCTCTGGTCTTTAGCCAGGAAGGAACCTTATTTCCCTGTAGTCACCAGTGCTAGTGCTCTTTCTGACTCTGGGACTATGCCCAGGTACCCCACTTTCCTACAATAACAATTTCTAATGCTCCCTTCTGTCTTAGAATTGAGGTCAGGGTTTCTATTCCCCTGTGAGTAAGCACTCATCTTAACCCCTGAACTGTGAGAAAGGACCCTGTGACTGCAAGTGCTATCATTCCTTTTGACCCTGGGATTGTGACTTGGAGCTGTGTATGAACAATGAACTAGAATTCTGAACGCAGCATTAACCAAGGGTCCAGCAATCTCCTTCCAACCAGTGCCCTTGTCTGTGGGTTGAAAGCTCATGAAGCTGCTGCCATCAAAGCAGTTTCCCCCAAGGTATGGCCTGACTGCACTCCCTGTGCATGCTCCCAAGGATCACCAGTCATAAAACAGACCTTTCCTGTTGACAGCCTAAGTTGCCTTGGCCTGAAAAATTGTTTCACCTGACATGTTTTTGGTTCTGCCACTCCAGAATTTGATGTGTAGCATCATTTAATAGTTGTTTAGAAGAGAACCTGGGAAACTTGGCTAAGTGCTCTCTACTCCCTCATCTTGGCTCCACCTTCTCCTCAATTAAATCTCAAAGCATTTTCCAAACAGAAGACAATACAAAAATAAATGTAAGATAACATTCCACCAATAAATCCAAGGCATGCTCTCTCACCAATGTGCACAGTATCTGTGGAGAAGAAGAGGAATGTGTAGAGGAAGACATGTCCTAAGGTAAATTCAGAAGTCTGGAACTGAAGACCTTGATGTAACCCATTGTAACCCAGGCCACTCCTCCATGAAGTGCTGCTTCTTCTCTTTGGGGTAATGTGCTCCTCTGCTGGGCAATTGAAAGTGGAGGCCCCTGTTCTTGGACTTGTGCTGATTTTCTACTTCTGCTCTCCTGGCTGGGCTCAGCTTGTTTTCCAACTTCCAGGCATCAAGAAAAATGGACAATTACTAAGAAAAGTAAAACCTCACTTTGACCAATAAACTCTTCCAGGCCACAGGTGATAGTATACAACAAAAGGTCAATCCCTTTCCTTTTCCAGTCAGATCTTTCAGACTGATCAGGTAG
Source organism: Potorous gilbertii (assembly GCA_028658325.1). Lineage (NCBI taxonomy): Eukaryota > Metazoa > Chordata > Mammalia > Diprotodontia > Potoroidae > Potorous > Potorous gilbertii. Next base: position 107,161,139 of record CM053772.1, on the reverse strand, counting down.
CAGGGAAGAAACAAAACAAAACCTTTCTTCCATGAAATTTCAAGGTTTCTTCTTATACCTTCCTGGGTTCTTTCAGTGATAGACTTCACTCTGAGCTCACTGTGGTTCACCAAATACTCATTTCTGTTGGATAAGCCATAACTGGGTTACTTCTCCTCCATATGTAGATATTTTCGTTATTGACAACAAAGCACATTTATTCAAAGCACATTGGTATGAGAAAAGCAGCCTGAAACAGCTCTGTAGCCCCTCAGATAAATGTACTAAATCTGGAAAGCAGTTCAGAGGCAGCTGTAAAAATAGCTGTTAAGTAATTATGTTCATCTCCTCGTTTATATATGACTACAGATATCCCTTTCACATCATGACTTTCCCTATCATGGCTTCCATATATTGCAGGTCAGCATAAAAAATTAAATGGAAATTTGGGGGGAGTTTTGTAGAAGAGACAAATTACACACAAAAGACTGCAGACAACACAGAGACTATGACCAAATACTTAACCCAAATTTTACAGTAAGGTACTGTAAACACCCCATAAAAGAAAAAGGAAAAATTCAGACTTTTCTCTGGTACAAAGGGATAGCCAAAAATTTTTATGTGGATTTTCCAGATCACAGGGGCTCAAAGCTTATAACCCCCATGATGTGGAAGGACCAAATGCATTTCAAAATTTGAAGAAAGAACTGAGAAATCATAAGTCCAAGGACTATGTTGGGAACTGTTTGAGGACTATGGGAAAATTGTAATTGTCTATTTTATTTGATATAACAATGAATTTGGGATTTCTTAACTTGGGTTAAAAATGGGTCACTATTCATGAAAGGGCCTTCATTTGAGGAACAAGAGGTCAGAGAGGAAATGAGAATTCAGAAATTAAAAGAATGAGAAGATCCAAAGAAATAGACCACAGAAATGGAAGCACAATTCATCAACGCAATTCATCAGATTGAATCAGCTGTGAGAGCTGACTGAAGCCAGCTAGGCTCATTTGTTAAATTGGATGAAAGGACAACTCATGACTCCTAAAAGCTCACTGGAGAAGATAAAATCCTGCTGTATGAAGAGTTGGCTGACTAGTCTATATGGCCCTTTAGTGCCTTTACCAAGCCAAAAAGATGGAGGTTTGATTGCATTGTCCTTTCTAATCTCTCTGACTTGAGTTGGAGAAACTCTTCTGAGGTTAAAGGGCAGATCTAAGGACGTATGAAGTCCTCCGACTTAAGGGAACTGCTTGTCACTAAAATGTCTTAAAACTGCTTTAGTGCTCAGGCAAGAAAGCAGACGTGGAAAATTGTAGGCATGGACATGCTGTTCCACTGAAAGCATGTAGTATCACTGTTTCATCATCCTCAAAGTAGCAGAGAAGTAACTTGTTCCACCAGCAGAGCAGTTAGGGCAGAGGAGTCTTAGGTTGTTTCCTAAAAGAGACCACCAACATTCAAGTCTGTTATCAAGAATGATGACTGGGCTTATGAGTTTCCTTACTCATGCATCTCAATTTTGTAAGTGTATACTCACCGTTCTCCTCCCACCCTTAGACATAGTGTGCATGGGTGGGAGACTATGACTCAAGTGGACCACGATATTGTTGGTTGGTCACTTTTCATTCATTTCTTACTCTTCATGACCACTTTTGGGTTTGGTTTGGTTTTTTGGCAAAGATACCAGAGTGGTTTGCCATTTCCTTCTCAGGCTCATTTTATAGATGAGGAAACTGAAGCAAAGAAGGTTAAGTGACTTGCCCAGGGTCACGCAGCTAATAAGTGTCTGATGCCAGATTTGAACTCAGAAAGATGAGTCTTTCTGATTCCAGGCCTGGCACTCCATCCACCGCACAACATAACTTTCCTTATATTTTCATTATTTCTGCTTTTACCTTCTAATGAGTAAGTGCTTTGTTATGATTATATTTCTTTTTTGCCTTCTCATTTAGTAAATTGTGTTTGAGCCAATGATGTCCCTAAGACGGATTAATGTAATTGAGAAGCATACTAGTGATTGCTTAGATGCTATAATAGGCAGTAGTTGGTGTGTATCCCCTCATACCAGGGCTAACCCTAAGACTCCAAAAGTCTGGATGGTTATGGCTGTAGTCGGCCTCCCCTTCAGAAACCCCCCATCCAGATTTGTCAGCATCAATACGCATTAGGATAAAGCCAACCCAGAGGGAGAGGAGTGGATATAGGGGCCACATCAAGTAATAATAGTTATTAGTATCATTTATATAGCAATTGCTATGTGCCAAGTATTGTGCTAAGGGCTTCATAATTATTGTCCCATTTTATCTTTATAATAAGTCTGGGAGGAAGATACTAATATTATCCTCCTTTTACAGGTAAGGAAACTGAGACTGAGAGAGGTTGAGTGACTTGCCCAGCTAGTAAATATCTGAGGTTAAATATGAATTCAGGTCTCCTTTCCTGGTGTCCAATCTACCATACCACCTAGCTGCAGGTGCCACACTCATACCATAAAGGCAATATATGTTCGTCTAATAATCACAAAACAGTGCTGGGGTTCAGAGCTTCCCAGCTAAAATTCTCCCATCAGTCATATGAAAATTAGATGCTGAGTAATAGGACACTGTAGTCTTCTTTATCCTGAATTTAACTTAGCTCTAAAAAACTGTTTCCTTTCTTCCTTCCTTCCTTCCTTCTTTTCTTAATTTTTTTGACGGCAATTGAGGTTAAGCCCAGGGTCACACAGTTAGTAAGTATCTGAAGCTGAATTTGAACTCAAGTCCTCCTGACTCCAGGGCCAGTAATCTATCCACTGCACAACCGAGCTGCCCTGTTTTCTTAGTGTTTCTTAAATGTACAGGTCTTATATTTGCCTTTATCCATGCCCACTTTCAATCAACAAAATTATAAATTTGAAAGAAGGACCCCTTTACAAACATATTTATATGTATATGTGTGTATACATACATACACACAGTACATGGCACAGTGGAAAGAATGCTGGACTTGGAGTCAGTAAGAGCTGAGTCCAAATCCTACCTCAGACATTTCCTTAGCCATGAGACCCTGGGCAAGCTACTTAACATCTCTCAGTCAATAAGTAGTTATTAAATGCCTACTATGTGCCAGACACTGTGGTATGAACTGGGGATAAAAAGAAAGAAAGACAAAAGACAATCCCTGTTCTCAAAGAGCATGAAATGAACCATATACGAATAAGATATCTATAGGACAAGCTGCAGATAATCAACAGAGGGAAGGTATTAGTATTAGAGGGGATCAGCAAAATTCCCATCTTCTAGAAAATAGGAATTAGCTAGGATTTGAAGAAGTCAGGAGAGCCAAAAGATGGAGATGAGAAGGGAGAGCATTCCAGGGCTAGGAGACAACCAGCAAAATGCCAGGTATCAGGAGATGGGGTGCCATGTTTGGGGCACAGCAAGTAGGCCAGTGGCCCTGGATCACAGAATGTGTGAAGGAGAATAAGGTGTCAGCAGACTGCAAAGTGAGGAAGAGGCCAGGTTGTGAAGGGCTTTGAATGGTAAACAGGATTTTGTATTTGATCTTTGAGAGAAGAGAGTAGTCACTAGAGTTTGCTTCCTCAGCTGTTCAATGGAGATAATTACAGTTCCTGTGTCACAGGGCTGTTGTGAGGATTAAGTAAGATTACGTACAGATAAAGTCTTTCGCATATTTTCAAGGGCTATATGTTGTTCAGTCATTTCCGCAGTGTCCAACTTCATAATCCCATTTGGGGTTTTCTAGGCAAAGAATTAGAGTGGTTTGCCATCTCCTTCTCTAGCTCATTTTAGAGATGAGGAAACTAAGGCAAGCAGGATTAAGTGACTTGCCCAGGGTCACACAACTAGAACCTGTCTGAGGCTGGATTAGAACTCAAGCCTTCCTGACTCCAAGCCGGCACTCTATCCATTGCACCCCCTTGCTGCCCAAGATGCTACATAAGAACTATGGTTGTCATCCTTATAGTTGATATTTTTTCATTTAATTATCTATCAAATTTATCGAAATAAAACCCTATATTGTAAAAACTACAAGAATGATTGTTCTCATTTGAGAGAGTAGGAAACAGAGTCTTGCAGAGATTCAGTGATTTGTTCTAGTTAACAGGGGATTTGAAACTCTCTTCTTACCTCCATGTCTGCCACTTTCTCTACGCCTTGAGATGCTGTCTCTCAGCCACACTCCACAAATGGCCAAGATTCTTTGGTAATACTTCTTGATGCCCATGGCCTCTAAACAAATCCTCTGCCTACACTGTAATCACCCTTCCAGCGACCACTTAGTGCCCACTAAAAGAAGAAATAAAAGGTGTTATTAGTTTGTGCTCTTTTTTCCCTGTTAAAGACAAAGTTCCCTGTCATTTGTGAAATTACCCTGGGATTAACTAATTAACATTGAGTATGACAACTTCATTAAGGAGATGAGGAGAAGTAAATTGTGGGGTCAGAATGGGGAAAGGGGAAAGCTGATGCCCACCCACATGCCTGGAGTATAAAACCATTTAAAGGGGGTAGGGAATGATGAAAAGAATTGATGGGCATCATCTTCCCTATGTTACTTTTATCTCACCATTTAATCAAAGCCCATAAATAACACAAGTATTTACCCTCTTGTACACACTTCAGAAATTTTCATTAGTGTTGGTTTATGAGAAATTTTTTAAAGCAACATTATCTCTAAATGGATGATGAAATCCACTTGACATTACATGTAAGTTGATGGATGGTTTTGTTAGCAGCAGGCACGGAGGGAAGAAGCTCAGCTCCTCCTCTGAACTAAATATAAATTACAGGGTGTTAGTAGAGAGTGAAATGTCAGAAAGCCTCAGCACTACAGTAAAGCATGAAGGACTCTGGGAAAGTCCATGTTTTCACTGCAGTATTAAGGAGCTATACTACCTGTCAAAGTAATAAGACATGGCAGCAAACATCTATTATTCTAGAAAACTAGTCACTCTATGGCCTCATCGCTCCCATCCTTCATGTCCCATTTATCTAATAATATCATTGGCCTCACTCTAAAATTTGCCCATCATGTGATGTCATAGATGCTCCCCTCCAGATCTTGTCCAATTAGGTGACATCATCTATTGTTGCCACTTCCCTCAAGGCCTGTTCTCTCCATATTTAAAACTAGTTCCCATACCCTCTACAGGTTTTCCTGGCTGGCTTTCTTCCTCATCTGAGTACTGAATTAAGTTTCAGCAAGGTAGGCCTGGTATCAGTTTTCCTCTTACTGAGACCAACACCAAAAGTCACGGGATGTTGAGACCAATGGAAAGGATGCTACACCTATCAAAGCAGTTTCCTCCCTAAAACTGCATCCCTATCTCTTTCAGGAAACTTTCAATAAATTTACACATTCATGACCTGTCCTTTAACTCTTTTGGCAGACTACTTTTCTAACACCCCCTTCTGGCCTACCTATCCAACTCAATTTGGTCCTCCAAGAGATGGCTTCCATGAGTTGAAGATATTCTGCATGCCCATACTCTTACAAGTAAAACTCATGAGCCCCCATGATGTGTTTTCCTGTACTTTAGTTAGCCAGAGGACACAAAAGATTAAGGCATTTATTGAAATGACATGCAAAAAAAGAGTAGCATTACAAAATATCTTTCTTATAGATAGATACATAGAATGTACTCTTCCACAACAGGGCAGGAAGTAATCAAACACATAAAGAACTCTAGTAAATATAGTAGCCACAAACCTGGGGAAGATACATAACCAAGACAAACTGGCACTTCTTTACTACTTAAGGGTTTCTGTGACTTATTCTTATGCTGCTCTCTCCGAGTCCAACACCCCTATATGTCATTCCACTTGAAATATCTGAATCTTCTCTTCTCTATAAATCAACCTGACTCTATATGTGGACTTGCACAGTCTGCTCTTTGCTGGGAGCATTGTCTCCTACAAATGGCTCCAATGCATGATATCACTGCTAATCAGGAATCAAAGGTAAACATCACCCCTCATTCCCAGCACTTGGGAAAAGGAATGAGGGAAAGGGCCTTAAGGAATAATTATTTCTCAACTGCTGGGCTCTTCTTCCATAGCTAGTTCTTTTCTCAACTTGCAGAAATGAATACCAACTGTGAAAAATAACTGACTCCTTTTTAAGACCATCAGGGGGCATGATTGATACTTAAGCCAGCCAATGACTAGCTACCTATCATTCAATCAAGTTAATTGAGGACCTTCTTACACCTAAAAAGAACAAAGAAAGGTATATACTTCTTTATAATTCCTTTATAGTGGTCAAAGTCTAAAAGAGGCAAACTCATTGCAAGGGAAATGGGCCAATTCAAAGTTCAAAAGAAGTGAACCTTTACATTTCATTGGCTCTTTTACTGGTTCTTTTTTTTTAATCACAGCTATCAAACACCAGATCCCCCACCACCGGCACAGCCTGCAATAAATTAAAACATAATTAGGGGGCACAGAGCACTGGCCGTGGAGTCAGGAGGAGCTGAATTCAAATCTGGTCTCAGACACTTACTAGCTGTGTGACCCTGGGCAAGTTACTTATCTCTGCCTCTAAAAGAAAATTAATTGGAAAATATTTAACTAAGTTTTTTTAAGCACAACTAAATATAGATAATGATACATTTTAAAACTAGGTCAATATACTTTCCCCAGACAGCCTTACATACAGATTAGTTGGTCCAATTCTGTTTGAATTTGACACCATTCCTTACATCCTGCAGTTTCCTTCTATGGGTTGAAGAAACACAATAGACCAAGGGTTCTGTGATCAATACCCCAGTGAAGATAAATTCAATTTCTCTTCAAAAAACCCTCATTTACCCTATCCCTTCAGTTGAACAGCTCAGCATCTGGACTCTGACCTTTCCTCCCAATGTTTCTCAAAAGAAGGTTGAAGCTGAAGTGACAAGATTTGCTTAACCAAAGCAGTCATTTAAGAGGGAGGTTGAGCTCATGAAATTAACTTTTATGACCACAGCTAAAATGGACATTATTCCTCCCTGGGCCCCTAGGTTGAGAGATATCTGTTAGGTTACTGGGCAGGGTTGGATAACCTGCCTAGTAACAGGTTTTGTTGGGCTCCTGTCAAAATATTATTCCCCTTTGGGTTGTGAAATATCTGATGAATTGTTAACAGTCATTTCTTGTTTAGTCCATTTGCATGGTAACCACCTGCCCCGCTAATGTTAGACCCCCATTTCCAGGTAACCACCTTCTGCTGAGCACCCCCCATTCCTGACAACTACTGTATGTTGAATGACAACTAGTCTTTGATTGGCTACCTCTCCTGGCACCTCTTCTGTTGGTGTCCTTTGCCTAGTAGCACCCTGACAACCCCCTCTGTTTTGGGGGTTCTTGCCTAGCAGCAAGCCCCCCTCTTGCTCAGAACTCTGTTGTGGAAACCACAAGGCTGTACCGAGTAGCTCCGAAATTTTTAAAATGCACTCACCCACCTCAGTTCAGGGCTGTCTCCTCTGGGTCTCTACATGAGGCAGCTGCCAGCTTGGCTAATAAATGACACTCTCGAAATTCCCAATTAATTTTGCCTGTGACTTATTAACTCCGTCCATTTCACAGCTAAGGAATGAAAACTATACCCAATACAGGTAAGCTAAAGAAATTATTCCTTTTTGGGAGGAAGAAATTATTCCTTTTTCATTGCTAAAATTTTCTGTTGGTAAAAATCTTTTATATAAACATAGACATAGAATTATAGACTTGGGATTGGAAAGGACCTACCTCAGAGGTCATCTAGTCCAAATCCTCTTATTTTAGAGAAGAAAAAGCCAGAGCCTAGAAAGAGTGAATGTCTCACCTTAAGTCACATAGGAGAAAAATGGCAGGGCAAGAATGCAAACTGAGGTCCTTTGATGCCAAACCCATCCTTTTATACACATCACCATACTGTTTTGGAGCTGTTTCCTTCAATTGAATGAAGAGCCATGTGGAAGATAGTCAAAATAAATGGTGTTTGTGTGGTAAGAAAGGGATTGTTGACAGAAACTACTATAGTTACAGGCAAATCTAGAAATAACAATTTGGGTAAAAGACACACACACACACATACACACACACACACACATACACACACACACACACACTCCCCAAGCATCCAAACACAACTATAGAAGTGACCTTCACTTGAACCTCAGGAAATTCTAATAATGCCCCTTAAGACTGAAGAAATCTATGATAGACCCAGAAAATGGAACATTTCGTCTTACTGAAATGCTGTCCTAATCAAGACAGAATATTACAAATGGCAGTAAGAATTAGATCGTTGTACAGACTGTTTACTGGACTGTGTAGTTCATTCATTCCTGTCATGGCTGACTCTTCATGAATCCATTTGGTGTTTTCTTGGCAAAGATACCGGAATGGTTCACCCTCTCTTTCTCCAGCTCATTTTATAAATAAGGAAAATGAGATAAACAGGGTGAAGTGACTTGCCCAGTGTCCCACAGCAAAAAAGCATCTGAGTCCAGATTTAAATTCAGGAAGAGGAGTCTATCTGACTCTTGGCCGGGCACTCTATTCACTGTGCCATCTATCTGTCCCACAAAGGATCATAAAGAATTCCTAAACAGGCCCTATCTTCAAGTGCACAATCTAGAGGTCCATATGATTCAGAAGCCTAGACACTTTTATGCTCTCTAGAGGAGACCAAGGAAAAGAATGAGTCTGCAGCAGAAATTTTTTAAAATCTTTGCTTGCTGTGAGTTAGCCAAGGCTGTGGATGATTGTATATGTATAAGCAGCTTTTCTCAAATCCTGTTAACTAATTCCACAATCACCTATACAAGTGTGAGATGTCTAGAATGACTTATGGAATAGGCTACACACAGTTACAAGAAGGGATTTAACAACACACTCTGATTTCCAGCATGCACTGGTGACCTGTTGGCACTCATCAACTACAACTGATTACTGAAGCTCTCCCTTTATAAATAATACTTTTAAAAGACTTGTTTTAATATCTCTATCTCTCTGTGTGTGTATGTGTGTGTAGTCAGGATTATGTGTGTGTGTGTGTGTGTAGTCATTATACATACATATATATACACATACATATATACGTATATACATGTAGTGATCCTGACAATTCAATTATGTAAGAATGGGAAATTTAACCTCCCTATTCCCCCACTGCCCAGGCTCAGGATGTAATCACAAATTGATGAGGTTTAACACTTCAGGAATTAAGGGGGAGTTAATTCTTTAACAAGTTATTAACACTTTAGAAAGTGTTAAGCTCTTTATCGAATTAGAAGAGTAGTTTCCCATTGGCTGGCAGAAAATGAGCTTGCTCCAGGTAGCCGTTAAAAGTTAGTATATTTGAGAGCTGGAAAAATTGAGCTAACTAAAGAAAAAACCAGAAGTCAGGAGAAAACCCTGCACCACATCCCTTCATGGAGGTTGAGGGGATATTCTCACCGCCCCTTGCAATCATTAGATATAGTATCTAGCAATTCACCTGCTTGCCCAGAAGACATACGATCAGAGTAAGTTTGAGAGAATGTAAGGCACAGTTGAGGGAGTTTACACACAGATTCATACACACATACATATTCTGGGCAGACATGGATACAGAGAAGCAACCATCCAACAGCAGAAGCACCCCAAAGAGTATACCTTCTGCTAGATGAGAAGAGACACAGAAATCTATTCAAGACAAGAATTGGCCTTCATAACAGAGAGCAGAAAAGCAGAGCTGGGGAAATCCTGACAAGCAATCCACTTAGCAGAAACTCTGCACAAGAGTCTTGCTTTTGTAAGAGAAGGGACGTCAACACGCTGCTGGTTCCAGAGTTGGGAATTGCAGTAGCCATATATGTTCCCTACTTGAGTACCTTGCTTCCATTGTACTTCAAATTCCCATAGATGTCGTACATTTTTGTGATAGGGTACTCCTCAGAATTATGTGGAGCATGTTCTGTTCATACTTAGCTTTCTTAAAAAACGTCTTTATTAAAAGTTAATTATAACTAATGGCTAATTTTTCATAGGCAGCCCACTAATAGGAACTTGTGAGTTCCCATGTTAGGAGTGACCACACTGAGATTAGAAGCCACCCTCCTGGGGAGCCAGTCTATGAAAACTTGTCAGAGGGGGTGCTACAAGTAGTTATGTCTGGGACAGATGCTCTATTGAAGGAGATATATTATATTCTAGGGATAGAAGATCCCAGCATGAATATTTATCAATTACCTCTCTTTCAAAAGACCTTAAAGTAGGGTGAGGAGAAAGTGACTGGGGCAGGTTTTAGATTAGCTGAGTGAGGAAGATGCTTACATTCAGAATTAGTTTCTAGAGCAACTAAAGCTGTCCCTCCAAATGTGTATACTCAGTAACAGGCAGATCTTTTGGGATGTCAGTTTTCTGAGCATGATAGGACCCTAAGCTTCTGACTGATGAGATTTCACCATTTCAAGCCCAACCTAGACCATATTCATGCCCAACTCCTGACTGAGCTTCACCTTCCACTTAAAATCCAACATTCCACCTCCTATCCTGGGCTCCTGATTAGTGAAATTTTACCATTTTGAACCTGATCCAGATTGACCACACTTCTGCTGCCTGGATTCACACCATGCTGCTTTACTTAATACCTTGACGCCTCCTGAATTTCCAGTGATGAGTCTTGAAACAGTAATCAAATCAACAGTAGAAATCCTAAAAATCAATTTTTTGTATGTCAAAATATATCAATCAATTATTCTGTTACTCCACTCATTTTCCCTTTGTTTCTTGATGGAAATACCATTCCCTATTCATCATTCCCCTATATGTTTTTTATCTTTTCCTATGAGAATATAAACTTCTTGAAGCCAACGACTGACTGCTTGGCACAGTTCCCAGTACAAAATAAGTGCCTAATAAATACTTCTTTTTGAAAAAAAATACTTTTTCATTCTTTGTAAGTTTATTATCATCAGTTGAAGTCATTTCAAAGTATCTTTTGATAAATCAGGTCAGGAGGTGTACTGTGCCTTTGAGTCAATGCGTACTAAGGCAGTATATGTCAATGAGTCCAGACAAACTACAGGAAATAAATTTTGAACGTTTGTCAGGAAACTTTGAAAACTGGCCAAGCATGACCCCAAAGAAGAGACATGAGAAGGCAACGCCTTCCCATCTTCACAGAGGTAGGGGACCGTAAGAATGGAACACTACATATAATGTTGGATTTTGCTGATGTTTTAGTTGGTTTTGCTGAATTGGTTTTTTTTTATTCTCTGTAGTAAGGGATGGCTTTCTGGGTAAGGAAAAAAAGGGATATGTTGGGAAAAGAAGGGAATATTAAAAACAAAAGATATCAATAAAAAATTTCAATAGAAAATTTTAAAATTGATATAGCATTCACGATTTTGTTATGAAGGTGGGGTAATTGAACATTTCAACTGTTTGTTGAAATAAAAGAGGGGGAATTGCTTTAGAGCTTATAACACATTTCAACATATTAATGTACTTAAAGTCTTCTTAGATAGTTAAACCTTTCCTACCCTTTGACACACATACAACCTAAAGATTCCACTTCTGCATATTCTTTAGAGGTTTTAAAAACGCCAGTAGAAATCTCAAAATAAAAATCAATAATTCTGTCTATGCAAAAGGTGACCACATGAGGGTGTCTAAGATAAAGGGGAAATCTGGACAGGGATATAAGCAGACTTTCACAAGTGAGATTTTTATAGTGCCAGATGTGATGACTAGTGGATAACTGCCTGTTTATAAGTTGACAGGCTAAGATAGGAAACAGATCATAGATACTTTTTAAACAGAGAAATTACAGAAAATAAATCCAGGTAAAGATACTATTTACAGAACAGAAAAAAATTCTCCAAATCAGGGTTCAGGGTAGAACAAGAGTGTTTTCTTGGGCAGAAGGAGGGGAGGGACCTAAAAAGATTTGATAGCTAGATCAAAGCATGAAATCTCCAGGGTTTCTAGGGATGGGATCATTTTAGTCTGAGATGAATAAATAAATATTGTCTGTGTATATATGTGTATATATAAAGATATATCTATACTTAGGTACATATATATATATATATATATATATATATATATGTATGTATATATAAAGAGAGAGAGGCAGAGACAGAGACAAAGACAGAGACAGAGACAGAGACAGATAGACAGACAGAGAGAGAAAGATAGATCCTTGGATCTTCCCTAATCCACTCACTAGAGTGACTTTTGAGCCCTCCTCAAATTCTCCATGGCTCCTTATCCCCCGCCACCTTCTCAGCTGAAGACCTTATCTCATACTTTACAGAAATATTGAAGCCATTCACCAAGAACTCCTTGTTCATCTGACCTCTTCATGTCACATCACTCAGATGTCTTCCCTATTATCTCCTTCACCATAAAGAGGTGACCCTTCTTGCCAAGACAACTCCTCTACATGTACCCTTGATGCCACTCCATCCTGTTTCCAGCAGACTGCCTTCTCTATCATATCCACTTACGAACCTTTACCCTGTCAGCTGCTTCCTTGATGCCTACAAGCATACTCATGTAAATTTCCTCCATTTGAAAAAAAGAACAACTCTCTCTTGATCTGACCATCTCTGCTAGCTATCATCCCATATTTCTCCTCCCTTTCATGGCTAAACTCCTTAAAGAAAGCTTTCTATAATCAGTGACCCCACTTCATGTCTTCTTACTTTCTTCTAAACTCTCTGCAATGTAGTTTCATCCTTTAACTGAAAATACTCTCTCCAAAATTATCAATGATCTCTCAGTTACCAAATCTAAATGGCCTTTTCTCAGTCATGCTTTTTAACCTCTCTGCAGCCTTTGACACTATTAATCACCTCCTCCTCCTTTATACTCTTTCTTCTCTAAGTGTTTTATTTTTTCACTCTGCTCTCTCCAAATTCTTTCCCTGCTTGTCTGACCATTCTTTCTCAGTCACCTTTGCTGAATTTTCACCCAGGTAATGTTCACTAAATATGTGTTCCCTAACAATCTATGATGTCTTCTCCTCTCTTCTCTCCTTTCCTCTGCTCTCTTCTTCTCCTTAGTCACTACTGTTTCATTTGTTGATTTCATCAGCTCTCATGGTTTCCATTATTGTCTCCATGTGATGATTCATGGATCTATATATTCAGACCTAGTCTCTCTCTTGAGTTCCAGGTCCATAGCAACAATTTTCTTGGATATGGTGAACTATATTATCCTACAGGCATCTCAGTCTAACATGACTAAACCAGAACTCATTATCTTTCTACCTAAATCTATCCTTTCCAACTTTTCTACTACTATTGAGAGCACCATCATTCTCCCAATCACCTGGTCTCATAACCTTCGTGTCTTCTTTAATGTCCCCCTTCATACACCCCAGATATCCAATCTGTTGTCAAACCTTATTGTTTCTTCCTTCACAATCTCTCTCCTCAGAAATTGCTAAATGCTAGTGGTGATGCCTGAGTGATGCTTACTACCTATGTGACTCAGGCAAGTCACTTAACTTCTGTTTGACTCAGTTTCTTCATCTATAAAATAGGGAAAATAACAGTACCCATCTGCCAGGGTTGTTGTGAGGATCCAATTACATATTTGGAAAGTCCTTATAATAGCAACTGGCACATAGTAGGCCCTTAATAAACATATGTTGCCCTCTTTCTTTCCCTCCTTCCTTTCTTTCTTTTACTATAATCTCCCTTCTCTCCACTAACACAGCCACAAGTTTGGTGCAGACCCTCATTGCCCATCACCTACATGGGTGGGGAACCTGTGGCTCTCTAGTGCAGCTCTTTGACTGAGTCCAAACTCATAGAACAAATCCTTATATTAAGGGATTTTATTATTTAGGACTGTGTAAGCTATTGTAATAGCTGCCTAGTTGACTGCTCCAAGTCTTTCCTCATTCCAATCTATCATGTACTCAGCTGCCAAAGTGATCTTACTAAAGCAGAGATCTGACCTCTTAACTATTCACTACACTCCAGTGGCTTCCTATTACCCCAGGGCCAAATATAAAATTCTTCCACTTTTAAGACTTTTCACAACCACCCATTCCTACCTATCCAGTCTTTTTACAACTTACTCTTTTCTATATACTCTACAATTCAACGACCCTGGTTTTCTTGACATTCCGCCCCACATTCCATCTTTGAATTTCATGCCTTTTTATCAGCTGTTCCCTATGTCTGGAATACTCTCTTCTTGCCTCCACCTCCTGGCTTTCCTAACTTCTCTTAAGATTCAGCTCAAAACCTACCCTCACTCAAAACAAAGTCAAGTGCAAGTCATGTCATCATTTCTCTGATGGCATGGCCTTTTTCAGCAATGAAGGATCAACACACACACAAATCCTACCTTGTTCAACAGGTCTTTCCTGGGGTCCTCCCATCCCTCATTGCTAGTGCCTTCCCTTGGAGTTTACCTTCCATTTACAGTGTTCTATTCTGAGATGAATAAATATTATCCATGTACATGTGTGTATAGGTATAACTATGTGAACTATATCTATATATAGATATATAGAAAGAAATCCTCATACATCTCCCTAATTGATTCACTATTCCACTCATGTTTACAATTTTTTCATGTTATCTTCCCCATCAAAGTGTGAACATCATGAGGACAGATACCATGTTTTTGTCTTTCTTTGTATCCCTAGTATTTAGCATATTGCCCAGTATATAATAAGGAATTAAGAAATGCTTGTTTATTAGCTGACATATAACATTTCCTAGGTGTACCTTTTCCCAAGATACCATATCTAGCTTCACTGTGTACTTGGCATATCCCTTGTAGCAGCAATGGTCATGGATGATAGGACTTGTGGAGATAAATTCACCTCTCCCCACCTCAAACATGGCACATTGTAACTGGAAGTACCACTTTAGAAATAAGAAATGGCAATGAGTACATTCACTCTTAAGAAACGTGAAAAACAAATGAGCTCTGAATTGATGCAAGACTGTCTTTAGAAACAGAAAACTGCAAATTCATCAGATACTTTGGGCTACCTAAGCCCTTTAAAAGAAAGCCACAGAGGAGAACTCTTATTGGATACAAGAAAATGAGAGCATCAGATGGCTTTGTACCTTACAATGTAAGCATTTTTTTTTTGTTATTCAGTTTTATTTTATTTTCTGTTCCAGATTCCCCCATTCCTCCTATCACCCACCAAGAAGGCAAGAAATAAAAAGTGCATTACAAATATGAAGTCATGCAAAACAAATTTCCACATTAGCCATGAGTAAGCTTCTTTTGCCGCTTCTATCTCCAATTCCTAGCACAGTGCCAGGTGCATATTAGGTGCTTAATGAATTTGTGCTTGATTAAAACCAAGAATCACCTACTCAGCAAAACTGAGTATAATACTTCAAGGGAAAATATGGTCATTCAATGATATAGAAGACTTTCAAGCATTCTTGATGAAAAGGCCAGAACTGAAGAGAACATCTGAGTTTCAAACACAAGAGTTAAGAGAAGCATGAAAAGGTAAACAAGAAAAAGAAATCATAAAGGTTGACCCTCAGTAACTATCTCATTAGCCAAAGGAACAGTTTCTACCTTTGGTCAGATTTTATTGGATTAACACTTACTATTGAAATGACACAGTGGTGATACTGATGTTTTACTGGGACATACCAGGATATCATGAAGTACTAAAAATAGAGGGAGATAATGAGACTTTTTGTAAACCAAGAACATCTGACAAAAGGTAGCAAAAAGAAGATGCATTGTACAATGACTTGTCTTTTCAAGAAAAGTTACTGCTAAATGGAATGGATATAGAAATCAAGCTGAAAAGGGAGAGGAAGGTCTTCTATCTAATGGTGGATGAAGCAACCCAGCGGTCTCAGTTGCATATCCATCGGTGCACTGGAGACAAATTTTCTTCAGGGAAAGAAAGGTCCCTGATATCTGAATGTGTTGTGTGAGTCTCTGGAAGATGTATTGTTGAAAGGACAACAATGTTTTCTTGTCACCTCAGGAGAGGCTCTATTAAGAGGGATACATGCACTGGGACAAACGATTGACAGAAGAACAGAATGTGTAATTTGTTTGGGAGTTGAGTAGATAAGAGTGAGCTTAGAACAGGGCTGGAAAGAGGGACTAGAGGTGAGAGAGGTGGTTGTGATTAGTGTGGAAAATGTCGAGAGCAACTGGGCTTCCCTATGACCTCTGCCATCATCCATTATGGACAGATGGAATAGTTGAGGCAGGTGGGAGAGGCATATTATTGGATCTTTCCATAAGACAGAACAATTATAGCAGTGAATGATATTTTTTTTGCTTACCCTTACTCCACTTTCTTCAGGTTGAAGAGTATATAAATTAAATATAAATGTTATTTTTTTTAAAGGTTGCTTAATTAATTCGAATGCCAAATGAAGAAGTTACTGACCACAAATGTTTCAGTGTGTGTGCTGTATTATTTATGAATGAGAATTTGCAAAATAAAGAGGAACAACAGTAGTAAAAGGGAAAGGGGGAAAAGGAGAAGGTTTGAGTCCTTTTTTTGTTTAAGAAATCATCAGGACTCTCCTGAACTAAACAAAAAATAATCTTATTGATACATTTATCTTTTACAGTATTTCGTATAAATGTCTTAAAGTAGGGTACAAAATTGTATCCAGGTTTGTTTTCCCCTTTGGGTGAAAAGTGAACCTGTTAACATTGCTGTCTGCTGGGGGGGTCTACTGAGACCCATTGACTTTTCATTTCTCTCTCTGGCCAGGACTCATGCACAGAGGGCTCTGTAGGGGTGAGGGAGCAATGACTTGAGAGTTGTTTTTCAGTAGCTTCAGTCTGATTCTTTGTGACCCCATTCAGGGTTTTCTTGGCAGAGATGCTAGAGTGTTTGCTATTTCCTTCTCTAGATCATTTTACAGATGAAGAAACTGAGGACAACAGGGTTGAGTGACTTGCCCAGGGTCACACAACTAGGAATTATCCAAGGTCAGATTTGAACTTCGTAAGATGAGTCTTCCTAATTCCAGGCCTTGCACTCTATCCACAAAGTCATCCAGTAGGTTCTGTCTAATTGGAGGGGAAAGGACATGACTGAAAACAAAAAGGGAGTAGTCTTCTTCCATTTACTCAGACATCTGAATAAACTCTCATCTTGTCTTTTTCAAGAGTCTGAGCAACAACTAGTGTATATCTGGGGTATGATGAAGCCTTGCTTATTCAGTTCTAAGTATCTTGTGAACTGGATGTGGATTAGAATTCTTAACATCCCAAAAGGCAGCCAGGTGTATAATCAAGAGAATCTTTTCCCAGGGCAGCTACCTAAGAAGGACATTCTAAGGTTTATGGGTAATGATGTCTTTAGTGGAAATGGTGTTCCTGAAAACCCTATTCAGCTTCAAACATTATAACATTAATTATGTGGCTCTGTATGTGGGTAGTCAACAGGCTCACATTAAGCCTTTGCCCTTGATTTTAAGGCCAGAAACTATTTTGGAAAGTATATAAACCTAGTACAGATCTCTGAGAAGCACATGAATGATTGTGAATTCCTAGTGAACCATGCAGAATCCTGCCAATGTTATATTTTTCTCCCTTTCAATTTGTTTCCTGGACAAGAATGCTTGAGCCTGAAGGCAGAGACATACTTTGCAAAGCCCTCACTTAACAGTGTTAACATGATTATGTAGGGAGGATTTGACAGTGTTATAGAGATTAACCTGAGATGCAACATACACATAACCATGGTCATGTAACAACTTTTAATCTTTTTTATTGAAGCAATCCTACACATGAAGCAGGTTCTTGTATGTTTTACTCTGTGACCATCTCCATCTGGCTCTAGGCATTTTCCCTGGCTATATCCCCCATGTGGGGAATGCTCTCTCTCCTTATCTCTTCCTCTTGGCTTCTTTCAAGCCCCAGCTAAGATCCCTCCTTCTACAGGAAGCCTTTCTCAATCTCTCATAATTATGCTACCTTTTGTTTTCTCTGTTAATGCTAAGCAAAGGGTCTGGCACATAGTAGGCACTTGTTGACTGAATGACTTACATCTTCCTAGAAGACAGTTATTTTGAAGAATTGTGGGGCTAGTGATCAAAGCCCTTCTAATACCAAACCTAGAGAGCATTGACTTATCATTTACCTAGTTGAAAACAGAAAGGGAGATTTCATACACACACACACATATATATACATATATACATATATAATATAATTTATAAATATATATATATATATATATATATATATATATATATATATGAACACTCAGTAGAAAATCCATGCTTTCTTAAATCTTTCATGACCTTGAGAAAAATTCTAAAATTATTACTGTGTTTCAGAATAGAGAGTTCTAGGAAAGCTTGATTTGTTACCTGTGATTACTGTTATATTTTACCTATTCCACTGCTGTAAGGACTTATCCTTTAGTCAAAATGGCAAGGTGGCTTTTGAGAACTGTAAAGGATGAGCACGTGCTAGACTAACAGGTCAGCAGAGCCCTAAACCCTCATAGACCCATCTTTTGGCAAGAACCCCATTTGCAGTAATAATAAAGTCCTTCCAACAACTAGAAATGATTTGTGTCTTGGCATATTTTTTCTCTCTGGATGATATAAAAATAGATTAAACATTATTGATTAGAGAAAAGCAGATTAAAACAACCTTTAGTTATCATTCTATACCTACCAGATTACTGACTCAAATGAATGATAGAAGGAAATACTGTCAAATGTTAGAGAGGGAATGGAAAAACTGGGATACTTATTCATTGTTGGCATAAATGGATTCAAGCATTTTGGAAAGCCATCTGCAACTATGAAAAAATTATATCAAAATACCTCTACCCTTGATTTCAAACACTAAAGCTTCAAAAAGGAAAAGAACTTACATGTTCTAAAATGTTTATAGCAGATCTCTTTATGGTGGCAAAGAACTGTAAATTGTGGGGACGCCCATCAATTGGGGAGTGGCTGAACAAATTATGGTAGATGATTGTGGTAGAATACTGCTGGGCTGTAAGAAATGATGAGCTCCATGATCTTAGAAAAACATGGAAAGACTTGCACGAAATAATGAAGAGTAAAATGAGCAAAAACTAAGAAAACATCTCTAGGAATAGCAATATTGTTTTAAGAACAACTTTGGGCAACAAAGTTATGTTGTCTATTATAAATACCCAAAATAGCTATAAAGGACATATGAAGAAAGATGCTGTCTGCATCCAGAGAAAGATTGATTAATGGAAGTATATATAGAATCAGTTACATATATACATATATATATATGTATATATATATACATATATATATATGTATATATGTATATATACATATATATATATATATATATATACCTATTTGTGTGTAATGGTAACCATCTTGGGGCGGGGAGGAGAAGAAAAAAGGAAATTACATAAAAATTGTGCATAATAGATTTATAGTTTCATGTGCAATTATATTTTTTTTGCACTGTGTTATGAAAATACTTGTTCCATAAATTAAATTCTTTAAAAAATGACCAAAATCATTCTGTCACCCTCCTCCTTTACCTCCTACATCCATTTTCTCAACACTCAAACCATGAGTCTTCTATGAAGAAGAGGAATTTGTAGTGTCAGCCAATATTTTCTCTTGAATTTTGTTCAGGGGTTAGGTGTGGATGCCACCCACATTCTCTTCAGGGATGCTGTGAAAGACACTTAGCGATGATGATTTGCCACAACTGTAACATTGGAATGACATAACCTTAAAACAGCTTAGATGTTTCTTGTGGGTAGTCCTCCCAAAAAGCATTCTCATAAAAACTGGCCATCCTTTACCAATCTATGCAGCAAGGTACACAAGATAAACTATGTTAGAATCTTATATAGCAATCACCTATATACCAATGGTTCTGAATATGCTCATGATGGTGCACTTTGGGACTGTTACAATTTGTTCAAAAGCAATTTTGTACTTTTTTCTGTAGTATCAGTTCATGCTATCTAAGACTCCCTGGTTAACAGTGTCACATTCTGAAGCATCTGGATTTGGTAGAAATCATTTTATATCTTTTTTTCTTATTTACTATTGCAAGTATAAGCCTAGTATCTGTGAAACATAGAGGCTTATCTTCTCACCCAAATCTAACCCATACTATTACATCTTTAATGTCAACATTCAGCTGGTGACCATATTTCCCTCACCAGCAATAGGTTTGCTCCTAAGTTGCTGCATCTGGAGGGATGGCAATCCAGTACAGTTTGACTGCATATTCCATTAGTAGTTGATTGAAATTGAGCAACCAAAAGGACAGCTAAATTTAGCAGAGGTCCCAGAGAACTATAACATTTTTCAATGACAGTTTTAAGGGTGATACACTTATTACTCAAGCTTTTTATAAGCCTGAGACTACTTTGAAAAAAAAATTTTGCAGCAGTGATGATGGCTTGACAGCAATAGCTGAAAGCAACTCATTAGAATTATTGGGCAATATGGCTTTTCTCTGTTGTGGGGGCAATTATACCAGGAGTTCAGTTTTCATCATATTCACTGAGATAAGTTTACAGCAAACAGACTTTTGTGAGAACAATGAAATAGACCTAGCTCTTGGACCTTAAGAGGTTGACTCAACGTTCCCTGGAAATTGATACAACCAGCCAGTTTGGTGCAAATGTGCCAATTCCCAAACAGTATTCCTCAAATGTGGATGAATTTAAATATACCAACAGCTATAGAGTTTCTTTGTGGCATTTTGGAAACTTTCCAGAAAATATGTGACCAAATGGAATATATTTGTTGAACTAGTGTCTTGATTTGTCATTTTTCATAGGGATCTTTAAAAAGAAACATGTGTCTGGTGTTCAGGAAAGCTGCAGCTCCTCTTACTCAGGCACCACACACGATATTGCTGATGATATGACAATAATTAAGAATCTAAATAGATGATAAATGAAGACAGATAGATTGATTGATTATAGACAGATATCTTAATAGGTCCTTTTGCCCTAGCAGAATAAGGGATAGATAGATAGATAGATAGATAGATAGATAGATGGATAGATAGATGGATAGATAGATGGATGGATGGATAGATAGATAGATAGATAGATAGATAGATAGATAGATAGATGGATGGATGGATGGATGGATGGATAGATAGATAGATAGATAAATAGATAGATAGATGGATGGATAGATGGATGGATGGATAGATAGATAGATAGATAGATAGATAGATAGATAGATAGATAGATGGATAGATAGATGGATGGATAGATAGATAGATAGATAGATCGGTTATATATGATAAATAGTATATATTCTGGTGGTGGATATATTTGGTGAAAATTTGTTTTGAGTTCATCATTATCACAGGCCTCATCCATTACATCATCTACAATCACCACAGTAACATGATTGATGGGGGGAAGCTCATTGTCATTAACTATCAAGGAGAGACCATAAAAAATAGCAATGCAGGCCAATTTTTGCCACACGATATCTTCCAAAAGCTAAAGCACTAAACAATGTTTTCAGGAATCCAGGACTCAGGACTATTATTGCCAAATTCTAATTTTTTTCCAAAACATGGCATTGATCCCAATCACATGCATGGTAATAGACACGTGAAAATGGATGTTACTACTCATTGCACATCCAAAGTTTCAGTAGCCATAAAGGAATGTTTTGAAAGTCACAGTTATGACCCATTTCTCATAGATCACATGTTGGATATTTTTCAACAGCTTTTTTCTGTCAATGTCTCTGATCGTTGACACTGCCATTCTGCTATATGATTATTTGTACAAGCTCACTCTGTATAATAATAAAGCATGTTTGCAAAATTCCCTATAATCTCCTTGACTTTCAGAATAGTCTTTCCATCCCAAGTCTTAAAACTGTATAATTTGGAGTCAGCTAATGCCATCCATGCTCTCTTGCTGGTAATTAACTGGTCAGCTCATCTAGTTAATGAAAATCATAGAATTGAGATTGTAGTACTCTTGTAAATGATTACAGAGCTTGTCAAAAAAAAAAGTTTCACTCATGAGTAGGCAGTAGTTAAGCAAGCTATGAAGATTTTTAAGGTGCTCTATATCATGTACTTACCCTGTTCTAGTTCCATCAACACCCAGCTCTGTCACCCTCTACAAAATCACAATATGAGACCTTCTAGGAAGGTGAAAAGACATCCTTGTAAGGTGCTAAAAGTTTCCTTATAATGATGGTATTGGGGGGTGGATGAATGATCTACTGACTAAACTTATTCCATGATGAATTCAAAAGCAACTTTTCAATACACTTCCTGGAAGAGTTTGCGTAACTGCATTGAGTCCAAGTTTTATACATTCTTTGCTATGGTTATCCTCTATGTATGGCACTTCCTAACTGGCTATATTACACCACTGGGAAAACTTGGCACTTTCCTGATTCTAGTATAGGCATACACAGATAAAGTCACTGGGTATTTATGAAAATTTGTAGAAAATGCCCAGTTTCACAAATTTTGGTAATTCTACACACCCTTTTCAGAGTTAGTCCATTCCCCAGCACACCAGGTCCATTTTACAACTTTGCTCCTCATCACCATGCCTGCAGGGTTCGTGCTAATGTCTCTCCCCATATTTTCTCAAGCAACAGCTGCCAAAGCATAAAGTATACATCATAAGATTTTAAATTATGTGCAATGAATGTGAACTTTTAAAATCTGGCAGTTATGAATTTTTTCACAAACTGTTCCATGCAGCCCACACTTTTAAATTCTCACTGCTAGTGATACTTGTACATGTGTGGTGCATAAATATAATTTGTGATATGCACTGTTGTCTCTTGAATGCATTCAAAGTAGCTACATGATATACTTTCCGGTGGGATCAGATTCTTTGATGGAACCCAGATAACATAAATGTCTGCCATTTTTTTCAACATGCATGGGACAGGTTTCACAGCAGACACTGCTTACACTTGGAGTGTTTAGCAGACACATCCATTTAACAGCTGTCCCAAAGTTTGTCCTTCTTGCACCTTGTCTCTCTCCTGTACCTGCCAGAGTTGCATGTTATAACCAACAGGCATTTGTATGAGAAAATATTCTGCAGTGAGGGAGGTAAGCAGTTCACCTTTAGACAGGCAGGTGATGGACGACTCTGGAAGAAATACAGACAGCGATGGTTGTACTGATGCTGCTAAGGACACCAATCACAGAGATGGTTTGTACCAATAAAATGCCTTTCTGGGTCATTATAGTAGTCATCCATGCCAGTCAATCAACAAGTACTTATTAAATGCCTACTATATTACAGAAATTGTGATAAGTGATGGGGAATCCAAAGAAAGGCAAAAGACAGACTCTGTCCTTAAGAAGCTAAGACTGATAGGGGACATAGCTGCAAACAACTAAGTATAAATTAGAGATAATCAACAGAAAGAAGGAACCAGCATTAAAAGGGATCAAGAAAGTCTTGTTACAGAAGGTGGGATTTTACCTGAGACTTAATGGAATCCAGGGAAACCAGGACTCGGAAATGAGGAAGGACAGAATTCCAGGCATGACAGAGAGACAATGAACATGAAGAGAGCCAGCAGGAATGGGGAACCTGCCTCCTCAAGGCCACATGTAGCCCTCTAGGTCCTCAAGTGCAGCCCTTTGACTCAGTCCAAACTTCACAGAACAGATCCCCTTAATAAAGGGACGTGTTCTACAAAACTTTCACTCAGTCAAAAGGCTTCTCCCAAGGACCTAGAAGGCCACAAGTTTCCCCCTCCTGAAGAGTGTCTTATTAGGAAAACAGCAAGGTTATTGTCACTGGATCACAAAATGGAGGAGCGCTTAGAGGGACGAAAGGATATAAGAAGTAAGAAGACTGGAAAGGTATGAAGGGGTCAGAAAATAGAGGACTATAAAAGCTAAGGGGGCAGGTAGGGGGTGTCAGGAAGTCACCTAAGAAGTCAGGATGTCCTAAGTTCCAATCTGGCCTCAGACACTTGTCAACTGTGTAACCCTGGGCAAGTCACTTAACCCTTTTGGTCTCATCTGTAAAATGATCTGGAGAAGTAAATGGCAAAACACTCTAGTATCTCCGTTGAAAACCCTAAATGTTTTTTTTTCCAACAAAGAGTTGGATAAAACTGAAAAATGCCTGAATAACAACATTATAAAAGCCAAATAGAGGATTTTTAATTTGATACTGCTGGCAATAAGAATCCACTGTAGGGGATTTGAATGGGGAGGGGGTGGAGGAGGAAGGCGGGAAGGGTTGAGTGGGATATGGTTAAACTAACACTTTGGGAAGAATTATTTAAAATCTGAGTGAATGACTGGGTCCAAAACCTGCCTCAGATACGTGCTAGTTGTGTGATTATGGACAAGTCAAATTAAGTCTCATACCCTTCCTAAATGTGTATCCTTGGACAAACCTCTGTTTGTCTTAATCCACTAGACGAGGAAAGTCAAACCACTGTAGTATCTTCTCCAAGAAAAGCTCATAGACAATATTGTCCACAGGGTCAAAAAGAGTTGGACTGGACTGAACAACTTAATGACAGCTTGGCTTTACAGTTATTCATATGTGTGTGTGCATTATTAAATATATAAACATTTATATACATGATGTAGATGTTAGTACTGTCCTTTAGAGGAAAAGTTCTACTTGTGGTTGTATATGGGTGTTCGGGAGGCCTAGCACCTTAGGTGTGAGGATTTACCTCATCTTTTCCGGGATGTTCATCTACTGTTGATATCCACCTGATACTCAACTCTCACCTGTGCCTCCAAAAAATTGTAGGATATACAGCAGCCATATCCAATAAACCATTTCTGCAGATGGGCTAACCGAGGTTGAGGGTAACTGATGAGCCTCAAATCCACTGGTGAGTTAGGTAGCATCTACCCCAAATATGTGAAGACTTACCCCAGCAGAATGGGTGAATGAAAACCATTTATCTGATAGCCAGCAGGTGTTAGGGAACACTTAGAATTTAGTCAGAAATAGAAGACGCTATGGCCATCCACTGCATTCTCAGCCATTGTAGGTTGTCTTGCTTTTGCTTTGCCAATGGACTTTGATGACTCTGGAAGAGAGAGCAAAGCTGAGAACTCTGCCTCACTTTACTCCAATTCATGCACAAGTCAAGATATCACGCCATGATATCGTTGGTCCTCTTCAAAAACAAAGTACAGACAACAATTATTCACCATTCATAGAATGATGCTTCATTTACTTATGGTAGGAACAGTTAACTCCACACAATGCACACTCACAAGATCATGTTACTCCAAATCTCAAGAGTCTGGAACTTGGCAGTAGACCAAGATCATCTCATAGAATCATAGCATCTCAAGAGTTGAAAGAGATTTCAAAGCTCAGTTCAGCCAACACCAGTGCCTAAGGAAAAGTCCCTTACCTAAACCTCTATTTGAAGACCCTGGTAATGGGGAACCCACTACCTAACAAGGCAGTACTTTAATAAGTCAATATTATTCTTTACTTGAAAATAAGGAACATGAGAACCAAAGAGTTAAACCAAATTCCCCAGAGTCATTAGAACACAGGTCTCATTAGTCCATTGCTCATTCTCTTACACAAAGCAAATAGAAATCTATTGAAAAACAGAGTTCCTTGATTTCTTCATAGACTCAAGGAGAGTTAAACATTTTATTTTACAGTTACTTAACTACTTATAGAAACAGAAACAAATTCCTTATCACTTGCAATACCAATCCAGGTGTGATTGCTACCAGCTCAAAGGACATTGGAGACCTCCAGAGTTCTCATTTAAAAGTATAACTATTTGTATTTATTAATTCAGAAAAATGCTTTCCTCACAATTCTTCAAGATAGGCAGAACAAGTATTCAGTCCATCCTTCACTCAGCTGTCAAATTAATCTTCAGAAAAGCATAGATCCTGACATGTCACCCTTTCCCATTCCATAAACTCCAGTGATGCCCTGTCACCTCCACAATCAAATATAAAATCCTCTGTTGGAGGACCTTTGAAGCCCTGGATAACCTATACTTCTCTTACCTTTCCACTCCTTCCATTCACACTGCCCTCTTCCTTCAACCCCAATCCCATCCCCCATACTCTGCAATCCAGTGACAATGGCCTCCTTGCTGTTGCTTGAACAAGATACTGAATCTCTAGATTCAGGACCTTTTACTAGGTGCCCCCTGTGCCTGAAATACTGTCCTTCCTCATGTCTGCCTCTTGGCTTCCTTCAAATCTCAGCTAAAAACCCACCTTCTACAAGAAGCCTTTACTGATTATTTTTCTTCTACTGACTATTTCCAATTTATCCTGCATATGTCTTGCTTGTACATAGTTGTTTCTACATTGTCTCTCTCATTAGACTCTGAATTTCTTGAGATTACAGTCTTTTGCTTTTTTGTAACTTCAGTGCTTAGCACAATTCCTGACACATAATGCTTAATAAATGTTTGTTGATTATTTTATAGATAAGGAAACTAAGACTTAGAACAACGCACGATATGTTGAGGTCAAAATCACAGAGGTCGTTTCAGAGCTGAGATTTGAACTTACATCTACTAAATCAAAGTGCACCGGCCTTTCTATTATCTTATAATACCTCTCTAAAATGCATTGATTTTTACCTACATGACACGGTTCGATACTACATTAAAGACTATCATTCACCTATTGAGGCTTACAAAGTACTTTTGCAGGTGAGTAAACAGAATGAGTCTGGAGTCAGGAAGACTTTGGTTCAAATCTGGCCTCAGACACTTACTAACTATGTGACCCTAGGCACATCACTTAACGCTGTTTGGCTCAGTTTCCTCATCTGTAAAATGAGCTGGAGAGGAAAAGCAAACTACTCCTGTATCTTTACCAAGGAAACTCCAAAAGAGCTTAGAAAGAGTCAGACAGGACTGAAAAAAATGACTAAACAGCGAACAAACTAAAAAGGGAAAGTGATTTTGGAATTAGTAAGTAGCGGTTAGTAAAAGGCAGAAATGGAACTTGAATCCAGGTTTCCTGATTCCATTTCCAGTGCTCTTTGTACTAAGATAGTAGCAGTAAGTATGGCTTACTTCCCTGTACTTTATTTGCTATAGACATTAGCAAAGTCATGGGATTGGCTGAGTTTGTTCCAATCTCAAAAGAACATGGAATTTAGAACTGAGAGAAATTTAGAGCTCATTTAATTCAACACTCTCCTTTTACAGATGAGGAAACTGAGGTACATAGGGGTTAAGTAACATGCCTGTGGTCATACAATTCATACATAGAAAAGCCAGAATTCAAAACCCCCTCACTAAAAGGGTTCATCAGAAAGAGCACTAGATTTGAAGTCAGAGGACTTGTATTTTAATTCTGTCTTTGCCACCTACTACCACTGTTATTTTGGCCAAGTGGCTACTCTTCTTTGGGCATTCATTTGCTCATCTACATATTGAGAGCATTGGACAAAATTACCTCTAAGACCCCATTTCTATCCCACTCAACAATCCTGTGATCCCTTGAGTCTAATGCTGTTCCTCTTTCTCTACATCAGGTTTGCTTCACTTTCTTTTGTGTCATGGATCCCACTGGCATTGTGGTGAAGCCTGCAGAACCCTCCTCAGAATATGTTTTTATGTGTATAAAAACAAAATAATTAGGATTGCAAAGGAACATTCTATTCTCCTATAGTTACCAAAAAAGAAATTTTTTTAAACAAGTTCATGAGCCCCAGATTGGGAACCCCTGCAGTTCACCAAAGTAGTTGACTACAGATGTTGTAGCCCTAGGTAGGAATACGTAGGACCAGATGTGATACTCTGGAGAGAATGGGGCATCTAGAAGAAAAAACTGTAGATTATGAGGTCATCGGCACAAAATAGTGAGAGAGAAGCATTTGCTGGGGAATTGGGAGGGGGGGTAAAATATTGTCACTTTTTCTTTATCCTTGTTTGAAGTCACTAAGCTTCAGGGTTAAGCGGGAATTGTTGCTTTGATTTTATTCTTTTTGGAGGCAAGTGGCTGCCTGCCAGTGGCAGCTGCATGTGGGATCATTGGCATTGTGTGCAGTCTCTGGTTTTAAAGGGACCCTCTTCCTTTCCTTAGATCATGTGCTTCTTTAGACACAGGACCATTGCTTCACACCGATTATGTTCCTCCTTTAATCTTCTCCCTCCCCCCACCGCTTTCTATGACGACTTATTCCATACAGTTTAACAAGCAGCCCAGGGATAGGGCAAAAGGACTCATCCTGATAGCTACAAAAGCCAGCCCATGGACAAAAGAGGAATTATTTGATATTCTCATGGCTGGATGCTCAAAAAGAAGCTTTGGGGATAACACATACCCTGTCTCTCCATCGCCTAGATATTAACTCCCCTTGCCCAGGAACCCAATGGGCATTGAGACTAGTCTGCCTTTCAAACAAATCTCAGAGCACTGAAAGAGTAGACAGTCTCTCATAGGTTGGCACAAATTCACTTTTGTGTGGCACATTATAGACTTAAATAGGAGAATCTTCTTATATTGATATGAAAGAACATAGTAATTAATTAAGTGCCAACTGTATGCCAGGCCCGGGGATAGAAACAAAGACACAATCTAAAGCTATTCCTACCTTCAAGGAGTATAAGTTCTATTTGTGGAAACAACATGTACACATGCAAACGAATATATAATCATTTCAGGAAGTCTACTAGTATCTGAAATGGGGAGGAAATCTTGGAGGGATCAGGAAAGGCCTCTTGAGCTGAACTAAGGAACGAGGAATTCTTCATGACAGAGGACAGGAGAGTGTGTACTCCATACATGGGAGATAGTCAATGAAAAGGCAAGGGATGAAATGCAACTGAAATACAGAGTTCATGAAGGGGAACAATTTGTAATTAGTCTGCAAAGGTAGGCGAGAACCAGAATGCTAGGGAAAGGCTTTAAAAGCCAAATTAAAGCATTTATATAGGATCCTTCAGAGTACAGGGAGCCACTGGAGTTTAATAAGTAGGGGATTAATATGCTCATACTTTAGAAAATCACTTTGGCAGCTGTGTGGAGGAAAAATTGTGTTGAGGAGAGGATTAAGGAAGAGAAAACAATTAGTTGACTATTGTAATAGTCCAGATGAAAGGTGATGATGTCCTAGACTAGGGTGGTCTTCACGGAAGTGGAGGGGAATCTGATATCAGAGATGTGGAACCTGGGTAGCTTGAAAGATGGCAGTTCTCTCAAAAGAAAGAGGGTAGTTGGAAAGATGAATGAGTTCAGAGGCAAAGATAGTAAGTTTTGTTTTGACACACTGAGTTTCAGATGTCTAAAAGAAATATAGTTGGAAATGCTCCAAAGGCACTTGGCCATGTAGGACTGGAGCTCCAGAGAGAAACAAGAAAATGGGGGAATAAGTATTTATACTTCACCTACTATGTCACTGCACTGAGTGTATTAGAAATATTATCTCATTGGATCCTCACAGTAACTCTGGAAGGTAGGTGCTGTTTCACTTCATAGGTGCTGGGTTTCACAGTTGAGGAAACTGAGGCAGACAGAGGTTAAGTGACTTGCCTGGGTTCATACAGAGCTAATTTAGCATCTAATCTGTAGATATGTATTCAATTCTAGAAGCAGCTAGGAGGTACAGCGAGTACTTTACATTTTATCTCATTGGATATCTGACTGGAGTCAGGAAGTTCTTGTTCAGTGGTTTAGTCATGTTCTTCAGTCATGTTGGATTTTTTGTGACCCTATATGGGACTTTTTTGCCTAATATACTGGGGTGATTTGTCATTTCCTTCTCCAGCTCATTTTACATATAAGGAAACTGAGGCAAACAGGGTTAAGTGATAGCTAGTGAGTATCTGAGCTCAGATTTGAACTCAGGTCTTCCTAACTCTATTCCAAGCAACCGAACCACCTTAGCTGCCTCAAAGTAGATATATAGATATAGATATAGAAATACAGATATATGTGTGTATTTATATGTATGTATATATATATATATAAAATATATATCATCCTTTTTACTACTGATCATAATTCACCATTAACTTTTCTCCATTCCCTGAGAAGTTTAAACAGTTGTGCTTGGTTTTAGTCCTATGACCCAAGAGCTGGAAAAATTATTTTACCCTTTTGTATATAATCAAATGAATAAGCTCTCAACTAATAATTGTGTAGCACCTACATACGTGTAAGATGCTACGGTAGAAACCGTAGCCACTCCCCACAGGGAGCTGAGTCTACTCTGAGAGATAAGACTTACTATACATGTAAAAATATAAACCATGGTACAAATGGGCTTTGAGCCAAAAAATTAAAAGTAGACTATAAATGCTATAAAAATTCAGAGGAGGGAGAAGTTACTATGGAATGATGGCATCAGAGAAGGCTACTTGGAAATGGAGGATTAAATGAGATAAAATGTAAAGTACTTGCAAACTTTAAAGGAATTTATAAATGCTAACTACTCCTATTATTCATACTACCGTCATTATTAGTGGATGGAAATGTTTTGCATGATTTTCCATGTATAATTGGCATTATATTACTTGCCTTCTTAATAAGTGGGGCAGGAAATGGAGGGAGAATGAGAATTTGGAACTCAAAATTCTAAAAAATTAATGTTAGAAACAAAAAATGAAAACTTTTTTAAAAGAGGTATTCGTGGGATTTGAGGGATTGATAAAATTAAATAGAGTCCTTCTGTAGGATCATTAAATAAGGTCATTTCGAACATGAAGAATAATATAAGTAATTCTGTTATGCTGGAATGGAAAGTTCCTGTAGAGATAAGAAGTGAGTTTGGGCTTGAGAGACAATTTGGAAGAAGCCTAAGAGTGTATATTTTCTGCTGTAGGCATGGGAAGAATTGAAGGTTTTGAGTAGGGAGGTAAAGCTCTGTCTAGCAACAGGCTGCTGCCAATGTGTGGCTGAGAGTTGCTGAGAGCCAGGGTGAGACTCAGGCTTTAAGACTGCTTTTTCAAACAGAGTCTGGACATCCAATTTTTGGTTATTCTTGACATTTTTAGAATTTCCCTTTTAACAATTACCTGCAGAGCCCACCTCATATTCTTTTGGATATTCTCTTTGAAAGATGGATTTCAATTGGGGGACCAATGAGATGTCATTCTGATTTGGCAAATAAGGTAAATGATCTATTCCAAAGGAAGAAGTCTGATTTACATTTATCCTGACCACAACCTCCAGTGCCCCTCCACCTTCCTGTTGATCAAGTGACTCCTGCTCTGGCCTCTTTCCTTACCTTCTTCATAGCCTTGACCCTATATTTAATAGCTTGAACAGTGCACTGCTGTCTAATTTTGACTCCTCATCCTTCTATCACCTCAGCCCTGGGTCACCCCTACCCACCCACCAATTGCCTTCTATGCTCCTCCTACACCACTGAAGACCATTGGAGGAAGTCATGTAGCCATGCCACCTGAGTACACTACAAATTCATATCATCCAAGGCCCCCACTGTTGCACAGAAAATCTCATATTTTTCATTTCTTGACTGACTATCTAACATATTCTTCCAAGTGACTGTTTCAAACTTCTTTTCAAACCCTCAATGCCACTTTTTACCCTCTCTGTCTGCAAAGAACCTTATTTCCTACTTAACTGTGAAAATCAAGATCATTCATCTGTTTTATTGCACACATCAAAGCATTTCTACATCTCCATCCATCATCTCATCCTCTGCTCTAATCTGAGAAAATGAAGTCGTCCATCTCTTTACCCATCCTTTCCAGAAGCTTTTCTTATTGAAAATGAAAAGAAAAAGAAGAAAGAAGGAAGGAAAAAAGGGAAGGAAAGAAAAGAAAGAAAAAAAGGAAGACAGGTAAAGAAAGAAGGAAACAAACAATGAACAAGGAAACAGAGCAATGAAACAAAATGTAGAAGATGATACAAGCAAGATAATTTTATTACCATATTAAATTTAATAAATTATGTGTAATAGAAATGCATAGTTCTTTTCCTATTCTTTTTACATCAAAATGGTCATGCTTGTTGATATTTTCTAAGTACATAATAAAAACATTTTTAAATAAAAGCATTACAATGCAGATGGAGGGAAAATCTATGTTGATTAAATAATGGATCATTTGAAGTAAAAAAAAAAAGATTATTTCTTACATTGAATATTGGAAAAATTAACTCAAGGAATCATAAATAAATAATCCATAACAAATTGGGTTGATCTAGGAAGACAGAAGTAATCTGAGAATTGAATTTCCAAGATTCATTTCTTGGGACATATTCTATGTGACTGGCCAAGTTACTTTAATTTCTCTGTGCCCCACTTAGGAAATGTATGTGAGCTAGTGGTTTTGGCAGGTCCCTTTACTATTCCTTCCCCTATTACTCCCTGAGACTTTTCTCAGATGTTAGATTCTATATACTCTGCTTGGCTCAGTTCCTACTCCCTGGAAACTACTTCTATGCATATGTACCCATTAAAATTCACTTAGACTTCATAGACTAACCAAAGGGAAATGATTTAATTAGATTAGGAAAAGTATAATAATATCAAAAAGCATCAGACTTAGGCAGCATGAAAAAGTAAACCAGTCACCATTCCAAATCATCATCAATCCACCGAGTCTTCAAGTATCAAGGGCTTTTGCTCCTTGCTCCCCAGACCTGCAGAACAAAGCAGGATCCTATTATTCTCATGGGCATAGTTAGTTGTTAATCCTCCTTCTTGAAGAGAACCTGGACATGAGCGAGGTGATGCCATGACATGAAAAGTGAATTGTATTTAAGTGAGGCAGGGCTGTGCAGTGTTGTCAGCCTCACTTTCTCTTCCAGAACCATCAGGATCCAGTAGTGAGATATAGATCAGGATGACAGGAGATGGCCCTAGTGCTGTGTGCTTTGTCTTTTTCAGTCAAGGACTTGAACAGGTCTCAGTCTGAATGAGGCAACACCCATTAAGTGATTATATGGCTAAGTAAGAAATGAGGTGAGGGGGCAGAGCCAAGATGGACCAGAAAGACACATAAACACAGGGTCTCCCCACACAGCCCATAAAATACCTGTAGAGAGGGACTCTCAAAAAATTCTGGAGCAGCAGAAGTGGAGAACAATAGAGTGGAGGAGATTTCCAGCCCAGAGTGACCTGAAAGGCCAGCAAGAAACGTCAGTTGCACTGGACACAGAGTGGAGCCCAGCCTTGGCTGTGCTGGGCAGCATGACGAGACTCTGGGAAGAGGACACCTCAGGGTGGAATCTCCAGTTGCAGCAACGGGTCCTCAGATCCCTCAACCCACAGGCACCAAAGATCAGTGATGGGGTTTTTTCAGTTGGCCTGGAAGGGAGAAAGGCCTTCCCATAGCTCAGGCCTCAGATAGTGGCTGCAGAGGCCACATTGGGCAGGCAGTGGCAGTTTTCACGGCAGCCCGAGACCATTGTAGGATCATAAAAACCCCTGGGGGCACTGAGGAGCTGATTGTTGCCTGCCCACTGTGTAGAGGCCTTGAGGGAGATTGGTGGCTCTGTCTCCTACAGTTTGACTGAATCCCAGCCCCCTAGTGCTGGCTTGGTGGAACTGGAGGCCAGGTGACTGTGGAGAGGAAACTCTGCTAAGATTCTGGGCACAAAAATCCCTATCTGCTCCCAGACCAGTACACACTTGATTGTGCCACCTTGGAGGAAATGAGATTTTACAGATTCCCAGAGTATATCCTACTCTTGACAAAGGACCCAAAAAAAATGCCCAAAAAAGGGGAAAAAAAATAAGACCATAGAAAGTTACTTTCTTGGTGACCAGATATATCCTCCCATCCTTTCAGATGAGGAAGAACAATGCTTACCATCAGGTAAAGACAGAAAAGTCAAGGCTTCTGTATCCCAAACATCCAAAATAAATATTCAATGGGCTCAGGCCATGGAAGAGCTCAAAATCAAGTAAGAGAAGAGGAGGAAAACTGGGAAGAGAAATGAGAGAGATGCAAGAAAAGTATGAAAAATGAATCAACACCTTGTTAAGGAAACCCAAAAAAATGCTGAAGAAAATAACACGTTGAAAAATAAGCTAATTCAATTGGCAAAAGAGGTTCAAAAAGCCAATGAGGAGAAGGAAGCTTTAAAAAGAAGAATTAGCCAAATGCAAAATGAGGTTCAAAAGCTCATTGAAGAAAATAGTTCTTTCAAAATTAGAATGGAACAGATGGAGGTTAATGACTTTATGAGAAACCAAGAAATCACAAAACAAAACCAAAAGAATGAC
The DNA here is from genome assembly GCA_028658325.1 of Potorous gilbertii. Taxonomy (NCBI): domain Eukaryota; kingdom Metazoa; phylum Chordata; class Mammalia; order Diprotodontia; family Potoroidae; genus Potorous; species Potorous gilbertii. The sequence continues at coordinate 107,127,060 of CM053772.1, read as the reverse complement.
AAAATGGAAGAGAATGTGAAATATCTCATTGGAAAAACAACTGACCTGGAAAATAGATCCAGGAGAGATAATTTAAAAATTATGGGACTACCTGAAAGCCATGATCAAAAGAAGAGCCTAGACATCATCTTTCATGAAATTATCAAGGAAAACTGCCCTGATATTCTAGAACCAGAGGGCAAAATAAGTATTCAAGGAATCCACCAATCACCACCTGAAAGAGATC
>CM053772.1:107110954-107126334 GCA_028658325.1 Potorous gilbertii | reverse complement strand
CTGACCTGGAAAATAGATCCAGGAGAGATAATTTAAAAATTATGGGACTACCTGAAAGCCATGATCAAAAGAAGAGCCTAGACATCATCTTTCATGAAATTATCAAGGAAAACTGCCCTGATATTCTAGAACCAGAGGGCAAAATAAGTATTCAAGGAATCCACCAATCACCACCTGAAAGAGATCCAAAAAGAGAAACTCCTAGGAACATTGTGGCCAAATTCCAGAGTTCCCAGGTCAGGGAGAAAATATTTCAAACAGATAGAAACAATTCCAGTATTGTGGAAATACAATTAGGATAACACAAGATCTAGCAGCTTCTACATTAAGGGATTGAAGGGAGAGGAATATGATATTCCAGAAGTCAAAGGAACTAGGACTAAAACCAAGAATCACCTACTCCGCAAAAGTGGTCTTTCAATGAAATAGAGAACTTTCAAGCATTCTTGATGAAAAGACCAGAGCTGAAAAGAAAATTTGACTTTCAAACACAAGAATCAAGAGAAACATTAAAAGATAAAAAGCAAAGAGAAGTCATAAGGGACTTATTAAAATTGAACTGTTTACATTTCTTTATGGAAAGACAATATTTGTAACTCTTGAAACTTTTTTCAGTATCTGAGAAGTTTGGGGATTACACAGAGAGAGAGAGAGACAGAGACAGAGACAGAGAACACAGAGTGAATTGAATAGGATGGGATCATATCTTAAAAAAATGAAATTAAGAAATGAGGCAAAAAAAAATCCGTTTTGGAGGGGAAGACTTTCAAGTTTTCTGGCCGAAACAGAAACAATTGCTATTTACCTTGACTCTGAGACAATCTAGCCTGAAGAAGTGGGGTTTAGCCTGGGACCTATTGTTGGTTAATCAATAAGAGCCAGTGTGATTTGGGTTTAAGGCATGGTCCTTAAAGAAAAAAAGGTTTCAGAAATCAAAATTTACATTCCTTTGGACAGAGCACTCACAGGTAAAAAGTGTGATATCCTATGAGAAGAAAAGAGAAGAGAGTGAGGGGAAAGGAGCAGAAAAGAGGAGTTAGTTACTGAGGTGCCATCTCCCAGCTCTCAGGGCTTTTGCCTTCCTGTGTGGTTCAAAACCCTCAGAGTCATCCCCTAAGGCTGAAAGTTTTTTTAGATCTCTGTGAGGAATGAAAGTTTACAAGGGTCGCTGTCTTGTTGGGGCATTGCCTATCTAGCAAAGTCAGACGTCTTTCCTTTCTGAGTGGATTCTAATCCACAAGTTGGTGTTCCAAGTCTGGGGAATGATAGATATATCTCCATGGAAAGTGGTACTCACCAGAGTTCAGGGAGACTGCTGCACTAACAGTCCCAAGTCCCTTCTGAAGGAGGGCCCAATCTGATTTCGGGGTCAGCTCAGGTTAACCTACTACATGAAGCTTTCCTGATCTCCCAGTTTTTTAGGGCTCCCTTGACCAAAATGACTTTGCATTTACATTGTTGTGTGTGTGTGTGTGTGTGTGTGTAGTTTCTCATTTCCAGCAAAATATAAGCCTCTTGAGAACAAGAGCTGTCATATTTTTTGCCTTTCTCTTCCCAGAGTTTAGCATAATGCCTTGAATGTAGCAGGTACTTGATGTGAGCATAATAAGACTCTTACCTGCACAGGCCAAGATGAAATGACTTCAGTGCTCTGCTTCACAAGGAGGAGAATAAACCTTCTCTAATGATGCTGAACTGAAGTGAGGAAATCCCCTCCTCCGATTTTTAATCTCTTCCCATTACTTCCTAGTTCTAGAATCCTCCCCCCCCCCCCTCTCTCTCTCTCTCTTTCTCTGTCTCTCTCTTTCTCCTGCTCACTCCTTGCTGGCATCTTCCCATTTGGAGGGGCAAGTCTCAGAGAATTACTGCAATCTAACCTCAAGCATAGCAGGTGGGGGTGGGGAGAATAATTGCTACCTCATAGCAAGAAGGGAGTAAAATTCATAGCTCATGGCTATGACTTTATGATGATTTTCTCTTTCCCTCTAATTTTTTCCCCAGTGTTCTTTTTCAAATATTCTTTCAAGAAACATCAGTATGTAATCCTTCCAAAACTAATAGGACAGGTAGTCAAGCTTGGGTACCATACATGTAAATTCACAAACTTTAAGAGCTGAGAAGGAGTTTAGAAATCATCTAGTCCAGAAATCACCCTTAAGCCAGGAAGGTCTGGAAAATCGCCCTTAAGTGGAGCTTGGGCAGGTTTCTAATGTGGTACAATCTATGGGCTTCACAGTGCAGTAGATTAAAGGTTTTGGGAAAGGAAAGGGAAAAGGAAAGGAAAGGAAAGGGGAAAGGAAAGGAAAGGGGAAAGGAAAGGGGAAAGGAAAGGAGAAAGGAAAGGAAAGGAAAGGAAAGGAAAGGGGAAAGGGGAAAGGGGAAAGGGGAAAGGGGAAAGGGGAAAGGGGAAAGGAGAAAGGAGAAAGGCAAGGAAAGGATCTAGCCAGTAAACTGGGCATCCTCTGGCCATTCAAATTTACCTTCCTTTGTATAGGAGAAGGAAGGGGAGTGGGAGACAGACAGGAGAGGAGGAGCTGACTTACCCACCTAACTGGTAAGGGGCTTTTTTCAGGAGCCTCCTGGCTTAAGAGTGATTATCAATAGTAACTATTGCTATTTTCCTCCCACTCTGATTTAGTTATTGTCTTTTCCTCATTAAAGGAGCCATCCCCCTAACTATTTCTTAAACAAGCCTATTCTCTGAATGGGCATTACCTCACCCTGAGTACTGAATAGGACTTGCCCGAAAGAGGCCAAGATCCCCCACTGCATCCTGAGCTGTCTCCAGTCATCCTGATGAATATCTCGTCACTGGATCCAGATGTCTCAGGGAGGAGAGAAGTGAGGCTGGTGACCTTGCACAACCCTCCCTCCCTCAAGACAAAGTCAAGTGCAAGTCATGTCATTATTTCTCTGATGGCATGCTCTTCTTCAGCAAAGAAGGATGAACACAACACAACAAGTCCAGAAATGGGGAACCCATGGTCTTGAGACCTCATGTAGCCTTCTAGATCCCTGGGTGTTGACTAAGTCCAGATTTTGTAGAACAAAACTTTTTATTAAGGGGATTTGCTCTGTGAAGTTTGAATTTAGTCAAAGGGTCACATTTGAGGACCTAGAGTACCACTTGTGACCTTGAGGCCATAGATTTCCCACCCTTGGAATTCTGGTCTAACCCACTCAGATTATAAGAAATAGAGGCCAAATAAACTAGGTCATCTGCTTAAGATCATATAACTAGCAAAAGAAAGAGGTAGAACTTAAAACAAATTATTGGGGGATGGGGAGGTTGACTTCCAGTAAAGACATTTTTTATACTAGAACATAATGTATTCCCATCTTATTTACAACTTTCTGCCTCTATGAGGATTATCTGAGAATTAATGAGTCATTAATTAAGCCCCCTTCAATAAGTCATTTCAATTCTCTAGGCATATTTCCTTATTTCTGAAAGGAAGGAATGAGATGCCAAAGTCCTTTGAAATACTAAGTGATATACCACCTCTCTGTGGTCCATTAGTTGATATTTCTAGCTGAATATACTGTGTTGCTGTTGTTCTGATGCTTCATGACCCCATATGAGGTTTTCTTGGCAAAGATACTGCAGTGCTTTGCCATTTCCTTCTCCAGCTCATTTTACAGATGAGGAAACCAAGGCAAATTGGGTTAAGTGACTTGCCCAAAGTCACACAGCTAGTGTCTGAAATCATATTTGAACTCAGGAAGATGAGTCTTCCTGGTTTCAAACCCAATGTTCTATTCACTGTGCCACCTAGTTTCCCTGAACATCCTATAGACATCTCAAATTCAACATGTCCAAAATTGAACTCATTATTTCCCCCCCCCCCAATATTCTTCCCTCTTTTGAATTTCCCTATTAATGTTGAAGGCACCACCGTTGTTCAGGGTTATCTGTCTCACTCACACCACACAAATAATATATCAGTTGCCAAATCTTACATTTTCTTTCTTTCCTTCCTTCCTTCCTCCCTCCCATCCTCTCTTCCTCCCTTCCTTCCTTCCTTCCTCACTTGTACAAAAACTTTGACTTAATCTGTTTCCAACTTGGTCCAATTCACCTTTCCTTAGGCAAAACCGCCCACCACCTCATATTAGTGCAGGGACTTAGCGCATACATCTGATACTATCTGATTGGCCCTCCTGAATCTCAGAACTCCTAAGCTCAAATGAGCCAGCAACCTCACCTCCATGGGAGCATGTACCACCATATCCCATTGTAATTTCTTCTACATCTCTCCTCTTTGCCCCCTTCTCATCATTCACAAAACTAACACACTGATTCAGTCCTTTATCACATCTCACCAGGATGATTACAATATCCCTCTGGTTGGTCGCCATGCCTCTACTCTCTCCCCAATTCAATATATTCCTCACAAAACTGCCAAAATGACTTACCTATGGGATAAGTCTTACCTCATGTCACCGCTCTCCCTGCTCAGTAAACTCTTTGTTTTTGTTGTTCAATCATTTTTTAATTATATCTGGCTCTTCATGACCCAATTTGGAGTGTTCTTGGCAGAGATATTGGAGTGATTTGCCATTTCTTTCTCTGGTTCATTGTACAGATTGAGGAAAATAGGGTTAAGTGACTTGCCTAGAGTAACATAGCTGCATAACTGTCTGAAGCTAGATTTGAACTCATGGAGTTGAGTCTTGCTAGCTCCAGACCCACAACTCTATCCACAGCAACACCCAGCTGTCCTCCAGTAAACTCTAGTGGTTCTCTATTACCTATAGGATCAAGTATAATGTCCTTTGTAATCTGAAGCCTTTAACCATCTGGTCCATTCCTACCTTTCTAGTCATCTTACATTCTGTTCCCCTCCTTGTATTACTTGCTGTTCCTTGAATGTTCCGTCTCCCCTCTCTGTACCTCTGGCTGGTTTTCCTCAATGCTTGGACATTTCTCTGAATCCCGGGCTTTCTAGATATTCATCTTCATGAGTCCCTTCCTGGTCCCACACCCCTATCACAGACACTAGTGCCATTTGATACACCTACTCTGTATTTGAATTGTATATCATGTCCTCCATTAGAATGTAAACTCCTTGAGAGAAGGGATTCTTTTTAACTTTTTTTTTATGCAAGCATTTAGTATAGTGACTGGAAAATAGTAAATGTTCAATAAATATTTATTGGTTGACAATATTTGTTTCCTATTCCTGGTTTACTTGCAGTTAGATGGTGTAGTAGACAATGCATGCATGGGAAATTGGGAAGACACGAGTTCAAATTCTACCTCCTAAATACATGATTCTGGCTACATGACCTTGAACAAGTCATTTAGCTATTTTTGGTCTCATTTTCCTTATTTGTAAAATGCGGACAATAGCACCCGTCTCAGTTATTGTGAGGATCAAAGTGAGATAATAAATGCAAAGTGATTTGAAAACTTTAAGTATTATATGAATACTATAGATATAATATTTATTGTATATATTATTTATAATCTATAGTATAACAGTAATACCAAAATATAGTATAATATATAGCATCACAAATAATATAATAAATAAAAATTATCATTTTTAGTCACTGCCCTTTTTCACATTCTCAATGCAGTCTCCTGAGCCTGGAGATTTTGGTATATACTAATCTGAGGATTTGCTTTTCCAGTTTCTTCTTCCAACTTTCCTGCCCTTCTGTTTCCTTGAACCAATCCAACTTGAATATTCCATGATTTTAACATTCTACTAATTTGTAAACAGTACAGTTGAGGAAGCAGATTCCTGCAAATCCCATGGTTTCAGCTGCAGGAAATGGATCTGTAATTTCTGATGTCCAGCTGACTGTTCTCTTGGAGGCACTTCCTGCACTTGAAACACGGATACTATTGTTTTAATAAAATGCTTGGTGCATGCTAAATTTGGAGGTGCTAAAAACATTAGGGACTGGACCTTTCTGGCACATGGTAGATGCTTAATAAATGCTAGTTGACTAAAAGACTGACTGACTGGCAAAGGGAGTTGTCAGGGAGAAACTCCCTCTACCAGTGCAAGTCAGAACCCTTAGCCTGGAGAATGACAGAAGTTTTCCAGGTCTGCTCACTTGTCTGCATCTGAAGCGCCATTATAATCTTTGGGCCAAAGGCAGATCCACTAAGCCTGGGCGCTGCAAATTTTTTCCAGGCAGCTTCCTTGGCTGGCCTTTGAAGAGTTTCTACCTCTTAGGCAGTATATAGCAGTAAAGGGAAAGAGAATAACATAAATTTTCTGACCACCAGCAAATCTTTCCCTCCAATCAGCTGTGACCACCAGTAAACAGTTTCCTCCAATATACTCTTCCAAGTAGCATATGACAATTTAGATTCTGAGCTCTTGTTATAACCCAGATTTGAGATCACTTCTTGGACATAAATTAGAAAACTTTTCTCAAACACATTTGGAGATCTGGTCTTGACCAATACTGCTGCTATAACAGAGAGTCTTTTGTGTGAAGTGATGCACTTTTACCTTCAACAATACCATAAACAGGCAACATAAAATAGTCTCACAGTCACAAAGCAGTTCAACAGCTAGTAAGTATCTGAAGCAGGATGTGAATTCAGATCTTTTTAACATCACTCTGAACTGTGCTACCTAGTTTGATGATGGAGTGTATTATATTTATTGTTTTAATCCCTAGCCCCTGACACAACGGATGGTTCATAGTAGATGATAAGTAAATGCTTATTAATGAACTGATTTTTCATATTAAGAGATAGGATACAGTTCAGTATTATATGAACCCTTATCTCATAGGATCTGAGGACTTACATTCAGCGTAATAATCAAAAGTACTCAGTAAGGCATCTTCTTGCAACAACTTGGCTAAATATCAAATATTTGTGTTGTTAATTTTCAGTTTTAAAAGGAAGAGCAAATAACAGCACTCCATATTAAAGTAACAGAAATAAAGCTAAAACCCTCTCTCTTCTCCTGTGGCAGTTTTTAAGGACCCACTAAATTTCCATGGGGAATGATAGCGTAATAGCACTCTCCCTACCCTATCCCTAACTTTTTTTTGCTTATAATGCTGAATGAAAATTATTTCCTTCAAGCGTATCTCTGCAGGAAACCCAAATTTCCTCCAGGAACACCTTTAGCAGGTTCTGGCTAACAGCCTATGGTCAAAACTCTAATGGATGTATAGTAAAGGAATGGAAGGGGAATGACATGGTTTCTTCAATAGCTTGAGTGTCCTGATGCTGTTCTTAAAGATTCCAATTTCTCCCTTGCTATTCAGAAGTGTATCTCTTGGTGCCCTTCCATGTACCTCAGAATAAACCTTGCTGCATGGTAAGTTTGATTTTCTTCTCAGGAAACTCTATTCCCCCTCCACCACCAAGTTTACTTGTCTTCTATTAGTGTTTTCTTCTATATGATTTTCTTCTTCTCTTCTAGGTCATTTTTTTCCAAACTTGTTTCCCTTTTTAATCAGTTTCCAATTTTTCTACTTCTTTGAAGCCTTGTATCTATTGGCAGGGTAATTTGCAATGAGAGGTGGGAGGAGACATCTGCCTGCCCGTTCTTTTTACCAGGTGCAGCCTCCTGGGACTCTGAGTGTGTGTGAAAAAGCACACATACTCCACATTCTTTAAAATCTGCCCCTTAAAGAAAACCACATCAGGTATTCTATATCTTTTAATGTGGAAGTGTCTTTAAAAAAAAGTACTCCATATGTAAACTTCAGAGAACTTGGTAGTGTTTGGAATTCAGGAAGAAATAACATTAAAAATCCTAGACAAGAAGCTACTCATGAGTTTTCTTAAATCAAACTGTCTATGGGCATTTGATGATGTTTAAAAATTGAAAATACTTTACCTTACACAGATGCATTGAGAAGTCCACATAGAAGGTACTATAGGAGCACAAAGTTTAGTTGGTAGTACTTTGGCTATTTTATATATTGTTTCTCATAACCCAGGCAGGGCTTAAGTCCATTTTCACAACACTCTCCTCAGTGGTGAAGCATGATTACTCAATGCCTCAGGGAAGCAAAATGGTCTTAAACCTTAGGTTATGTTCTTAATTCCTATTGGCCCAAGCCTATGATATCATCATTAACATCTTCCTCATCACTGTTAGCATTTATATAGTATTTTAAGGCTTGCAAAGCCTTTCACATGTGTAATCTAACTTGATCCTCACAACAATTCTGTAAGTAGGTGTTCATAGATAAAGAAACTAAGTCTGAGAGAAGCATGGGATCCAAAGGTTCTTATTTCATTACAGAGTACATAAGAGGTCTTTTTCTTTGACCCACATATTTGACATGAAAGGGCCTTACAGTAAAGAAATTCTCAGAAACTATTATTACTGAGTTTGAAGTCAGAGAATTTTGGTTTGAACCATAACTCTTCAATTCACTAATATTCTGACCCCAAACAAGTCATTTAGTTTGTCTGTGTGTCAGTTTCCACACATGTAGAATATAGAATTGGATGATATGTTCTTTTCAGTTTTAAATCTATGACTCTATAAAGTTACCTCATACCTTCCTCAATCTGAGAGATGGATATGGACATTTAAAACAATTTTAATACGATTGTCAATGTCATGTCAAGAACTCTAAAAGAATACAAGCATGAATGGTGATAAATAGACCTGCCTTCATTGGATCATATAGTATTATTATAGCTACTAATAAAAGTGCAATTATTGCTCATCATATTTATTTACATGTTTTATATGTTGGTCAGTCACTTCAGTCATATCTGAGTCTATGACCCCATGCATTATACTGTTTGTGGGGTTTTCTTGGCAAAGATACTGGAGTGGTTTTTATTTTCTTCTCCAGTGGATTAAAGCAAAGAGATTAAGTGACTTACACAGGGTCACATAGCTACTAAGTATCTGAGGTCAGATTTGAACTTGGGTCTTCTTGACTCCAGGCCCAACACTGTCAACTGAGGCATATACTCTGTCTCCATATTTTATATAGTTATGTATTTATATATTATAAGTATGACTAATGATACTAATTGTTGGCATTCATATAGTGCTATGAAGTTCACAAAATAATTTATAATATAGGATGACTCAAAAGTCTTATTGCACTTTTAAGCTCTTGGGACACCTTGTATAATCTCTTTTGAGGTTTATCGCAACCCTATAAGTACTGGAGTCACTTATGAAACTATTTTCTTTTTTTTCTTTCTTTATTTTGAGGCCATTTTCTGGTTTTCAGTTTAGATTTAGTTCAGTTGGCTGAGTAACTAATGGGCTACTACCATTTGTTAATTCTCTGATGAATTTCTGCCATTTCCTAGTTCTCCATTGAATTGCATCTGCTACATGGACTTTTCTCAGAAAGGGAGTGGCTATACATCTTACTGAGAAGCTAGTCTACAGCCTCAGGGATAGTCTAGTTCTTTTGTGAATCATTCCAGCAGCCGTACTCAGCCAGTTGGCAAAATTGTTAAGTCAGTTATGTCCTTTGAATTACTTTGCTTCCCTTCAACTGAAACTCTCCATCCTGGTTAGGATGAGGAAATTCCTCTACTCTCCTATGATGTGCCTGGCTGCCAGCGCTATATCCATGCAAATTATCATGGTGCTTCACTTAATATAGCAAGGCTGGGGCAGAGGCTGTAAGACTTACCCTATCCTCCTCTGAGCACCACCACAATTACTGCTTTCCCTGGTTGGTTGTTGTCCTTCATTTTCAAAGAGGACCAAAATGACATCATTATGATAAAGTGAAGTGATGCTATTTTTTCTAGTATCAACTCAGAGTATAGTGTTAATGAGATCAAGAATAACGTTATGGGGTACAGTGTTGATGAGGTTGCGGCTTTAATTCTGTCCCTTCTGTGGCAACGACTTGAGTCTCCAACCTCTTTAGTCATCTAATAAATGGTCATTCCCTGTCTCAAATCTCTCCTTTCTCTAATGTATCCTCCATATGGCTGCCAAAATAACATGCCTTTCCTCTACTCAATGAATTCTAATGGCTTCCTGTTACTAGCATGAAACACTAATGCCTTTGATTGGTATTTAAAGTCCGTCTCAACCCAGGTTCCAACCTACCTTTCCAGAACAATTATACAACATTATCCTTCATGCACAACTCCTAAGGTCCAGCTTAACTGGACTCCTTGTTCATCTTTGCACATGATACTCCCTCTCTGTGGTTTGCATAGACTATTTTTTATGCCTGGGATATAAATCCTTTTTATTTCCAATTAGTAGAAGCCCAGGTCCCTTCAAAGACTAGCTTAAATTCTATCTTCTACCTGAGGCCTTTCTTGAACCCTGATGAATCTTCCCTGTCCCATATCACCTTGTGTTTATTGTATTTACAGTTTTTGTGCTATATCATGGGGAGAAAGGAACACACATCTATTAATTCCTTCTTCGTGCCAGGACCTGTGCTAGAGCTTTACAAATAATATCTCATTGGATGCTCACAACCATCCTGAGAGATGGGTGCTATTATGACCCAATTTTGTAGTTAAGGAAACTGAGGCAGACAAAGGTTAAATGACTTGCCTGTAACCACATAGATAATAAGTTTCTGAGACCAGATTTTAACTCGGATCTACCAATTGCATGTTCAGTGTATATGATTGAATTCATATATATGTATATATATACATATGTATATATGTATGTATGTTATATGTGACATATTGCTTAATGTATATGTGTATTACATAATTTAAGTATGTGTTGTCTTGCCAGATACATTGTAAGATTGTTGAGGGTAATGACTATTACTTTTTTAATCTTTGTATCTCTAGGACCTAGCATCTGCTTGTTGGTTGATGGGCTGATTCAGAGGGCTTCTCAAAAGACTGTGATAGACGGAAAATAAAATGGCAGCCTTTTATATAATCAGGATACTCGGCATATTGTTGAACAATGCTTCTGTTTTGCAGTCATGACCAAAAGATTTCCTGGTTTGTTTTATTTTCTTGTTTAATATTTCTCTTCCTATTTTCCCCTCACTGTCTATATATACCAGTGCAATGCTTTACTCAGAGATATCTATAGCTTGAGAGATCAGATTCTCTTTTGGGGGTGACACAGTTCACCAAATCATCAAAATAGAAGCTGAAGGTGATGTAATCTTAGCTAGCATTTTGTCTATTCCCTATTGTTTTACTTATATAGACATGGAGGTCAGGAGTTGCAAAGCACCTTAACAGAGTCTCACAAAGGGATATGGGAGAGGTAAGAATTAAGTCCAGGTTTTCTGACCCCAAGTCCAAAACATTATTATGCTTGCCACTCTGCTATCTTGAAACCTTACCCAGAAATCTGGAGAGAAGTAATCTGTCTGGTAGACAGACTTCCTTCAAGTCTACAGAGTATAAATGGAAGATAACTTCAGAGGAAAGGTGGGGCTTGGGGGAGGGGATGTGGTGCAGAGAGGAAATTGGAAAAGGCCTCTTGCAGAGAAGGTGGGATTTGAGCTGAGTCCAGGTAACCGATAGAGGTGAAGAGGGAAGGTATTTTAGTCCTAGAAAATATCCAGTGAAAGGCAACATTGTAAGACAGTATTATGTTAGATAAATGAAAGAAGGCTGGTGTAGCTACATTGTGGAATGAAGCATAAAAAGACAGGAAAGGACCAGGTTGTGATGGGCTTTAAAAACCAAGAGCATTTTCTATTTTACTCTAGAAGAAAGAAATGGGAGCTTATTGAGTTGAGGGGAGAGAGAGTGCCATAGTTGGATCCTAAATTTTAGGATGCTCATTTCAGTAGCTGAGTGGAAGACAGACCAGAATGAGGAGAAACTTCAAGTAAGGAGACCAAACAGAAAGCTCTTGCAATGGTCCATGCTTGATTAGAGTCTGCCACAGAGGAGAAGTTACGTGAGTAGAAAGAAGGGAACATGAAAGATGTTGTGGGGCTAGAACAATGAGACTTGGCAACAGATTGATCACGTGGGGTTAGCACAAGTGAAAAGTCAAGGATAATACTGAGATGGTAAACCTGGTGATCCGAAGGATTTTGTTGTTGTTCCATCACTTTCCAGTCATGTCTGACTTTTCATGACCCCATTTGAGTTTGGGTTTTTTTGGGAAGAGATACAGGAGAGGTTTTCCATTTCCTTTTCCAGATCATTTTACAGATGAGGAAACTGAGGCAAACAGAGTGAAGTGATTTGTCCAGGGTCACATAGTAAGTGTGTGAAGTAACATTTGAACTCAGAAAGATGAATCTTCCTGACTCCAGGCCTGACACCCTGTCCAATGCACCATATAGCTGCCCCTGACTTGAAGGATAGTAATGTCCTAAGACAGTAATAAGCAAATTTGGAAGAGGCAAAGGTTTCGGAGAAAAGAAAATTAGTTCCATTTTGGATATGTTGAGATTGAGAAATCTTCAGGATATTTGGTTCTATGTGTCTGAAAGGTTTATGGTGACGTGAGACTAGGGCTAGATAAACAGATATGAAAATTATCTTTGAAGAGATGGTAACTGAACCGCTAATGAGCACACAGTAGGTGGATGTGAGAGGAAAGATTTGAACTAAGGTCTTCCTGACTCAGGAGTGCTATGATTGAGTAGTGTTCTGTGTGCAGAATGAGGCTGGCAAGCACTCGGTAAGGATGGTGTATCATCATAGCTACTGCAGGCCACTACAGTGGGCAGAAAATTGCCAAAACTAGTAACTCTTCATGTAGGATCTCTGAATTTGTTTTTTATTATAGTTTGATAACTGTATTTTAGTGTTACTGATGTCTTCTATGTATTTTATTTTATCTATGTATTATGTATTTATATATATATATATTATATTTTATTTAGAAGGGATCCAGAGGCTTCATCAGACTGCTAAAGGAATCCATTACACAAAAAAAGAATGTCTGCTTTCCATATATCAAAAGATTTCTGGAAACTGAGCTTCAAAACAGAAAGTTTCTTTTTAATACAACTTTTATTTTATTTCTTCCTTTCCATCGTCCCCTCTTCCACCTTGAGAAGGCAAGAAAAACAAATTTTATTTTTATATATGCACATGTGCGTGTGCATGTGTGTGTAGTTAAGCAAAGCAAATGAGAGAGAGAGAGAGAGAGAGAGAGAGAGAGAGAGATGGAAGGAAAAAAGGAAGGAAGGAAGGAAGGAAGAGAGGGAGGGAAGGAGGGAGGGAAGGAGGGAGGAAAATATGCTTCAATCTGCACTGAGTCCAAAAGTTCTCTACCTAGAGGTGGGTAGCACATTTCGTCATGAGTCCTTTGCAATTGTGGTTGGTCATCAAGCCAATCAGTTCCTAAATCTGTTAAATAGAGACTTTGCATCATCAGTATTGCTAGGTTTGTACAGTTCAAAAGATTTTTGGACATAGTTCCAAACTGCTTTCCCAAAAAGCTAGATCAGCTCATAGTTCCACAAAATAAACTGTTCAGCATCTGTTGTTTTATTTTGCCACTCTGGTGGGCTTGGGGTAGTACCTCATAATGGTTTTGTCCTTCATTTTTCTAGTTAATAGTTTCTAAAAATTTGGAGATTGCTAACCTGTATTTCTCCTTCTGAAAACTATTTATTCATATCCTCTTACCATTTATCAATTAGGAAATGGCTCTTATTCTTGTAAATTTGACTCAGTTACCTATATATTTTAGAAATGAAAACTTTATCAGAGAAATTGGACTGCAAATTTTTTTCCCAATTTCCTTCTTCTTTTCTAATTTTAGCTGCATTTGGTTTTGTTTGGGCCACAACTTTAAAAATCTTGTCGTCTAAATTGTCCATTTTACCCTTCTGTGATCATCTCTATCCTTTGTTTGGTCATAGACTCTCACTCATACATAAATCTAATATGTAATTTCTTCCATGCTCCTCTAAATTGCTTATTATGTCACACTCTAAATCACATACATTTGGACCTTATCTTGGTACAGTGAAGTGTTGGTCTATACCTAGTTTCGGTTAGACCCTTTTCCAATTTTCCCAATGGTTTTTGTCAGATAATGAATTCCTGTTCTAGTAGTTGGGATCTTTGAATTTATCAAACCCTGGTTTCTGTGTTCATTTGCTTCTAAATATCTCATTCATAATCTATCCCTTTGATCAACCTCTCTATTTCTTACTCAGTATTAAACTATTTTGATGACAACAGCTTTGTAGTACTACTAGCCTCCCTTCCTGTTTTCATTAATCTCCTTGATATTCTTGACCTTTTGTTCTTCCCAATGAACTTTGTTGCTTTTTCTAGCTCTAAAATGTAATCTTTTGGTATTTTGATTATTATGGCATTGGATAAATAAGTTCATTTAGGCAGTATTAGCACAAATAGTTTCTTTAAAAAGAACTTTTTCTTTCCATTATTGATGCTATCATATCAAGTTCATCTTCATGTAAGTCACCTAATGATGGAACAGCTGGGTAGTGCAGTGGATAGAGTGTTGGGCCTGGTGTCAGAAAGACTCATCTTGGGGGGAGGAGCCAAGATGGTGGAGTAGAAAGATTCACATATGCTAGCTCCAAACCCACAGCCCATGGATTTCTTCTAAAAAGAACTCCCAACAAATTCTGGAGCAGTGGAAACCACGCAGCAAAACAGCGAAGGAGATTTCTGTTCCAGAGAGCTCTGAAAAACCAATCCCAAAGGTCCGTCGCACACCAGTCAGAAGCAGAGCCCAGCCCTTCCCTGGCTGCGCGACACAGAGAAGAGCGAGCAGATCCTAGCAGGATTCAGGGATGGAATTTCCAGTGGCCACAAAGGTCCCTCCACCCACAGGCGCTACAGGTCAGTGAGAGACACTTCTGGGCTGGCCAAGAGGGGAGCGGGGTGTCTCCATAACTCAGGCCTCCTTGGGAGGCAGTGGCAGAGGCAGCAGGCGGCCAGAGGCTTCCACAGCAGGCAGGAGCTCCATTATGAAAGGTCTCCGCATAAACCCCCTGAGGGAACTGAGCCTGGGAAGCTGCCCTGCCCCAACCTAAGAACCTGAATTTAATCTTACCCTGAATAGCAGCCAGGCCTGCCCACTGAAAGCCCTGAGGCTGGGGAGCAACATTTCAATCTCAGACCCCATGCACTAGCTGGGAGAATCTAGGTGGGGGTGGAGAGGAATCTCATAAGTCAAGTAACTGGCTGGGAAAATGCCCAGAAAAGGGAAAAAAAATAAGACCATAGAAGGTTACTTTCTTAGTGAATAGATGTTTCCGCTCTTCCTTTCTGATGAGGAAGAACAATGCTTACCATCAGATAAAGACATAGGAGTCAAGGCCTCTGTATCCCAAACATCTGAAATAAACATCCAATGGGTCCAGGCCATGAAAGAGCTCAAAAAGGATTTTGAAAATCAAGTTAGACAGGTGGAGGAAAAACTGGGAAGAGAAATGAGAGAGATGCAAGAAAAGCATGAAAAATGGGTCAACACCTTGCTAAAGGAGACCCAAAAAAATGCTGAAGAAAATAACAC